>JAPPVO010000003.1:2081937-2194533 GCA_030407325.1 Camellia japonica
TTCTGAGCCATAATGATATTGGAAAGTTGAATAAATATTGGAAAGTGAAAGGTGTCATAGACAATATGTCATAGACAATGTAGACATTCGTGTCATGAAATTGGAAATTGATTATCTTGTGTTAACCATGTATCGAATGCTAATGCTTTAGTTAATTCTTATGCTTGGTTTAGTATTTTTCTACTGGGCTGTGGCTCACCCTATATGGGAACTTCATTTTCAGGTTCAGGTGGTTCACTACCTCCAAGGACTTAGCTTGTGAGGATTTGGACTTGAAGACTTGTTTTTTATTTAGTTGTTTTATTTGAATATTGTAAACTTCAAGCCTAGGGCTTTATTTGTTTTGAGTTAGAACTCATGGAATTGTGTCCAAGTGTTGGCTTGGCAAGATGTAAGCCCATAGGGCATTTATTATGATGTTTTTATTTCATGGTACTCTGATGAATGGAATAAGATACTTTATTTCCTTATAATTCCGCATGTTAATATTATGTATTATGGGTTTAATTTTGAGGGCGTTACACGACCTATTTGGAAAGGAAATAAAAAATGACGTTGAATAGAAAAGGAAAATGAATAAAAATAGAAGTTGAATAAAAATAAAAAGGAAAGTTACATAAAATTGAAAATGGAAGTTCATTCAAGAAATCACTATACCTAAACGATCTATTTGCAAATTAAATAAAAAACGAAGTTGAATACAAATGGAACTTGAATAAAAATTAAAATGGATGTTGCATGAAATTAACAATGGAAGTTCATTCAAGAAACCACTATACGTTAACGATCTATTTGGAAATTAAATAAAAAAGGAAGTTGAACATAAAAGGAAATTGAATAAAAATGGTAGTTGAATAAAAATAAAAATGGAAGTTCATTGAAGAAACCACTAGAACTTAACGATCTATTTGGAAATTACATAAAAAATGAAGTTGAATAGAAAAGAAAATTGAATAAAAATGGAAGTTGAATAAAAACAAAAAAGGAAGTTGCATAAAGTTAATAACAGAAGTTCATTCAAGAAACCTCTATAGTTTAACGATCTATTTGGAAATTAAATAAAAAGGTTGTTGAATAGAAAAGGAAATTGAATAAAAATGGAAGTTGAATGAAAATAAAAATGGAAGTTGCGTAAAATTATCAATGGAAGTTCATTCAAGAAACCACCATGTCATAACGATCCATTTAGAAATTAAATAAAAAAGGAAGCTGAATAGAAAAAAAAATTGAATAAAAATGGAAGTTGAATAAAAATAAAAATGGAAGTTGCATAAAATTAAAAATGGAAGTTCATTCAAGAAACCAATATACCTTAACGATCTATTTGGAAATTAAATAAAAAAGGAAGCTAAATAGAAAAAGAAATTTTAATAAAAATGGAAGTTGAATAAAAATAAAAATATATGTTGCATAAAATTAACAATGGAAGTTCATTCAAGAAACCACTATACCTTAATGATCTATCTGGCAATTAAATAAAAATGGAAGTTGAATAGAAAAGCAAAAAGAATAAAAATGGAAGTTGAATAAAAATAAAAATGGAAGTTCATTCAAAAAACCACTATACGTTAACGATCTATCTGGAAATTAAATAAAGAAGTAAGTTGAATAGAAAAGGAAATTGAATAATAATAAAAGTTGATTAAAATTAAAAATGGAAGTTGCATAAAATTAAGAATAAAAGTTCATTCAAGAAACCACAATACCTTAACGATCTATCTGAAAATTAAATAAAAAAGGAAGTTGAATAAAAATAAAAATGGAAGTTGCATACAATTAAAAATGGAAGTTCATTGAAGAAACCACTATACCTTAACGATTTATTTGAAAATTGAATAAAAAAGCAAGTTGAGTAGAGAAGGAAATTGAATACAAATGGAACTTGAATAAAAATTAAAATGGAAGTTGCATAAAATTAACAATGGAAGTTCATTCAAGAAACCACTATACCTTAACGATCTATTTGAAAATTAAATAAAAATAGAAGTTGAATAGGAAAAGGGAATTTAATAAAAATGGAAGTTCATTCATGAAACCACTATACCTTAATGAATTATTTTGAAATTGAATAAAAAAAGGAACTTGAATAGAAAAGGAAATTGAATAAAAATAGAAGTTGAATAAAAATTAAAATGGAAGTTGCATGTAATCAAAAATGGAAGTTCATTCAAAAACCACTATACCTTAACGATCTATTTAAAAATTAAATAAAAAAGGAAGTTGAATAGAGATGGAAATTGAATACAAATGGAACTTGAACAAAAATGAAAAAGGAAGTTGCATAAAATTTACTATGGAAGTTCATTCAAGAGACAACTATACCTTAATGATCTATTTGAAAATCAAATAAAAAAGGAAGTTGAATAGAGAAGGAAATTGAATAAAAATGGAAGTTGAAAAAAAATAAAAATGAAAGTTCATTCAAGAAACACTCTACCTTAACGATCTATTTGGAAATTAAATAAAAAAAGGCAGTAGAATAGAGAAGGAAATTGAATACAAATGGAACTTGAATAAAAATAAAAATGGAAGTCACATAAAATTAACAATTGAAGTTCATTCAGGAAACCACTATACCTTAACGATCTATTTGAAAATTAAATAAAAAAGGAAGTTGAATAGAAATGGAAATAGTATAAAAGTGGAAGTTGAATAAAAGTAAAAAATGGAAGTTGCAAAACATAAAAAACGGAAGTTCATTCAAGAAACTACTGTACCTTAACTATCTATTTGGAAATTAAATAAAAAAAGGATGTTGAATAGAAATGGAAATTGAAAAAAATTAAAAATGGACGTTGGATAAAATTAACAATGGAAGTTCATTCAAGAAACCACTATACCTTAACGATCTATTTGGAAATTAAATAAAGAATTAAGCTGAATAGAAAAGAAAATTGAATAAAAATAGAAGTTGAACAAAAATAAAAATGGAAGTTACATAAAATTAACAATAAAAGTTCATTCCAAAACCACTATACCATATGATCTATCTGGAAATTAATTAAAAAAGGATGTTGACTAGAAAAGGAAAATGAGTAAAAATTGAAGTTGAATAAAAATAAAAATTGAAGTTCATTCAAGAAACCACTATACCTTAACGATCTATTTGGAAAAGAAATAGCGAAATAAGTTGAATAGAAAAAGAAATTGAATAAAAATGAAATTGAATAAAAATAAAACTGGAAGTTGCATAAAATTAACAATGGAAGCTCATTCAAGAAATGACTATACGTTAACGATCTATTTGGAAATTAAATAAAAAAAAAAGTTGAATAGAAAAGAAAAAAGAATAAAAATGGAAGTTTATTCAACAAACCACTATACGTTAATGACCAATTTAGAAATTCACAACAGAAGTAAGTTGAATGGAAAAGGAAATTTAATAAAAATGGAAGTTGAATAAACATAAAAATGAAAGTTGCATAAAATTAACAATAAAAGTTCATTCAAGAAAGCACTATACATCAACGATCTATATGGAAATTAAATAAAAAAGGAAGTTGAATAGAAAAGGAAAAAGAAGAAAAATGGAAGTTGAAAAAAAATAAAAACGGAAGTTGCAAAAAATTAACAATGGAAGTTCATTCAAGAAACCACTATATCATAACGATCAATTTAGAAATTAAATAAAAAAGGAAGTTGAATATAAAAGGAAATTGAATAAACATGGAAGTGGACTTAAAATAAAAATGGAAGTTGCATAAAATTAAAAAGGAAAGTTCATTCAATAAAACCAATATATCTTGACGATCTATTTAGAAATTAAATAAAAAAGCAAGTTAAATAGAAAAGGAAATTGACTAAAAATGGAAGTTGAATAAAAATAAAAATGGTAATTGCATAAAATTAAAAATGGAAGTTCAATCAAGAAACAACAATACCTTAACGATCTATTTGGAAATTAAATTAAAAACGAAATTAAATAGAAAAGGAAATTGAATAAAAATGGAAGCTGAATAAAAATAAAAATGAAAGTTGCATAAAATTAACAATGGAAGTTCATTCAAGAAACAACTATACCTTAACGATCCATTTGGAAATTAAATAAAAAACAGTGTTCAATAGAAAAGGAAAAAGAATAAAAATTGAAGTTGAATAAAAATAAAAACGGAAGTTGCATAAATTTAAAAATGGAAGTTCATTCAAAAAACCAATATACCTTAACGATCTATTTGGAAATTAAGTAAAAAAGGATGTTGAATAGAAAAGGAAATTGAATAAAAATAAAAATAGAAGTTGCATAAAAGTATAAATGGAAGTTCATTCAAGAAACAACTATAACTTAACGATCTATTCAGAAATTAAACAAAAAATGATGTTGAATAGAAAAGGAAATTGAATAAAAATAGAAGTTGAATAAAAATAAAAATAGAAGTTGCATAAAATTAACAATGAAATTTCATTAAAGAAACCAATATATCTTAACGATCTATTTGGAAATTAAATAAAAAAGGATGTTGAATAGAAAAACAAAAAGAAAAAGAATAAAATTGGAAGTTAAATAAAAATAAAAATGGAAGTTCATTTAAGAAACCACTATACGTTAACGATCTATTTGGAAATTAAATAAAGAAGTAAGTTGAATAGAAAAGGAAATTAAATAAAAATGGATGTTGAATAAAAATAAAAATCGAAGTTGCATAAAATTAACAATAAAAGTTCATTCAAGAACCCAATATACCTTAACGATCTATCTGGAAATTAAATAAAAAAGGATGTAGAATAGAAAAGGAAAAATAGTAAAAATTGAAGTTGAATAAAAATAAAATTGGAAGTTCTTTCAGGAAACCCATATACCTTAACGATCTATTTGGAAAAAAAATAAAGAAGTAAGTTGAATAGAAAAGGAAATTGAATAAAAATAAAAATCGAAGTTGCATAAAATTAACAATGAAAGCTCATTCAAGAAACCACTATACGTTAACGATCTATTTGGAAATTAAATAAAAAAAGATGTTGAATAGAAAAGGAAAAAGAATAAAAATGGAAGTTGAAGAAAAATAAAAATGGAAGTTCATTCAACAAACCACTATACGTTAACGATCTATTTTGAAATTAAATAAAGAAGTAAGTTGAATAGAAAAGGAAATTGAATAAAAATGGAAGTTGAAGAAAAATAAAAACGAAAGTTGCATAAAATTAACAATAAAAGTTCATTCAAGAAATCACTATTAATCAACGATCTATCTGCAAATTAAATAAAAAAGGAAGTTGAATAGAAAAGGAAAATGAATAAAAATGGAAGTTGAATAAAAATAAAAATGGAAGTTGCATAAAATTAACAATGGAAGTTCATTCAAGAAACCACTATATCATAACGATCAATTTAGAAATTAAATAAAAAAGGAAGTTGAAAATAAAAAGAAATAGAATAAAAATAGAAGTTGACTTAAAATAAAAATAAAAGTTGCATAAAATTAAAAAGGGAATGTTCATTGAAGAAACCAATATACCTTAACGATCTATTTGGAAATTAAATAAAAAAGGAAGTTAAATAGAAAAAGAAAATTGAATAAAAATGGAAGTTGAATAAAAATAAAAATAATAATTGCATAAAATTAAAAATGGAAGTTCAATCAAGAAACCACAATACCTTAACGATCTATTTGGAAATTAAATAAAAAATGAAATTAAATAGAAAAGGAAAATAAATAAAAATGGAAGTTGAATAAAAATAAAAATGAAAGTTGCAAAAAATTAACAATGGAAGTTCATTCAAGAAACCAATATACCTTAACGATTCATTTGGAAATTAAATAAAAAACGATGTTCAATAGAAAAGGAAAAAGAATAAAAATTGAAGTTGAATAAAAATAAAAATGGAAGTTGCATAAATTTAAAAATGGAAGTTCATTCAAAAAACCGATATACCTTAACGATCTATTTAGAAATTAAGTAAAAAAGGATGTTGAATAGAAAAGGAAATTGAATAAAAACGGAAGTTGAATAAAAATAAAAATAGAAGTTGCATAAAAGTAGAAATGAAAGTTCATTCAAGAAACAACTATAACTTAACGATCTATTAGGAAATTAAACAAAAAATGATGTTGAATAGAAAAGAAAATTGAATAAAAATAGAAGTTGAATAAAAATAAAAATAGAAGTTGCATAAAATTAACAATGAAATTTCATTAAAGAAACCAATATACCTTAACGATCTATTTGGAAATTAAATAAAAAAGGATGTTGAATAGAAAAAGAAAACGAATAAAATTGGAAGTTGAATAAAAATAAAAATGGAAGTTCATTCAAGAAACCACTATATGTTAATGATCTATTTGGAACTTAAATAAAGAAGTAAGTTGAATAGAAAAGGAAATTAAATAAAAATGGAAATTGAATAAAAATAAAAATAGAAGTTGCATAAAATTAACAATAAAAGTTCATTCAAGAACCCAATATACCTTAACGATCTATCTGGAAATTAAATCAAAAAGGATGTAGAATAGAAAAGGAAAAAGTGTAAAAATTGAAGTTGAATAAAAATAAAATTGGAAGTTCTTTCAGGAAACCCATATACCTTAACGATCTATTTGGAAAAAAAATAAAGAAGTAAGTTGAATAAAAAAGGAAATTGAATAAAAATTTAAATTGAATAAAAATAAAAATGGAAGTTGCATAAAATTAACAATGGAAGCTCATTCAAGAAACCACTATACGTTAACGATCTATTTGGAAATTAAATAAAAAAAGATGTTCAATAGAAAAGGAAAAAGAATAAAAATGGAAGTTGAAGAAAAATAAAAATGGAAGTTCATTCAACAAACCACAATACGTTAACGATCTATTTTGAAATTAAATAAAGAAGTAAGTTGAATAGAATAGGAAATTGAATAAAAATGGAAGTTGAAGAAAAATAAAAACGAAAGTTGCATAAAATTAACAATAAAAGTTCATTCAAGAAAGCATTATTAATCAACGATCTATCTGCAAATTAAGTAAAAAAGGAAGTTGAATAGAAAAGGAAAAGGAATAAAAATGGAAGTTGCATAAAATTAACAATGGAAGTTCATTCAAGAAACCACTATATCATAACAATCAATTTAGAAATTAAATAAAAAAGGAAGTTGAAAATAAAAAGAAATTGAATAAAAATAGAAGTTGACTTAAAATAAAAATAGAAGTTGCATAAAATTAAAAAGGGAATGTTCATTGAAGAAACCAATATACCTTAACCATCTATTTGGAAATTAAATGAAAAAGGAAGTTAAATGGAAAAGAAAATTGAATACAAATAGAAGTTGAATAAAAATAAAAATGGTAATTGCATAAAATTAAAAATGGAAGTTCAATCAAGAAACCACAATACCTTAACGATCTATTTGGAAATTAAATTAAAAACGAAATTAAATAGAAAAGGAAATTGAATAAAAATTGAAGTTGAATAAAAATAAAAATGAAAGTTGCATAAAATTAACAATGGTAGTTCATTCAAGAAACCAATATACCTTAACGATCCATTTGGAAATTAAATAAAAAACGATGTTCAATAGAAAAAGAAAAAGAATAAAAATTGAAGTTGAATAAAAATAAAAATGGAAGTTGCATAAATTTAAAAATGGAAGTTCATTCAAAAAATCGATATACCTTAACGATCTATTTAGAAATTAAGTAAAAAAGGATGTTGAATAGAAAAGGAAATTGAATAAAAACGGAAGTTGAATAAAAATAAAAATAGAAGTTGCATAAAAGTAGAAATGGAAGTTCATTCAAGAAACAACTATAACTTAACGATCTATTAGGAAATTAAACAAAAAATGATGTTGAATAGAAAAGAAAATTGAATAAAAATAGAAGTTGAATAAAAATAAAAATAGAAGTTGCATAAAATTAACAATGAAATTTCATTAAAGAAACCAATATACCTTAACGATCTATTTGGAAAATTAAATAAAAAATGATGTTGAATAGAAAAAGAAAAAGAATAAAATTGGAAGTTGAATAAAAATAAAAATGGAAGTTCATTCAAGAAACTACTATACGTTAACGATCTATTTGGAACTTAATAAAGAAGTAAGTTGAATAGAAAATGAAATTAAATAAAAATGGAAATTGAATAAAAGTAAAAATGGAAGTTGCATAAAATTAACAATAAAAGTTCATTCAAGAACCCAATATACCTTAATGATCTATCTGGAAATTAAATCAAAAAGGATGTAGAATAGAAAAGGAAAAAGAGTAAAAATTGAAGTTGAATAAAAATAAAATTGGAAGTTCTTTCAGGAAACCCATATACCTTAACGATCTATTTGGGAAAAAAATAAAAAGCAAGTTGAATAGAAAAGGAAATTGAATAAAAATTTAAATTGAATAAAAATAAAAATGAAAGTTGCATAAAATTAACAATGGAAGCTCATTCAAGAAACCACTATACGTTAACGATCTATTTGGAAATTAAATAAAAAAAGATGTTGAATAGAAAAGGAAAAAGAATAAAAATGGAAGTTGAAGAAAAATAAAAATGGATGTTCATTGAACAAACCACTATACGTTAACGATCTATTTTGAAATTAAATAAAGAAGTAAGTTGAATAGAAAAGGAAATTAAATAAAAATGGAAATTGAATATAAATAAAAATGGAAGTTGCATAAAATTAACAATAAAAGTTCATTCAAGAACCCAATATACCTTAACGATCTATCTGGAAATTAAATCAAAAAGGATGTAGAATAGAAAAGGAAAAAGTGTAAAAATTGAAGTTGAATAAAAATAAAATTGGAAGTTCTTTCAGGAAACCCATATACCTTAACGATCTATTTGGAAAAAAAATAAAGAAGTAAGTTGAATAGAAAAGGAAATTGAATAAAAATTTAAATTGAATAAAAATAAAAATGGAAGTTGCATAAAATTAACAATGGAAGCTCATTCAAGAAACCACTATACGTTAACGATCTATTTGGAAATTAAATAAAAAAAGATGTTGAATAGAAAAGGAAAAAGAATAAAAATGGAAGTTGAAGAAAAATAAAAATGGAAGTTCATTCAACAAACCACTATACGTTAACGATCTATTTTGAAATTAAATAAAGAAGTAAGTTGAATAGAAAAGGAAATTGAATAAAAATGGAAGTTGAAGAAAAATAAAAACGAAAGTTGCATAAAATTAACAATAAAAGTTCATTGAAGAAAGCATTATTAATCAACGATCTATCTGCAAATTAAATAAAAAAGGAAGTTGAATAGAAAAGGAAAAGGAATAAAAATGGAAGTTGAATAAAAATAAAAATGGAAGTTGCATAAAATTAACAATGGAAGTTCATTCAAGAAACCACTATATCATAACAATCAATTTAGAAATTAAATAAAAAAGGAAGTTGAAAATAAAAAGAAATTGAATAAAAATAGAAGTTGACTTAAAATAAAAATAGAAGTTGCATAAAATAAAAAAGGGAATGTTCATTGAAGAAACCAATATACCTTAACGATCTATTTGGAAATTAAATAAAAAAGGAAGTTAAATGGAAAAGAAAATTGAATAAAAATGGAAGTTGAATAAAAATAAAAATGGTAATTGCATAAAATTAAAAATGGAAGTTCAATCAAGAAACCACAATACCTTAACGATCTATTTGGAAATTAAATTAAAAACGAAATTAAATAGAAAAGGAAATTGAATAAAAATGGAAGTTGAATAAAAATAAAAATGAAAGTTGCATAAAATTAACAATGGAAGTTCATTCAAGAAACCAATATACCTTAACGATCCATTTGGAAATTAAATAAAAAACGATGTTCAATAGAAAAGGAAAAAGAATAAAAATTGAAGTTGAATAAAAATGAAAATGGAAGTTGCATAAATTTAAAAATGGAAGTTCATTCAAAAAACCTGTAGCACTTGAGCCCTTTAAAGCTTTTGGTAAATGTATTTGAACCCTTTATTTTATTTTGGGAATCTTTGGTGTTGTTGTACCTCAGTTTTGGAGGTGTACAAATTGATTTAAACTTGTTGGGATTGCTCGTTCACGCTCGTTCGCGTTAAAAAGTTGTTTGGAAACTTGAAAATCATGTTCTGGGGTCGACACCGGTCTTGGTGGTGTCGACACCTTCTCTTTTGTTTGCCATAAGGGTCGACACCATAATTGGGAAGGGTCGACCCTTGTTCTGAATTTGTTCACTGCATTTTGGTGTCGACACCAGCCTTGGTGGTGTCGACACCAGCCTGTGGAAGGGTCGACACCAATCTGTGGAAGGGTCGACCCTTGATCTGAAATTGCCCACTGCATTATGGTGTCGACACCAGCCTAGGGAAGGGTCGACACCTGCAGTGCAGTCACACTTAGTGTTCCAGATTTCTTCTTAGGTGTCGACACCTGTGTTGTGAAGGGTCGACACCTGCGACTTTTTTCCAGATTTTTCTCACGGTTTGGACCTACTTTTTGGGGATATTTTGAGTTGACTTTGGGGCTTATATCTATTTTTGACCTAGTACTATATAAAGGCCCTCACTTGACCCTTTTCTCTCACTTTTCTTCTATTTCCTCTCTCCAAACCGTGAAACACCTTCTCTCTCTCTCAAAAGGCACTTTTTACTGAAAGATCCTTAGATCTACTTGTTTGAAGACCTCTACTCACCTTGCTCCTTTGAGATAAAGTGTAGAGCTTGTCGAGGGCTTCATTTTGATCGGAGCAAAGCATGGTTTCACTTCCGTCGACTTTTGGGTCTTTCTTCCTTCTTCCCCTTCTAAATTTTAGGTAGGGATTTCCTTGTTCTTTTTCAATACTTCGTCTACAGATAGACATGTGGTAGCTTTGTATTGCATGAAAATCATATCCACTTTGGATTGTTTGAAATCATGAGGAAGAACCTAGGGTTGGTTGTTTGAAAATGGTTATTTTATCATTGATGGTTGTTTTGGGCTAATTGGAGTGTAAATTAGCATGTTATTGTTGAAAGAAGAAAAAGCCCTAAATTATATTTTGATTTGGTAAATTAAAATGGAGGGTAGTTAACCTATGTTGTAAATCTCTATTGTTAATGTGAGTTGGGTGAAAGTGTTAATGCCTAAGGGGTTAACTTTGGCTTTGAAATGGAATATGTTTTGTAAAATGAGAAAAGTATCCTTGATATAAGTATGAAAATTGGATTGTTGTTTCTTGAGTGTTGAACACACATGTGGGGGTTGTATCTTCAACTACCATGTTATGTTGTTGTTGGGTTTGTCATCTCATGATAAGTGGGTCTTTTAATAGATGTACTAAATACTTGCATCTAGACGTTTTGTCCTTGGTCATCGGTGGAGGATGACATGGTTGTGTTGGATTGTCGTGTATGCATTACACCACCGTTGATTGAGCATTGTATGTGATGAAATGCTGAGATACATTATATATGCATACCCGCTCGGGGGAAATTGATTATGTGTTCATATACTTTAAACACATTGCTTGTATCTTGATGGTTTATGTATATGTGTTATACATGTTAGTTGTGCCCTGTTGTATTTTGGTTGGTGGTGTTATACCTTGCGCTCAAAATCAAAGGTATCGTGACCTTCCAACTAGCGCCTGGAGAACTGACTGCGCTGATAATCAGAGGCACCATACCCTTCCAGCTAGTGCCTGGTAAACTGGCAGGTCGTTGTGAGAGGTATATCTTTGGCTTACTACGCACATAGCTAGTAGAGCAAAGTTTTGTTGTTGTTGTTTCACTGTATCTGAGAATATCATGGCCTTGATTAGTTACAGTTTTGGAGGGCCGAGTTGCCTCATTAATTGATTTTATACATGTTGATGATTTGTTATCTCCCTATTACATAAGGCATGCATTTATAGATATGATTGTATCGGGAAGAAACCAAAACGTCATTTTTGTCTTTTGGAAAGTGTGAAGAGGATCGAATACTTTGAAAATACTTTTGAAAAGGGCACATCGGTTGTAGGTGTGGGAAATGGAAGAAAGTAAAGGGCTTAGTGAGATTATTTCCTAAGTAATTGTTAATGTTATGAAAGATTGGGAACGGGGATTTTTGAAAGGGAAAAAGAAAGATGAATCGCCTATGGCGTTGATTGAAATGGTTGTTTTCGAGAAAAGTTCATATTTATGTATATTTTGTGTAAACTGTCACATTACTATTCTAGTATGAGATTGAGCATTCATGATCATAGCTATCTGTATGTTGTTATTGTTGAGGGCCATGTTGAGATCCCTACTGGACTATATGTTCATCCCACATTGTTGAATCTTTTTCAGGTGTTGAGCTGAATGTGCCGCAAGATTTGGATCTTCTTATTTGTTGGCCACGGGGCCTCTCTTGTATTGGCGGAATGCCATATGTGTAAAAGGGTTACACCCTTCTTCGCGATTCATTAATGATGTAAGCCCAAGGGCAATTTATTTATTATACTCATGTTGTATTCACTTGCATACGAATGAGAGCAATGTTATTCACTTCTACGAGTTGATTATATGAGTTTATTTCCGCATGTTATCTCTGAAATGGAATTGAGTTAATTAATTTGGTAATACTTCGAGTAATAAAAAGTGGGGTGTGACAAAACCGATATACCTTAACGATCTATTTGGAAATTAAGTAAAAAAGGATGTTGAATAGAAAAGGAAATTGAATAAAAACGGAAGTTGAATAAAAATAAAAATAGAAGTTGCATAAAAGTAGAAATGGAAGTTCATTCAAGAAAACAACTATAACTTAACGATCTATTAGGAAATTAAACAAAAACTGATGTTGAATAGAAAAGGAAATTGAATAAAAATAGAAGTTGAATAAAAATAAAAATAGAAGTGGCATAAAATTAACAATGAAATTTCATTAGAGAAACCAATATACCTTAACGATCTATTTGGAAATTAAATAAAAAAGGATGTTGAATAGAAAAAGAAAAAGAATAAAATTGGAAGTTGAATAAAAATAAAAATGGAAGTTCATTCAAGAAACCACTATACGTTAACGATCTATTTGGAAATTAAATAAAGAAGTAAGTTGAATAGAAAAGGAAATTAAATAAAAATAGAAGTTGAATAAAAATAAAAACGGAAGTTGCATAAAATTAACAATTAAAGTTCATTCAAGAACCCAATATACCTTAACGATCTATCTGGACATTAAATCAAAAAGGATGTAGAATAGAAAAGGAAAAAGAGTAAAAATTGAAGTTGAATAAAAATAAAATTGGAAGTTCTTTCAGGAAACCCATATACCTTAACGATCTATTTGGAAAAAAAATAAAGAAGTAAGTTGAATAGAAAAGGAAATTGAATAAAAATGGAAATTGAATAAAAATAAAAATGGAAGTTGCATAAAATTAACAATGGAAGCTCATTCAAGAAACCACTATACGTTAACGATCTATTTGGAAATTAAATAAAAAAAGATGTTGAATAGAAAAGGAAAAAGAATAAAAATGGAAGTTGAAGAAAAATAAAAATGGAAGTTCATTCAACAAACCACTATACGTTAACGATCTATTTTGAAATTAAATAAAGAAGTAAGTTGAATAGAAAAGGAAATTGAATAAAAATGGAAGTTGAAGAAAAATAAAAACGAAAGTTGCATAAAATTAACAATAAAATTTCATTCAAGAAAGCACTATTAATCAACGATCTATCTGCAAATTAAATAAAAAAGGAAGTTGAATTGAAAAGGAAAAGGAATAAAAATGGAAGTTGAATAAAAATAAAAATGGAAGTTGCATAAAATTAACAATGGAAGTTCATTCAAGAAACCACTATATCATAACGATCAATTTACAAATTAAATAAAAAAGGAAGTTGAAAATAAAAAGAAATAGAATAAAAATAGAAGTTGACTTAAAATAAAAATAGAAGTTGCATAAAATTAAAAAGGGACTGTTCATTGAAGAAACCAATATACCTTAACGATCTATTTGGAAATTAAATAAAAAAGGAAGTTAATTAGAAAAGAAAATTGAATAAAAATGAAAGTTGAATAAAAATAAAAATGGTAATTGCATAAAATTAAAAATGGAAGTTCAATCAAGAAACCACAATACCTTAACGATCTATTTGGAAATTAAATTAAAAACAAAATTAAATAGAAAAGGAAATTGAATAAAATGGAAGTTGAATAAAAATAAAAATGAAAGTTGCATAAAATTAACAATGGAAGTTCATTCAAGAAACCAATATACCTTAACGATCCATTTGGAAATTAAATAAAAAACGATGTTCAATAGAAAAGGAAAAAGAATAAAAATTGAAGTTGAATAAAAATAAAAATGGAAGTTGCATAAATTTAAAAATGGAAGTTCATTTAAAAAACCGATATACCTTAACGATCTATTTGGAAATTAAGTAAAAAAGGATGTTGAATAGAAAAAGAAATTGAATAAAAACGGAAGTTGAATAAAAATAAAAATAGAAGTTGCATAAAAGTAGAACTGGAAGTTCATTCAAGAAACAACTATAACTTAACGATCTATTAGGAAATTAAACAAAAAATGATGTTGAATAGAAAAGGAAATTGAATAAAAATAGAAGTTGAATAAAAATAAAAATAGAAGTTGCATAAAATTAACAATGAAATTTCATTAAAAAAACCAATATACCTTAAGGATCTATTTGGAAATTAAATAAAAAAGGATGTCGAATAGAAAAAGAAAAAGAATAAAATTGGAAGTTGAATAAAAATAAAAATGGAAGTTCATTCAAGAAACCACTAACGTTAACGATCTATTTGGAAATTAAATAAAGAAGTATGTTGAATAGAAAAGGAAATTAAATAAAAATGGAAGTTGAATAAAAATAAAAATGGAAGTTGCAGAAAATTAACAATAAAAGTTCATTCAAGAACCCAATATACCTTAACGATCTATCTGGAAATTAAATCAAAAAGGATGTAGACTAGAAAAGGAAAAAGAGTAAAAATTGAAGTTGAATAAAAATAAAATTGGAAGTTCTTTCAGGAAACCCATATACCTTGACGATATATTTGGAAAAAAAAAATAAAGAAGTGAGTTGAACAGAAAAGGAAATTGAGTAAAAATGGAAATTGAATAAAAATAAAAATGGAAGTTGCATAAAATTAACAATAGAAGCTCATTCAAGAAACCACTATACGTTAACGATCTATTCGGAAATTAAATAAAAAAAGATGTTGAATAGAAAAGGAAAAAGAATAAAAATGGAAGTTGAAGAAAAATAAAAATGGAAGTTCATTCAACAAACCATTATACGTTAACGATCTATTTTGAAATTAAATAAAGAAGTAAGTTGAATAGAAAAGGAAATTGAATAAAAATCGAAGTTGAAGAAAAATAAAAACAAAAGTTGCATAAAATTAACAATAAAAGTTCATTCAAGAAGGCACTATTAATCAACGATCTATCTGTAAATTAAATAAAAAAGCAAGTTGAATAGAAAAGGAAAAGGAATAAAAATGGAAGTTGAATAAAAATAAAAATGGAAGTTGCATAAAATTAACAATGGAAGTTCATTCAAGAAACCACTATATCATAACGATCAATTTAGAAATTAAATAAAAAAGGATATTGAAAATAAAAAGAAATTGAATAAAAATAGAAGTTGACTTAAAATAAAAATAGAAGTTGCAAAAAATTAAAAAGGGAATGTTCAATGCAGAAACCAATATACCTTAACGATCTATTTGGAAATTAAATAAAAAAGGAAGTTAAATAGAAAAGAAAAGTGAAAAAAAATGAAAGTTGAATAAAAATAAAAATGGTAATTGCATAAAATTAAAAATGGAAGTTCAATCAAGAAACCACAATACCTTAACGATCTATTTGGAAATTAAATTAAAAACGAAATTAAATAGAAAAGGAAATTGAATAAAAATGGAAGTTGAATAAAAATAAAAATGAAAGTTGCATAAAATTAACAATAGAAGTTCATTCAAGAAACCAATATATCTTAACGATCCCTTTGGAAATTAAATAAAAAACGATGTTCAATAGAAAAGGAAAAAGAATAAAAATTGAAGTTGAATAAAAATAAAAATGGAAGTTGCATAAATTTAAAAATGGAAGTTCATTCAAAAAACCGATATACCTTAACGATCTATTTGGAAATTAAGTAAAAAAGGATGTTGAATAGAAAAGGAAATTGAATAAAAACGGAAGTTGAATAAAAATAAAAATAGAAGTTGCATAAAAGTAGAAATGGAAGTTCATTCAAGAAACAACTATAACTTAACGATCTATTAGGAAATTAAACAAAAAATGATGTTGAATAGAAAAGGAAATTGAATAAAAATAGAAGTTGAATAAAAATAAAAATAGAAGTTGCGTAAAATTAACAATGAAATTTCATTAAAGAAACCAATATACCTTAACGATCTATTTGGAAATTAAATAAAAAAGGATGTTGAACAGAAAAAGAAAAATAATAAAATTGGAAGTTCATTCAAGAAACCACTGTACGTTAACGATTTATTTGGAAATTAAATAAAGAAGTAAGTTGAATAGAAAAGGAAATTAAATAAAATGAAAGTTGCATAAAATTAACAATAAAAGTTCATTCAAGAACCCAATATACCTTAACGATCTATCTGGAAATTAAATCAAAAAGGATGTTGAATGGAAAAGGAAAAAGTGTAAAAATTGAAGTTGAATAAAAATAAAATTGGAAGTTCTTTCAGGAAACCCATATACCTTAACGATCTATTTGGAAAAAAAAAATAAAGAAGTAAGTTGAATAGAAAAGGAAATTGAATAAAAATAAAAATGAAAGTTGCATAAATTTAACAATGGAAGCTCATCAAGAAACCACTATACGTTAACGATCTATTTGGAAATTAAATAAAAAAAGATGTTGAATAGAAAAGGAAAAAGAATAAAAATGGAAGTTGAAGAAAAATAAAAATGGAAGTTCATTCAACAAACCACTATAGTTAACGATCTATTTTGAAATTAAATAAAGAAGTAAGTTGAATAGAAAAGGAAATTGAATAAAAATGGAAGTTGAAGAAAAATAAAAATGAAAGTTGCCTAAAATTAACAATAAAAGTTCATTCAAGAAAGCACTATTAATCAACGATCTATCTGCAAATTAAATAAAAAAGGAAGTTGAATAAAAATAAAAATGGAAGTTGCATAAAATTAACAATGGAAGTTCATTCAAGAAACCACTATATCATAACGATCAATTTAGAAATTAAATAAAAAAGGAAGTTGAAAATAAAAAGAAATTGAATAAATATAAAAGTTGACTTAAAATAAAAATAGAAGTTGCACAAAATTAAAAAGGGAATGTTCATTGAAGAAACCAATATACCTTAACGATCTATTTGGAAATTAAATAAAAAAGGAAGTTAAATAGAAAAGAAAATTGAATAAAAATGGAAGTTGAATAAAAATAAAAATGGAAATTGCATAAAATTAAAAATGGAAGTTCAATCAAGAAACCACAATACCTTAACGATCTATTTGGAAATTAAATTAAAAACGAAATTAAATAGAAAAGGAAATTGAATAAAAATGGAAGTTGAATAAAAATAAAAATGAAAGTTGCATAAAATTAACAATGGAAGTTCATTCAAGAAACCAATATACCTTAACGATCCATTTGGAAATTAAATAAAAAACGATGTTCAATAGAAAAGGAAAAAGAATAAAAATTGAAGTTGAATAAAAATAAAAATGAAAGTTGCATAAATTTAAAAATAGAAGTTCATTCAAAAAACCGATATACCTTAACGATCTATTTGGAAATTAAGTAAAAAAGGATGTGGAAAAGAAAAGGAAATTGAATAAAAATGGAAGTTGAATAAAAATAAAAATAGAAGTTGCATAAAAGTATAAATGGAAGTTCATTCAAGAAACAACTATAACTTAACGATCTATTAGGAAATTAAAGAAAAAATGATGTTGAATAGAAAAGGAAATTGAATAAAAATAAAAATAGAAGTTGCAGAAAATTAACAATGAAATTAAATTAAAGAAACCAATATACCTTAACGATCTATTTGGAAATTAAATAAAAAAGGATGTTGAATAGAAAAAGAAAAAGAATAAAATTGGAAGTTGAATAAAAATAAAAATGGAAGTTCATTCAAGAAACCACTATACGTTAACGATCTATTTGGAAATTAAATAAAGAAGTAAGTTGAATAGAAAAGGAAATTAAATAAAAATGGAAGTTGAATAAAAATAAAAATGGAAGTTGCATAAAATTAACAATAAAAGTTCATTCAAGAACCCAATATACCTTAACGATCTATCTGGAAATTAAATAAAAAAGGATGTAGAATAGAAAAGGAAAAAGAGTAAAAATTGAAGTTGAATAAAAATAAAATTGGAAGTTCTTTCAGGAAACCCATATACCTTAACGATCTATTTGGAAAAAAAATAAAGAAGTAAGTTGAATAGAAAAGGAAATTGAATAAAAATAAAAATGGAAGTTGCATAAAATTAACAATGGAAGCTCATTCAAGTAACCACTATACGTTAACGATCTATAGCGACCCCGGTCTTTTCCCATTTGGTTGTTGTTCCCGGACTTATGGTCCGTAGATTCAGTTGTTATTTTGTTGTTGTTGTTGTCCTTTAATTCCCTATTTTGAGTTATGGGTTGTGTTGGGCAAGTTTGTTACAGGTTGGTTGGGTTGGAAACCAAGTGTTGCTGTCCAGATTTTTGGACCTTCGCTCGAGCGAGGATTTGGTCGCTCGAGCGAGCTGTTGTTTTTGTCCTTCGCTCGAGCCAGGGTTTGGTCGCTCGAGCGAGAGTCTGCGTCTGGGCTTAGGACCTGAGAGATGTGTTTCTTGGCTCGAGCGAGCTTCCTTCGCTCGAGCGAGCGAGGTGTATGTTTTCGAGTTCTTCGCTCGAGCGAGCATTTCTTCGCTCGAGCGAGCTTCTGGGTTACAGACCTGAAGCATCGAGTTTTTGGCTCGAGCGAGCTTTTCTTCGCTCGAGCGTGGATTTCTTGTGTCTGGTCGCTCGAGCGACCAAGTATTCGCTCGAGCGAGCCTGTTCAGTTTAAATAGGCAGCAGCGGGTTTTTAATCAGTTTTTCTATCTCTTTTTGTTTCCAAACCCTAGGTCCGATCTCTCTCTCTTCTCTCTTAGGTTTGATCTACTTAGGGTGTGTTTCTACCCTAGATCCTTTATTAAAAAGTTAGAGTGGGTCAAGAGCTTCAGTTTAATCTGAACAAGTTGGATTTGGAGCACTTTGAGTTTATCTTCATCTCCATCTTCTCTTTTTGGGCTATTTCCTTGAGGTAGGGATTTCCTACTCCAATGTATACGTTTTGTTCTAAGTTTCTGGTATTTTAATATGTTGGGGGTATTTTGGTAATTTTGGAAAAACCCTAGTTGTTGTATTAAATTGAATTGTAAGTTTAATTTAAGGAAAATTGGGAATAATGGTTGAATTCACGAAATATGAGGAATTATTGATTAAATGGGGTAGTTGGTTAATTTAAATCATATGCCTATTGAATTGTTGATTTAGTTATTTTCTGTTTAGAGATAACTGTTTTGGGCTATCGGTGGAGGATAGTCATGATTGTTGTAGACATTGCATGTGGATTAGTTATAACTGAAACTAATCACATTGGTTAAGTCATTAATGTTGACTGTTGAATTAATACAGACATTATGTGTATTGATTGTGAGATGTATATGTTATGTGTTTACATACATGTATTAGTTGAGCATTACATATGCATATTGTGTGGGAGGAGATAGGGGATGTACTCCACGGTTAGGGGAAGATAGGGGATGGACCTCTTAACCGGATTTTGTTTGGGAGGAGATAGGGGATGGACCATTAGCATCACTATTATGTGTGCTTACTGATATTGAAGTGTTTTTGCATGTTATTGATACAACACTAAAATGTGTATCATATTGGAAGTATGGAAGTGTTTGATATGAGCCTGTGTCTCATTTGTTTTGTTGATATTGGAAGTATGCGAATATGATATATAGTTCACTGTTGTAGTTTGGCCAGGTTCTGAGCCATGTTGATAATAATGGAAAGTTGAATAGATATTGGAAAGTGAAAGTGACATTTTGTGTTAACCATCTATTAAATGCTATGGCTTTATTCAATGCTTATATTTGGTTTAGTATGTCTCTACTGGGCTGTGGCTCACCCTTTATGGGAACATCATTTTCAGTTCAGGTGATAAGCTACCTCCAAGGACTTAGCTTGGAAGGACTTGGATTGGAAGACTAGTTTAGTTATTTGTTTTGTTTTAATATTACATGTAAACATTCAAGCCTAGGGCTTTATTTGTATTTGAGTTAGAACTCATAAATTTGTGTCCAAGTGTTGGCTTGGCAAGATGTAAGCCCGAAGGGCATTTATTATGATGTTACATGTAATGTTTTCATTTCGTAAAACTCTGATGAATGAGATAATGCATTGTTTTCTTTTAATAATACAAGTCCTTGTTATATGTATATTGGGTTAATTTTGAGGGCGTTACAACTTGGTATCAGAGCGTACCGGGTTTGAATACTTTGGGTACGTGGGAAGTGATTAGTATCACAATGGGTTCGTCTCGTTTGATAGAGACTTGGCTGTACTGTTATATGCTTATATGATAACATGTTTATGTGATTATGTGGGTATGGAACGTAGTTTCTAGGATGTTGATTGGACCCTTGAGTTGCTAGTAGTCTTGTTGGAAAGGCAATTGATCACTGCTGCTTCCAACCGGAACTATGGTAACGCTTCGGGACTATTATCATCCAGGAATGAAATTCGTAGGTGCTTATGTGATTATGTGCTTACGTGGAATGAATTACTGTTGTCCAATTCATTAGGACGCGAGTGTTTAGCTTCGGCACATTTATTAATGTGCTAACGTCTTTGTTTCTTGTATTAGGATGTCAGGACGAGGACGAGGTCGCGGTAGGCGTGGTAGGCCGGGTAGGCAGGAAATGCCTGTACCAGAGGAGATTCCAGTAGTACAGGAGATTCCGGCAGTTCAGATTCCGGCAGTGCAGGAGGGAGTAGGCCAGGCCAATGTGGCCGAGCCGGTAGGCAGCAGGCTATGGGCGCTTTAGCCCGAGAGATAGCAGGGGCATTCAGGGAGTCAGTAGGCATTCTTTGAGCTGAGAATCAGGCTCAGGTTCATGTTGCTGATGCAGGACCTTCTTTTCTGAAGAGGGAGTTCTTCCGGTCTAATCCGGACGAATTTTTGGGTGATCCGAAAGAGCCGCTTAAGGCAGATGAATGGCTCGAACAGACAACGAAAATGTTTGAGATGCTTGGCATCGAAGATGAGGGGTTGAAGGTGACCTTGGCATCGTTCCAGCTGAAGAGGGATGCGGGTCAGTGGTGGAAGTTCACTAGAGGTCGTATCGGAGGTACTTGGGAGGCTTTTGTGAATGCTTTCCAGGAGCGGTTTTTATCTCCAGCAGTTAGGGAGAAGTTGAGAGAGCAGTTCTGCCAGCTTAAGCAGAACAGTTCATCAGTGGCCGAGTTTGAGGCCTCATTTACTAGTTTGTCCAGGTTTGGACCTGAGTTGGTGGCGTCGGAGGAACGCCGTTGTATTGAGTTTGAGAAGAAGTTGAGGCGTGGCCTCAAGTTGAGAGTAGTAGGGTCTTTGATTCGAGATTATGGGCGTCTGGTTGATGCTGCAGCCCATACTGAGATTATGATGCAGGAGGAGGAGGAAGGGCAGAAGGGCTCCAAGAGGAGTCAGGATGGGCAGAGTGATGGTAGGAGACAGAGAGGTTTCACTCCTCAGCAGTCTCAGGGTAGCTTTTCTAGATCGACTTTTCCAGTACCGAGTGCTAGTTCTGGGAAAGGCAGTCAGGGAGACATTACCTGTTTCAAGTGTGGTCAGCTGGGCCACAAGTCTCCAGTGTGTCCTCAGAGGGGAGGAGGTCAGAGAGCAGCATCTTTCGTCGCTCGATCTCAGAGCCAGAGTCAGGGTAGAGGCCAGCCACTCTCGTTTATCAGTGTGGTCAGCCAGGGCACATGAAGAGGTATTGCCCGCAGTCGGGTGGCACATCTGGTGCATCTGGTTTGAGGCAGACTCAGGTCAGCAGCCAGCTCAGTCGGGTCAGGCCTCAAGGCCAATCAGGGGCTTCTTCGTCCCGTCTGTGCAGCAGTCTTATGCTCCTAGGGTGAGCAGGTTGATCAGAGCCATCTGGGCGCGTGTATGCTGTTACCGCGCAGGATCTTGTACCGGCTCCATCTGTCGTGAGAGGTACCTTCTTGTTTTGCAATTCAGTTGCTAGTGTTTTGATCGATACGGGTGCATCTCATTCCTTTGTGTCTGCTGCATTTGCATCTGTTTTGGAGTTGGAGTTAGCTCAGTTAGTGTCTCCTATTTGTGTAGTGTCACCTCTTGGGGGTGAATTGATCTTGAAACAAGGTGTAGGGTTTGATATAGAGGTCGATGATCATAGAATCCCATTTTCCTTTGTAGTTATGCCTATGAAGGGCTTCGATGTTATTTTGGGTATGGACTGGTTATCGTCATACCGGGCAGTTATTGATTGCTATCGCCAGAGGGTCACTTGTTGTACCGTGGCGGAGAGTGTTTTCATTTTCTGGGGGACCGGGTTGGTAGTGTTTTGCCACCGGGGTATGTTTCACGAGGGCGGAGTGAGCTTAGTGGTCTACTTGCTAATCTCTCGATTAGTGAGGTTGATGAGACTCAGATTGTGTTGCCAAGGGTGGTTTGTGAGTACTCGGACGTCTTTCCCGAGGATCTTGTTGGGTTGCCACCGCATCGAGAGATTGAGTTCTCTATTGACCTAGTGCCTGGCACGGCGCCAATTTCTATGGCACCTTATCGTTTTGCCCCAGCCGAGTTAGTTGAGTTGAAGATTCAGCTCCAGGAGTTGCTAGATAAGGGCTATATCCGTCCTAGTGTTTCGCCGTGGGGAGCACCGGCCCTCTTTGTTAAAAAGAAAGGTGGTGCTTTGAGACTTTGTATAGATTACCGAAATTGAATCGGGCTACGGTTAAGAATAAGTACCCTATGCCTCGTATAGATGATCTGTTCGACCAGTTGAAGGGTTCCCGTTGTTTCTCTAAGATAGATTTGAGATCGGGTTACCACCAGTTGAGGGTCAGGGAGGAGGATATTCCGAAGACGGCATTCCGTACGCGGTATGGCCACTATGAGTTTCTGGTGATGCCATTCGGGCTCACCAATGCACCGGCAGTGTTTATGGATTTGATGAACCGGATCTTCCGGGAATTCTTAGATCGTTTTGTGTTTGTCTTCGTGGACGACATTCTGATTTATTCACCTTCGGAGGAGGCATGAGGAACACTTGAGAGTGGTGCTTGAGTTACTTAGAGCCCATAAGCTTTATGCTAAGTTTGGGAAGTGTGAGTTCTGGCTAGAAGAGGTGAAATTCTTAGGCCATGTGGTTTTTCGGGGGAGGGGTGTCTGTTGATACATCCAAGACAGAGGCAGTGCAAGATTGGCACACAGCCTAGAGTGTGTTTGAGATCCGCAGTTTTCTGGGATTAGCTGGGTATTCGCCGATTTGTGAAGGATTTCTCCAGGTTAGCTTCACCTTTGACTAGATTGACTCGGAAGGGAGTCAAATTTGTATGGAGTGAGACTTGTGAAAAGTCGTTTCAGGAGTTGAAAGTTAGACTGACCACCGCTCCAGTCTTGATTATTCCGGAGAGAGGGTTGGGTTATGCAGTCTATTGTGACGCCTCACGAGAGGGTCTGGGTTGTGTGTTGATGCAAGAGGGGAAAGTGGTTGCCTATGGTTCACGTCAGTTGAAAATTCATGAGAAGAATTACCCTACGCATGATTTAGAGTTAGCAGCTGTGATATTTGCCTTGAAGATTTGGAGGCATTATCTTTATGGTGAGAAGTTCGAGGTATTCTCGGATCATAAGAGTCTGAAATATCTGTTTACACAGAAAGACTTGAACTTGAGGCAGAGGAGGTGGATGGAGTTCATTGAAGATTATGACTTTGAATTGCATTATCATCCGGGGAAGGCCAATGTGGTGGCCGACGCCCTTAGCAGGAAACCTGTTGGTGACATAGCTAGTATAGCCATTCGGGAGTGGGAGATGTTGGGTGCACTTGGGGAGTTTGATTTGCTTCTGGGCGAATCAGTTGAGGCTGCAGTCTTGTCTTCTGTTGTTGCGCAGCCTACACTTGTGACTCGAGTGTTAGAGGCTCAGAGGGGTGACCTTGAGGTAGAATCCTTCGAGAGAAGATCTCCAGTGGGAAGGTTGAGAAGGGTTTGACGGTGTATCCCGACCTGAGTGTGAGATACCGAGACCGTCTGTTTGTGCCAGAACCTTGTCGAGAAGAGGTGCTCGAGAGTTTTCATCATCATTCCCGCCTTGCGGTGCATCCGGGAGGCACTAAGATGTATCGGGATTTGGGTCGCCAGTTTTGGTGGCGGGGTATGAAGAGAGATGTGGCAGCGTTCGTGTCTAAATGCCTTACTTGTCAGCAAGTGAAGGCCGAACATCAGAGGCCAGCGGGTTTGTTGCAACCCTTGCCTATTGCAGAGTGGAAGTGGGAGCATGTCACTATGGACTTCGTTGTGGGTCTTCCGAGGACTCAGCGGGGTAGTGATGCTATTTGGGTGGTTGTAGACCGGTTGACTAAGTCGGCGCACTTCATTCCTATGCGCGTGAGAGATTCGGTAGATCATCTTGCCGATTGTACATTCGGGACATAGTGAGGTTGCACGGGGTCCCAGTGACGATCGTCTCAGATAGAGATCCTCGTTTTACTGCCAGGTTGTGGCAGAGTTTGCAGAGTGCCTTAGGCACTAAGTTGACCTTTAGCACGGCTTATCATCCTCAGACTGACGGGCAGTCCGAGCGTACCATTCAAATCCTTGAGGATATGCTTCGGGGTTGTGTTCTTGATTTTTGGGTCGTGGGGAGGCACTTGCCTTTAGTGGAGTTTGCCTACATAACAGTTTCCAGTCTAGTATTGGTATGGCACCGTTTGAGGCCTTGTATGGCCGACCGTGTAGATCTCCTTTTGTTGGGCCGAGGTGGGTGATGCACCTCTATTGGGTCCGGAGTTGGTGAGGGAAACGACGGAGAAAGTTGAGCTTATCCGTAAGAGACTTGTTACAGCCCAGAGTCGTCAGAAATCTTATGCGACCGTAGGAGGAGACCTTTAGTGTTTGAGGTGGGTGATCATGTCTTTCTGAAGATATCACCTAGACGGGGATTGATGAGGTTTGGGAAGAGCGGGAAGTTGTCCCCTCGGTTCATAGGTCCTTTTGAGATCCTTGAGAGGATTGGCGAGGCTGCTTATCGTTTAGCTTTGCCACCGCAGTTGTCCGGAGTACATGACGTGTTTCATGTGAGTATGCTTCGGAAGTATGAGCCGGATCCATCACATGTGTTGGATTGGACTGATTTAGTGGTTGACGAGGATGTCTCATATGAGGAGAGACCGGTTCGGGTCTTGGATAGGCGGGATCAAGTTTTGCGAGGCAAAACCATCCCTTTGGTGAAGGTTCTTTGGAAACATCACGGGGGAAGAAGCCACTTGGGAACGTGAGTTGGAAGTCCGCGAGAAATATCCAGACATGTTTGTTGATTTGTAGTCTTGTATTTAGATTTTGTAATATTGTTGAACTTAAGAGCTTTACTTATGTCTTAAGTTGGAAAACATTGAGAATGTTTTGGTTTAATATTAGTAGTTTGAAACTTGCTTCATAATGGAAGTGGAATGTCACATTTATAGATTGAATGTGTTTTATATATCATGGAATTTATATGATATGGAAATGGAAATCACGATATTGAAATTGTTAAGATTGAAAGGAATAATGCATAATATGACGCAGGTTGTAATATATGTTATTTTATATACATATTGTGAGATGCCTCTTGATAAGAGATGAGATGACCAGTATTGGGTCAAGTTGTTCATTATTGTAATGTCATATTGATAGAATTTGAGAAAAACTTGTTTTCGAAAACTTATGCTTAATTTCGGGGACGAAATTCTTTTAAGGGGGGGAGGTTATAGCGACCCCGGTCTTTTCCCATTTGGTTGTTGTTCCCGGACTTATGGTCCATAGATTCAGTTGTTATTTTGTTGTTGTTGTTGTCCTTTAATTCCCTATTTTGAGTTATGGGTTGTGTTGGGCAAGTTTGTTACAGGTTGGTTGGGTTGGAAACCAAGTGTTGCTGTCCAGATTTTTGGACCTTCGTCGAGCGAGGATTTGGTCGCTCGAGCGAGCTGTTGTTTTTGTCCTTCGCTCGAGCCAGGGTTTGGTCGCTCGAGCGAGAGTCTGCGTCTGGGCTTAGGACCTGAGAGATGTGTTTCTTGGCTCGAGCGAGCTTCCTTCGCTCGAGCGAGCGAGGTGTATGTTTTCGAGTTCTTCGCTCGAGCGAGCATTTCTTCGCTCGAGCGAGCTTCTGGGTTACAGACCTGAAGCATCGAGTTTTTGGCTCGAGCGAGCTTTTCTTCGCTCGAGCGTGGATTTCTTGTGTCTGGTCGCTCGAGCGACCAAGTATTCGCTCGAGCGAGCCTGTTCAGTTTAAATAGGCAGCAGCGGGTTTTTAATCAGTTTTTCTATCTCTTTTTGTTTCCAAACCCTAGGTCCGACTTCTCTCTCTCTTCTCTCTTAGGTTTGATCTACTTAGGGTGTGTTTCTACCCTAGATCCTTTATTAAAAAGTTAGAGTGGGTCAAGAGCTTCAGTTTAATCTGAACAAGTTGGATTTGGAGCACTTTGAGTTTGGATCTTCATCTCCATCTTCTCTTTTTGGGCTATTTCCTTGAGGTAGAGATTTCCTACTCCAATGTATACGTTTTGTTCTAAGTTTTTGGTATTTTAATATGTTGGGGGTATTTTGGTAATTTTGGGAAAAACCCTAGTTGTTGTATTAAATTGAATTGTAAGTTTAATTTAAGGAAAATTGGGAATAATGGTTGAATTCACGAAATATGAGGAATTATTGATTAAATGGGGTAGTTGGTTAATTTAAATCATATGCCTATTGAATTGTTGATTTAGTTATTTTCTGTTTAGAGATAACTGTTTTGGGCTATCGGTGGAGGATAGTCATGATTGTTGTAGACATTGCATGTGGATTAGGATAACTGAAACTAATCACATTGGTTAAGTCATTAATGTTGACTGTTGAATTAATACAGACATTATGTATATTGATTGTGAGATGTATATGTTATATGTTTACATACATGTATTAGTTGAGCATTACATATGCATATTGTGTGGGAGGAGATAGGGGATGTACTCCACGGTTAGGGGAAGATAGGGGATGGACCTCTTAACCGGATTTTGTTTGGGAGGAGATAGGGGATGGACTCCATTAGCATCACTATTATGTGTGCTTACTGATATTGAAGTGTTTTTACATGTTATTGATACAACACTAAAATGTGTATCATATTGGAAGTATGGAAGTGTTTGATATGAGCCTGTGTCTCATTTGTTTTGTTGATATTGGAAGTATGTGAATATGATATATAGTTCACTGTTGTAGTTTGGCCAGGTTCTGAGCCATGTTGATAATAATGGGAAGTTGAATAGATATTGGAAAGTGAAAGTGACATTTTGTGTTAACCATCTATTAAATGCTATGGCTTTATTCAATGCTTATATTTGGTTTAGTATGTCTCTACTGGGCTGTGGCTCACCCTTTATGGGAACATCATTTTCAGGTTCAGGTGATAAGCTACCTCCAAGGACTTAGCTTGGAAGAACTTGGATTGGAAGACTAGTTTAGTTATTTGTTTTGTTTTAATATTACATGTAAACATTCAAGCCTAGGGCTTTATTTGTATTTGAGTTAGAACTCATAAATTTGTGTCCAAGTGTTGGCTTGGCAAGATGTAAGCCCGAAGGGCATTTATTATGATGTTACATGTAATGTTTTCATTTCGTAAAACTCTGATGAATGAGATAATGCATTGTTTTCTTTTAATAATACAAGTCCTTGTTATATGTATATTGGGTTAATTTTGAGGCGTTACACGATCTATTTAGAAATTAAATAAAAAAAGATGTTGAATAGAAAAGGAAAAAGAATAAAAATGGAAGTTGAAGAAAAATAAAAATGGAAGTTCATTCAACAAACCACTATACGTTAACGATCTACTTTGAAATTAAATAAAGAAGTAAGTTGAATAGAAAAGGAAATTGAATAAAAATCGAAGTTGAAGAAAAATAAAAACGAAAGTTGCATAAAATTAACAATAAAAGTTCATTGAAGAAAGCACAATTAATCAACGATCTATCTGCAAATTAAATAAAAAAGGAAGTTGAATAGAAAAGGAAAAGGAATAAAAATGGAAGTTGAATAAAAATAAAAATGGAAGTTGCATAAAATTAACAATGGAAGTTCATTCAAGAAACCACTATATCATAACGATCAATTTAGAAATTAAATAAAAAAGGAAGTTGAAATTAAAAAGAAATTGAATAAAAATAGAAGTTGACTTAAAATAAAAATAGAAGTTGCATAAAATTAAAAAGGGAATGTTCATTGAAGAAACCAATATACCTTAACGATCTATTTGGAAATTAAATAAAAAAGGAAGTTAATTAGAAAAGAAAATTGAATAAAAATGGAAGTTGAATAAAAATAAAAATGGTAATTGCATAAAATTAAAAATGGAAGTTCAATCAAGAAACCACAATACCTTAACGATCTATTTGGAAATTAAATAAAAAAGGAAATTAAATAGAAAAGGAAAATAAATAAAAATGGAAGTTGAATAAAAATAATAATGAAAGTTGCATAAAATTAACAATGGAAGTTCATTCAAGAAACCATGTACCATAACGATTCATTTGGAAATTAAATAAAAAAAAGGATGTTGAATAGAAAAGGAAAAAGAATAAAATTTGAAGTTGAATAAAAATAAAAATGGAAGTTGCATAAAATTAAAAATGTAAGTTCATTCAAGAAACCAGTATACCTTAACGATCTATTTGGAAATTAAATAAAAAAAAGGATGTTGAATAGAACTGGAAATTGAATAAAAATTGAAGTTAAATAAAAATAAAAATGGAAGTTCATTCAAGAAACCACTATATCATAACGATCAATTTAGAAATTAAACAAAAAAGGAAGTTGAATAGAAAAGGAAATTGAATAATAATGGAAGTTGCATAAAATTAAAAATGGAAGTTTATTCAACAATTCAATATACATTAACGATCTATTTGGAAATTAAATAAAAAATAAAGTTAAATAGAAAACGAAATTGAATAAAAATAAACATGGAAGTTTCATAAAATTAACAATGGAAGGTCATTAAAAAAACTACTATACCTTACCGATCTAATTGGAAATTAAATAAAAAAGGATGTTGAATCGAAAAGGAAATTGAATAAAAATGGAAGTTGAATAAAAATAAAAATAGAAGTTGCATAAAATTAAAAATGGAGGTTCATTCAAGAAACCATTAAACCTTAACGATCTGTTTGGAAACTAAATAAAAAAAAAAAGTTGAATAGAAAAGAAAATTGAACAAAAATGGGAGTGGAATAAAAATAAAAATACAAGTTGCAGAAATGTAGAAATGGAAGTTCATTCAAGAAACAACTATAACTTAACGATCTATTTGGAAATTAAATAAAAAATGATGTTGAATTGAAAAGGAAATTGAATAAAAATGGAAGTTGAATAAAAATAAAAATGAAAATTGCATAAAATTAACAACGGAAGTTCATTGAAGAAACCACTATACCTTAACGATCTATTTGGAAATTAAATAAAAAAGGATGTTGAATAGAAAAGGAAAAAGAATAAAATTGGAAGTTGAAGAAAAATAAAAATGGAAGTTCAATCAAGAAACCACTATACGTTAACGATCTATTTAGAAATTAAATAAAGAAGTAAGTTGAATAGAAAAAGAAATTGAATAAAAATAGAAGTTGAATAAAAAAAAAATGGAAGTTGCATAAAGTTAACAATAAAAGTTCATTCAAGAAACCACTATACCTTAACGATCTATCTGAAAATTAAATAAAAAAGAATGTTGAATAGAAAAGGAAAAAGAATAAAAATTGAAGTTGAATAAAAATAAAAATGGAAGTTCATTCAAGAAACCACTACACCTTAACGATCTACTTGGAGATAAAAGAAAGAAGTCAGTTGAATAGAAAAGGAAATTGAATAAAAATGGAAATTGAATAAAAATAAAAATGGAAGTTGCATGAATTTAACAATGGAAGTTCATTCAAGAAACCACTATACGTTAACGATCTATTTGGATATTAAATAAAAAAAGAAGTTGAATAGAAAAGGAAGAAGAATAAAAATAAAAAATGGAAGTTCATTCAACAAACCACTATACGTTAACGATCTATTTGGAAATTAAATAAAGAGGTAAGTTGAATAGAAAAGGAAATTAAATAAAAAGGGAAGTTGAATAAAAATAAAAATGGAAGTTGCATAAAATTAACAATAAAATTTCATTCAAGAAACCACTATCCCTCAATGATCTATCTGGAAATTAAATAAAAAAGGAAGTTGAATAGAAAAGGAAAAAGAATAAAAATGAAATTGAATAAAAATAAAAATGGAAGTTGCATAAAATTAACAATGGAAATTCATTCAAGAAATCACTATATCATAACGATCAATTTAGAAATTAAATAAAAAAGGAAGTTGAATAGAAACGGAAATTGAATAAGAATGGAAGTTGAATTAAAATAAAAATATAAGTTGTATAAAATTAAAAATGAAAGTTCATTTAAGCAACCAATATACCTTAACGATCTATTTAGAAATTAAATAAAAAAGGAAGTTAAATAGAAAAGAAAATTGAATAAAAATGGAAGTTGAATAAAAATAAAAATGGTAGTTGCATAAAATTAAAAATTGAAGTTCAATCAAGAAACCATTATACCTTAACGATCTATTTGAAAATTAAATAAAAAATGACATTGAATAGAAAAGGAAAATGAATAAAAATGGAAGTTGAATAAAAATAAAAAGGGAAGTTGCATAAAATTGAAAATGGAAGTTCATTCAAGAAATCACTATACCTTAACGATTTATTTACAAATTAAATAAAAAACGAAGTTGAATAGAGAAGGAATTGAATACAAATGGAACTTGAACAAAAATTAAAATGGATGTTGCATAAAATTAACAATGGAAGTTCATTCAAGAAACTACTATACGTTAATGATCTATTTGGAAATTAAATAAAAAAAGAAGTTGAATAGAAAAGGAAAAAGAATAAAAATGGAAGTTGAATAAAAACAAAAAATGGAAGTTCATTCAACAAACCACTATACGTTATGTAGCACTTGCACTGTCACGCCCCAATCCCGCTCCTAAAAGATTTGGGCATGACCTATTCGAAGACGGACATCTAACCTGATATATATAATAAGTGGGACCTGAACGGAAGCATTAGCAATTTAAAATAACTTAAATATAACATCCATTGAGCTACTACTACTATGCCAGGACTGCAATCATTACATTAACTATATAATACACAGGAAGCATATATCCGGGCTTAGTTACAGTGATTCCCATTCACACAAAAGTACAAAAGAGGAAAAGGATGATTTACATCCAACTATAGGTAACTCATCAAAACATAAACCAAAAACCTAGTTAAAGCTTTACTAGATGCGTAGGCTCCATCCTAAGTGCCTGGACACACTGAGGTTGACAAGAGAAGACAAGTCTCATAGGTTAGGACTGGCTTTCCAGTTGGTTACCTACAGAAATAGACAAAACAGAGTGAGTGAAACTCAGTGAATAATAGTACATAAATAATGTAAGGTTTAGCTTAAATAATAAAACAGAAAACTGCAGAGACACAAGATTGATTACATCCTGTAGTTAATTCCAAACAGTCATAGGTCCAATTTTCTTAACAGAGTGACTTTAAGCCCAATGTGTACAGAATGGCCATAGGCCCAGAAATAACAGAATTCCCAATCATAACAGAACGGCCTTAGGCCCAATAATAACAGAAATATACAGAAATGTGTATGGACTCAAGAGGTGGCTCGTATGGAATCTAGAGGTGACTCCCACCGAGGTGTAGCACTTAGTTCCATACCAGAAATCATCAGATTAGCTTAACTTCAGAACCATACAAAAGGTACATACATTCTTTCCATTATTCACATGAACTAACGTAGTCGATAAAGCTTAACAGAATGTTCCTGTTAAGTGTTAACAAAAGGGTACATACATTTTGCCGATTGAATAATTCCAGAGATACGTAAATACCATAGTTCCACAATACGTATACGTTCCATTATTCGTTGTAAATCAACATAGCTATCTTGTAGACAACAGAATATTAGTATTCATTATCATTCATAAACAAAGTATACTGCTCAATAATGCTCTTAGATTCCCCATGGTTTACCATAACATTAATAATAATTATTTATAGAAATCATGTGTCATTCCAGTACTATTCATGGAGGCAGAACAATTCACATTCTAACGTGAATCACATAATGATGTTGGACTGTAGTATTCATTTCATAGGTTCCAAACGACCTCGTCGGTTCACAATTTCACAAATGGGCACTTGGCTTGATGGGTTCACATGTTCACAAAAATAGCCCTTGGCTTTTTAGTTTCACAACTTAGATGCACAATTTCACAATTTGGCCCTTGGCCTCTGGAATAGGTTCATAACGTCACAAAATGGCCCTCGGCCTCATAAAGTCATAGTTCACAAAAGGCCTTCGACCCTTTGGACTCACAAGTTCACAAGTTTGGCCCTTGGCCTCATAGCTTCATAATTTCACAAATGGCCCCTGGCCACCTAGGTTCATAGTTCACAAATGGCCCCTGGCCACATAGGTTCATAGTTCACAAATGGCCCCTGGCCACATAAATTCACAAGTCGGCCCTCGGCCTCATAAATTCACATATACATAAATTAGCTTTTGGGCTTCATAGGTTCACAATTCGGCTCTTAGCTTCATAGTTTCACAATTCACAATTCGGAAATTCATACTTCACAAATGGCCCTCGGCCACATCGTTTCATATTTCACAAGTTAGTGATCCATACTTCACAAATTCGAGATGCATATTTCACAAATCCTTTTTGATGTTTCCATAATTTCACAATATTTCTTACGAAGCATACATAACATACATGTCAACATAATTCTTACGACGAAGATCATAACGTCAATAACAATAATCATTAACGGTTAAAGATACATTGAAGTATTACTACTCACAGTGCTACAACGGAGTGCTTGTCTCTTCTGGAGTGTGCCCTGTACACATACATAACTTAGTCATTAGTTCTTTTTTTTTCTTTCCTTCATTATTCTTCACAAGCCCACCATTAAGCATCCATTAAATCATTCTCTTGATTTTAATAACTAAGCAAGCCCACAAGTATTTAGAAAAATAATTTTGGGATTAAACCCATTTCGGAAAACTCCACATTTGGTCACAAAAATTAAACTCAACATAATCGCCACAATTCAACATAAACAACATGATTCAACTCAACATCATTAAATATAATTCAACATAATTCAAGAGGAATTCTTAAATCTCATTTCCACATTCCACAACCGAGTTCATGTCATCCATATTCTTAATAAATTATTTCCCCAATTTTTCTTTTACATTAAAGCATGAATCACAATGTTCATAACATAGTTCATTCGCAAATTTTAAACATAATTTTTAAACATTTCCAAATTCCAATTAAACTTGAACACATATAATTCAATACCTCAATTTCATTACTCTACTTCCAATTTGGGCCAATTCATTAGTTATCTTCATTAATCAACCTAGGGTTTCAAGAAAAACCTAGGAATTTCAAGAAAAATCCAAATTTCTTAACCGATTATCTTTTGTTCCAATTTCCTCATTGATTACAAGTCTAAAGTTCACAATCCATCACCTTAACCCAGCAATTACATCTCAACATTATAAACCCGAAATCCCCCAATCTCAAGTTGAACATAATATGTTCAAAACTATAGATTTTGTATTTATATACTCAAAATACCATAAATCCATCCATGAATGCAAATATTGAAAGGGAATAAGGACTCCTACCTCAAGATTCAAGCAAGAAAAGCAAGCTTTGAGAAGAATCCTCCACAAATTCGAATTTCAATCGGTGGAAAATGTTGACCCTTTCTTGATCTCCATCCTTGATGCAAGATCTATGGTGGATTTGTTGAGAAAAGTGGAGGAAATCAAGGTTTTGGGAGCTAGGGTTTCAGACATGGAAGAGGGGAGAAGAAGAGAGGAAAAGAAAATGCAAGAAATGAGCTCAAAATCACGTTTTTGAGCTGCTGTCCCGCACATCGCCGCACGTGCGCCGCATTTCCCGCACGTGCGGTCCTGCTTTCAGCACAGATATGAAAACTTCAAACAGGCGTAACTCTCTCATCCGGACTCCGTTTTAGGTCATTCTTGTGTCCAAATTGAAGCCCCGAAAATAATCTTTCCAATGGTTCTAACCTCACATCCAAATTCAAAGTGTGGAAAAAGAAAAGGGCAAAAGAGTGACGGCTGATCATAGGCGAATTATTCGAATTAAAGTTTTTGGTCCAATCTTACTTTACCATCACGCCACTACCTCAATTAATACCCCAAAATAGATAAAAACATTCTCAATTCCAATGGATATAGTTGAATTAAAACACATTAACCCCTAATTAAATAAGGATGACTTCTGGGGTCATTACATGCACCCTTTTTAAAACTTTTAGGAAGTGTATTTGAATCATTATTATGTTTTGGAAACCTTTGGTGTTGTTATGGGTTAGTTTTGGAGAGTATAATCCGAACTAAACTTGTTGGGTTTGGTTGTTCGCGCTTATTCTTGTCAAAAGTTCCTTGGAGACTTAGAAATTCCATTCTAGGGTTGACACCAGCCTTCCTAGGGTCGACCCTTACTTGTTGGTGAAGTTCTGGAGGAGTTGCTGGAAAATAGGGTAGACACCAGACTGGGAGAGGGTGGACCCTCTTCTGTCTGTGTGTTGGTTGCTGGAACATAGGGTAGACACCAGTCTGGGGTAGGGTCGACACTAGTAGTGCAGTCAAGCTTAGTTTCCCAGATTTTCCTCTTTGGTGTCGACACCACTATTGCAAGGGTCGACCCCTGCAGAGTTTTTTTTTAGATTTTAGTCCGACTTTTGGCCCTACTTTTTGGGGGTTTTGACTTGATATTTTGGGTTGACTTTGGGACTTATTTCTAATTTTACCTAGTGCTATAAATAGGCCCTCACTTGACCCTTTTCTTTATTTTCTTTCTCTCTTTTCTCCCTCTAAACTGTGGGTCTCTCTCTCTCTCTCTCTCTCCAAAACCACTTTTTGCTCAAAAGTCTTTAGATCTACTCTCTTGTAAGCGTCTTCTTGCCTTACTCCTTTCAGAAAGATTGTAGATCTCGTCAAGAGCTTCGTTTTGATCCAAGTAGAAGTTGGTTTTGGCAACTTTGGGGTTTCAACCTTTTTGCTTATCTTCTCTTCCAAGCTCGAGGTAGGGATATTCTTGAGGTATATATATATGTTTTGCAAGTTAAATGTCGATTTTGTGTTTCTATTGAATTTGTTTTGAGAGTTTTGGTTTTGGTTCAAAGATGATGAGATTTCTCAAATGAGGGTTTAAATGTTGAAATGTTTCTAAGTTGATCCTTGTGACTTCCTATTTATTGTTTAAAAGGGATGATTTAGATGAGGCTTCTATCATGAAGTGAAGAAGTGTTAAGTTTTTGACAAAAACCCTAGAAATTGGGGATTTTACAAAATAATGAAAATGTCTTTGAAAGTATTTATTTTCTTGTGTTAAGAGGATGTATTAGAGTAAGTTCCACCAAATGTTATCATAATAACAACATACTTGACACATGGGATATGAGATGGTATTTTAACATTGTTACTAACACTTGAACTTGTAATGAGGTAAGATAATGATTGTTGAGCACCATGGTAGTGAAATTGAAATCTTGAAGAATGATGTTTGAAAATTTCATATAATCTTGTAATGTTGTAAGATGGTGAGTTGTTGAGTGCCATTGATGATGTGAAATGCTTAATTATAATGTAATGGGGAAATGAAATGAAAGATGACATGTTGGCCATGTTGAAAGGTTTGGTCATGATGGGTTGGTGTTGAGAACTTGTGATGATGTGTTGAAGACACATGATTATTTGTGCAATGAGAAACGTATTCGTAAAAGTGGAAAGGTATTTGTTTATTATTGTTGTTAAGACATTTTGGAAATACAGAAATGTTATGAGATATTAATTATTGCATCTCATTTCCTTTTGAGTATATTATCAATGTGCATGAAGTGGATTATTACCAATGTTGTATTCTCATCATGTTTACTTGAGAAAGATTATATTACCATGAGAACTAATGGAAATGTGTATGGGGTAAATACGTTGGTAAGTCCGGATAGGGGGTGTAGATGAATTTGATAAGTTGGCCTGAGTGTCCAGGGTGAAAGACCCGAAAGCCGCGCAGATAGGTGTCGAGCCTTCCGGTTAGCACCGGTAAAAATGACAGTTTGGTAGTAATCGTAGAGTCTACTTGCAGACACCAGTCTAGGGATTACCAATGTCGTATTTACTGCCCCCATTGAATTAATATTGGAAGGTTGAAATTGATGAGACTACAAGCTAATATTGAGAACATGGTGATTTTGAGAAAGTGCATTGAAAATGAATATTTTCCTCATTTATCAACTTTGGCATGGCATTGCACTCACGTTTATTTTATGTTGAGGATAATGCATAACTGTATATACTTTGTGAGAATTCTCTACTGGGCTTTATGCTCACCCCTATGGGATTTGGTGCAAGTAAGAAAGGTGGTGATCCCACCGAGTTGATGGCGTGTACGTGATTGTGAAGAGTATTTTGCTCTTATATTTTGTGTAAATTTTTGTAAAGCCAAGGGCTAATGTGTATGGATCCGAGAGACCATTTTGTATAACCAGGCAATTGCCTTGGGACTTGTAAGCCCTTGAGGGCCTTATTCGTTTTGATTTGATGATTTACATGTTATAGGCTCATGTACTAGTTTATCAATGAATGTATAGCTGTACGTGAGATATATATATATATATATTTTTTGTAAAACAATTGATCTTATGTAAAGGGTTATGGTTAATATCCTATTTTGGAAGTGAGTTGATGTAACAGTTATGTGGGTAGTTCATGTCGAATTATTTCGGGGTGTTACAACTTGGTATCAGAGCTACCGGGTTTGAATACTTGGGGCTCGCAGGAAGTGGTTGTTATACCCCAATGGGTTCATTTCGTATGATTAGGAAATGCTTTGTCTGTGTGATTATGTGATAGCATGCTTATGTGACTATGTGGGTATGAGATTAGGCTTTTGGGATGTTATTTGCACCTATTAGATTCCTTGAGGTCTTATTAGAAGGGTACCTGATCAATACTCATTCGACTAAGAATTCTTGGTTTCTCGTGGGACGAATCTCATCACTAAAGGATAATTCGTATGTGCTTATGTGACTATGTGCTTATGTGGAATAAATTGGATTGCTTATGTGCCAGAATAGATATATATAATTGTATTAGTTTTACGTGTGAGGCGAGTTGCGAGTACATTTGGAAATTATGTACCAATTTATCTATCTTGTTCCTTAGTTAGGATGTCGGGAAGAGTTCAAAGTCGTGGTGGTGAGAGTGTGTGCCTCGGGGAGGCTGTTGCGTCGTGCACTTAGTTGATTTTGTAGGATGTCTACATAAGGAAATAGAGGACGGATGGGTAACAGGAGTGTCGGTAGGGGCATGGCGGTTCCCCTAGCACTTGTCGTTACAGCATCGGCTGTCGGCGAGGAAGTTGCACGCGAGGTTGTGAGAGCGGTGCAAGATGCTCTAGCTCGCAATGAGGGGGACAACGGGCGTACCCTCAAGCTTACTAAGGAGTTTCTTCGCTCCAATCCACCGGAGTTTTTGGGAGAGACAAGACCGCTGGAGGCAGAGAGTTGGTTGGAACAGATTACCAAGACTCTTGACATGCTCAGAGTCGAAGACGAGGGGTTGAGGGTTTCTTTGGCAACCTTCCTATTGCAGGGGAAATGCGAGTTATTGGTGGAAGTATGTGGAGTGTACCGTAGGTGCCATACGTGTTGCGTTTACCGAGGCCTTCTTGGCCAAGTATTTCCCTCCTTCTGCTCGGGAAAGGTTAGGCAAACAGTTTGTTGAGTTGCGTCAGGATGTTACTCCTTTGGCTCTGTTTGAGATGAGGTTCACTAGTTTGTCGAGAGTTGCTCCAGAATTGGTGGTAACAGAGGAGCATCGTTGTTATGAGGTTGAGAGGCGGTTGCGTGATGATATTCGGGGAAAGGTGGTTAGATCTAAGTGGAAGAATTATTTTGATCTATTTGAGGCGGTGGCCCATGCAAAGGCAGTGGTTAGCAGTGTTGGTCGAGTCAGGGAGGAGGCCACTTTGGTAACTCGTACAGTTCATAAGTACACTGGACTTAGCAAGAGATGGAGGCGAGCGCATGCTCACTCCTAGATTCGGTTTCATCAGGGGTTTCGAGTTTGTCCATTAGGGGATCCAGTGAGGTTCAGGCTCCAAATCGGGTTCAGAGTTGGGAGGCCGTTGTTTGTTTTAATTGTGGTCAGAGGGGCCATGCTGGACATTTTTGCCCTTTTACGTGTAGATCTTCCCGGTGTTTTAGAATCTAGTCAGACTTTGTCCCATCAGTCCAGTCGGGGACGTTATCGGTATCAGGCCCGGAGAGGCCAGGCTTCGAGAGCTTCGCGAGGGTCGGCTTTTCAACCAGCACAGTAGTACCACCCTTTAGGAGGGGAACTTTTGTTTTAAAAATCGATGTTGTTAGCTGTGAAGCTTTTGTTATTGGTCGGTGTGCTGTAGGGTGCTAGGGCACCATGGCTATGTGTTGTATGTGTATATGCATTGTTGTTTGTAGACCCTTATGTGTTGGGCATGCAATGAGCCTTGAATACTCTTTTCTGTATGTGTACTGAAAGGTTGTTAAGGATATTGATGATCCTAGTGTTGTTGTATAATGAATGTTAAACTTTGTGTTGGTCGTGCGATGACCTTTAAATTCTTAATTAGTTTGGAACTTGTTTGTGGAAAATGAAAGATTCGCGGAAAATCCTTGTGACTAGCGTAGTGTTGGAATGAGGGCCAAAAGTTTAAGCTTTTTTATTTTTATTTTGGTAAGTTTGAGGAAACGTGAGACCTTAGGATCTAGTGAAGATTGGTGGAAGTGATGTGGGAATGTCTAAGGAAGTGTGAGATCCATATCTTGGTATAGTGAGAAGAGTACTAGTGTATGTCGCTTAGTGCGTCGAGTTGTTGATTAGTGAGTTGGTTGTGGTCTTGTCAACCGTAAGTGGGGTCGCTATTATGCCTTGGTCAGTTATGAGTATGGGACGTTATTAGATTTTTGGTAGAGGGTTGAGTGAGAAAAGAATTTCATGAGTAGATGCTTGAAGTATTATTAGTGTGGCGAACGGTTTGTGTTCTCAAGTGATGAGTATACCATCGGAGAGATTTGTCTTGGGTGCCCGGGATCGTGTGATCGCCTTTGACCTATTCGGTCTCGTGTTGAATGTAAGAGTGTGTTTGCCATCCTGGTGTATGAGTAGAATTTCTATGGGAACAATAGTGGAGTAGTCTGTTTTAAGGAGGCCGAAAAGACCCTGAAAGTATGTGGAACGGTGTTTGAAAACCTGTCTCTAGGTGAATGGAGTGGGAGTGGAAAAGTCTCAGGTGATTAGCTAAGTTGATTGGCATCAAGGTGAGTGACACATCGTCACTTTAGAATGGTTTAGATGTGGAGTGTAAGGTTGAACCTTTGGAAAATTTAGCACAGAATGAGCTAGAAGGCGGTGTTGTATCGTGGGTTGTGTTTGAGCCTTGCTTGTGCGGGTAGTAGTTGGTGTGCACTTCCCGATGCGAGTTTTGAAACTCGAGAGTCGGGGTAAAGTGTTAGCCCCTTGGTTGGGAACGTTTGTAAGTCCTCTTGTATTGATGGTCTTCTTGGTTAGTGTTGTGTTGGTATGAAACCGTCGAAGTTTGGAAAGTTATGCGTGTTGCATAGTTCTTTTGGCACCGTGCTTATTTACTAACTTTTGTTGTCATGGAAATGTAACTTTTGCATTGTAGAAATCATTGTAAGTGCGATGAATGTGATTGGGTGATGGTCGGGATTCACCGGTTATATATTGAGAAGATAAAATGAGGGATGGTGTAGACACCCCATTTTTGACCGCCCTTAAGACTTGGGCGTTACTGATGGTTTACTTGGTGAAGAAAGGTGTGCAGGGCCAAGGTTTAGTTTCTTCAACAAGGAGAGAGACAAATCTCAACTTCACACCCCATTTTGGACCAAAACTATTTTGAATGGTTTTTAGACCTTAAAACCCTCTCTTTCAAAACATTTTTTTGAAATAAAGTTCCTACGATGCTCCGACGCTCGCATTTCAGTAAATGTTGTGCTTTTCGGTAAACCGAGCAAGGACAAAGTGGAGATGAATGAAAGAGAGATGAAATCTTTGAAAAATCTTTCAAAACACTTTGTTTAGGGGTTTAGAGTTGAAGAAACGAGGAGAAGAGAGAAGAAACCTAGCTGGGGAAGAAGTTGGGTATGAATCGCTAAGAGAGAGTCGAGTGGTCCTCGCTAAATCAGGCTTATCTATCTATGCACTTGGAGATAAGCTATGAGTCCACCACCGTTGGAAAAAAGACTTCCGGGGCTTCATTTTTCACTCAAGAATCTCCTAAAGCCGAGTTCGGATGGGGGAGATATGATTGGTTGAAGTTGGGCATCATCCCGGTTGGACCGAAACTGAGCAACCTTTACCAAAACGAGCATAACGTTTTGCACAGTTGGAATTTGAATGCAAGGTTTGCGCCATTGGAAAGCTAACTTCTGGGGCTTCGATTTGGACACAAGAATGACCTAAAAAGGGGTTCACATGAAGGAGTTATGTCCATTTGAAGTTGGACTTTCAGAGTAGATTTTTCATGCCACCGGCCTTGATGGTCGGTCGGCACCATTGGTGGTCGGCCTTGATGGTCGGTCGGCGCGGTCGGTCGGCATGGTCGGTCGGTGCGGTCGGTCGGCATGGTCGGTCGGCGCGGTCGGTCAGCTTTTTTTTTTTTTTTTTTTTTTTCGGCTGAAGCTTCTCCAAGAAGTTTGAACCCTTTGTTTTAGTTTCTTGAGGAAGCTTGAATCTTTTGTTTTAGCTTCTTGAAGAAGCTTGATTCTTTTGTTTTAGCTTCTTGAAGAAGCTTGATCCTTTGCTTTAGCTTCTCCAAAAAGCTTGACCCTTTTGCTTAAGCTTCTTTGAGAAGCTTTGACCCTTTCTTGTGGCTTCTCCAAGAAGCCTCACCTCTCTCCCTCTATAAAACCAACCCTTGAGCTCCATTTGCAGGGGTTAGAAAAAACCAGCTGGAGCATTTGCATACAATCCTCCATATCTCTCTCATCTAAGCCTCAAAACACCCTTGTTCTTGCACCATTTACACACCAACTCATAGCCTACCACCTCCATCTCCCATTCCAACACCTTGAGGCTGATTTTCAGAGGCTAGGAGTGCTACATTTCGGACCAAGAGGCTGTCAAAGTTGAGTCTTCAAGGGTAAGTCCTTCTCTCCTCTTTTTGGTCCTATTCTTGCATCATTTCTTAGCCCCTCTTGCTTGTATATTTGAGCTCCGGCCATAACTGAAAATAGCATTCTTTTGAGCTCTATTTCATGTTTCCTTAAGGGCCTCTCACTGTTTGAGGCCCCCATTTGGCACTTGCTTCATTATCCCTCTTGTATGCCTATTTCTTGTGTAGCATTTTAGGCCTGTGTATAATCTGTTTTGAAGCATGATGTAAACTGTAAATAGGATTATTTTGAGCCCTTCTTCAACATTGTAGAAGGGCTCATCACTGTTTGAATCCTCCATGTGCCACTTGCTTTGATATCCATCTTTTGGTCCTTTTTTTTTGCATGATTTATTAGCCTATTGTGCTTCTGTTTTTGGACTTTGGTCCGAACTGAAAAGGGTCTTATTTTGACCCCCTCTTCATGTTTAATTAAGGGTCTATTACTGTTTGGAGCATCTTTTGTATACTTTGTATTGTAACCTCTTTTTAGGCCTTATTTTGCATAGCATTTTGAGCATACTTGTATACTGTTTTGGGTCTGATCATAAACTGTAAAAAGTCATTTTTTAGGTCTCTCTTCAACTTTGTTGAAGGACCTTCATCTGTTTGAGTCCAGCATGTATCAGTTGCTTCTTTGTCTCCATTTTGGCCCATTTCTTGCATAGGAATTTTGCCATACTTGTGTCTGTTTTTGTGGCTTCACATAAACTGTAAAACATCATATTTTGGGCCCCTCTTCAACATTTTAGAAGGGCCCTTCTCTGTTTAGGGCCAGAATCTGTTAGTTGCTTCATTATCTTGCTTTCGGGGCCATTTTTGTATGCTAGTTTAGCCCTATTTGTGCCCACTGTTTGGCCTTGCTTTAAACTGTAAATATGCTTGTTTTGGGGCTTCCTTGCTTCTGTCTTTACACTTCATATTCAAATAATGCATGCATTGCATAGCTATAGGTCATTCCGTATGCCTAATTTCATGTTTCGGGACTCGTTCCATGCATCGGGTATCATTTTGCCATGTTTCGGGGTTGTTTTGCATCTCATTTTGCTACTGAAATTTGCATGATAGTGTGCCATATTCCATGTCTAGCCATATCTTGTTAGAGTGGCATTTCGGTGCCTTAGGGTCGGTCCTCGGTTTGCGTGCACGCGTGCACGCATCTCGAGTGTCTCATTTTCATCTGATGGCCTCTTTTGTGAGTGTGGCTGAGGTCCACTTGTGTTAGTGTAAGTCCATATCGCATTGTGCATGCCATTCCATTCCATAGCATTGTGTATGCTAGGTAGTATGTTACCTCGTGCATCGTGTATGCCATTTCATAGCATTGTGCATGTTAGGTTGTATCTTAGTTGCATCCATGCATGTCATGCATATTGCATTGTGTTTGGGATAGGAGTTAGTCCGAGCACGGGAAATGAGGAACGTTTCGTACTCCGAGTGACGGAACGTGTCTCAATTCCCCAATCACCGACACTCCGGATTGTCCATGATGGAGTTAGGTCTTAGTTGTATTTTCATGTGCATTCATTCCATATTGAGTTGTGCAATTCGACTCCTCGGCCATCATGCATCGATATGCGTGATTGGTGGCACGAGGATCGAGGCATGCATACATATGTGAAAATACATTGCTATGCCCCTTTCCTGCTCTCTGTTGCAGCAAATCAAGAATTAGCAGCCTTCCGGAACTTGGCGCACTTTCCAAGAATAATTGCAAAACAGAGGCTAATTGGGGCATCCCAGTGGATTTCCGCGCAAGGCAGCCCAAACATACACCATTCATCAGAGTCAAGGCAGTCCCTGGCTTGCATGCCAGTTTATAGCTTTCCTAGATTAATTTGTAAATTAATTAGGATTTTTGTATTTATTGGGACTGTATTATTCACTCGGGACTGTATTATTTATTCGGACCCTCTGCGCGAGGGCAATGTTGTAATAAGTGTGCGTGAGTGTGATGTTTGTCTTCCAACCCCACGTCTTTCTCCCTTTTATTTACCAGCTTATGATTGTTAGATTAGGGCATATTTCAATTAGCATACAGTATGGTAACATGTTTGTATTCATTCATCTGTCTTGCATACACCGGGCTCGGCGCATCATACTAACTGCATTGTATTTCAATTTCGAGTTGAATACTTGTTAGCTGTAGCATTACATGTGCCATGTTTAGAATAGCCGAGCCTGCTATAAGTTGTATTTTTGCATGTGTTGCATTAGGCATTTCTGTATAGTTAGGATCATGCATGGATTTCTAACATAGCTTCTGTTTTGGCTTGGAGTACTCGGTAAGTTTTTATGCTTTAGCATCCTTGCATGCGTGTGAGTGACTGCTATGAATAGCATGCTTACCATGAGGCTATATGCTTATGTGATATAACTGCCTGAATGCCTGTGGGTGAAGGTTGGGTTATTTGAATTGGAACAATTCATCAAATGTGTGTTTTAAGCCCACTAGATAGTGGCAAAATCATGTTTTCTAAGCCCACCCGAGGGTGGCAAATCCACGTCTTAGCCTACTTGCGAGTAGCAAACCATTTTCACAAACAAACATGAAGTGTTTTGTTCCAATTCAGACGACTCAGTCTATACTTGTATGCTGTGCGCATCACATAGTAACCTAGGCTAATAACCGGAATAAGAACACACAATGTTTTCAAAAATAGATATCATGGTTAGTAGAGGCCGGTCTTTGACCGGGCGAGCGGGGGTGCTCACGAAGTGACCTTCCCCAATCGTACCCAAGTTCCGAGCCGAGGCAACTTTGGTGATGACGGACACGTGGCCTTAGGCAACGAGTCGGGGTTTCCTAAATTTCCCAAAATAAAATATTTAGGTGGCGACTCTGTATCTGGCAAAGCAGTCCATGTTTGGCACTTCTTTTCTAAAAATCTGTTTTCTCAAAACGATTTGCTGGATTTGGACTCTTTGGTTCAAGATTAAGAACCGGGACAACAAATCGAGTCCGAGCTGTAGCGAGGCCCCCCCAGTGGGCTTGTTACAGTTTCTGGCAACTCTGCTGGGGATTTAGAGAACTTGACTCGAACTCATGATATCTGGTTTTGACTACACTTATGTGTTTCTTTGCATTGCATTTGCGTTGGTGCGCCTAGGACACCATGTTTGCCATCTGCTATTCCTGAACGGTTTGCCGGAGGCTTGTCTTGTCAAGGCATGACCATAAGGCTGACCGGTTATGGGCTCTGCCAGTATGGGAACACAAACCCCTGTTTTACCGGGGCACCCTTTTTGACCATTCGACCTAGCGCATATTGAAATCCATAGTGACCATTCCAAACTAGGATAGGTTCCTTACCCGATATAGGTTGTTTGAAACTGCTGCGTGCGTAGTGAAACCCTAGTTCCTGACAAAATAGGACAGGGAAACCCTACCCCAACATAGGGGTGTTTTGGCTCTCATTTATCTGTTATGTGCTTTAGAGTGCGTCTCTACAGGGAATGCATGTATCAGTTTATGAATTTGGGCATCAGGCCTGCGGGCATCAGTCAGTATTTGAGAATCGGTTATCTGCGGGTATCGGATTCAACCTTTAGGGAACAGTGATTCAGGGACAGTGATCAGTATTTGGAGACAGTGTGTATTCAGCTTATCAACCGTGTGTTGTATGCCCGACTGTGTGTTGTGTATTTATTTTAAGCTGTCATGCTGTTCATTTATCTGGTTATTTATTTCCTTTTCGCTTTATTTATCTTTTGCTAGGGCAGTTTTAGCACAATTGCTTCCAACTCAGTAGATATTCCCCAAGCACTTTGGAAAAGAGGTCGCCGGCTCAATCGATTTGAGGATCTGGTTGACGGACAGCCCGTGTTCCATTCTTTACCCCCCGTTGTCAGGAGAAGGCCAAGGAAACGCAGTGTGTCAGAACAGAGATTGCCAGAACAGTGGGTTACTCCATTAGAGGGAAGTAGGATTGAGGTCTCAATTGTTGCTATAGAAATAGACATACCGATCAGTCGGATGGATCAGCAAAATACATCAGGGGTGGAAGCCCTGATGCGCCAAATGCAGGAGAGCATGAAACAGATGCAAGAGGACGCTGCCCGCCAAGCAGAGTTCTCCAAGCAACAAGCCACAATCATGGCCCAGCAGGCCGAGCTAATCACCAGACTGCAACAGCAGAATGCGGCATCTGCTTCGCATCAAGTTCCTCCTCCACCAGGGGCCCCATTACCCGAGCAGACACCTACTGTCCAGAATGCTCTGCCTAACACCCAGAACACCGTACCAAATGCCCAGAACATCCAAGAGGACACGAACCTTCCAACGGGGCCAGCTCCGCCCCCGCTTCCGCCTCAATTGTCCAAGACCCATACACCCAACCACCCGGACTCTCCCTTCGAGTTCGAAATAGACCATACAGCTCTAAAACTGAGCAAGCTTGAGAAGCTTTTCAAGAAGTCACAAGGAGTGAAGGCAATTCCGGACATCGAAGATGGATATACCGATGTGGCCGTGACATTGCCAGACAGATTCAAGATGCTGCAAATTGACCGCTTCGACGGGTCCGGGGACCCCATGGTCCATCTTCGGCTATTCTCAGACATCCTGCGGCCAATGGGCCTAACCCGACCACAAAAGCTTTCGCTGTTCGGCCAAACCCTGTCGGGTGTCGCCACGATCTGGTACGCTGTCACGACCCCAACCCGCCCCTAGTAGGATGGTGCCGTGATGGCCAGTAATCCGTGATTACCGAAGGCCAACTTACAAAGATCACACACAATTAGAGTAAAGTATACATATGGGGCTCACAAATGCGGAAGCAATAAATCAAAATACAAGTGGTCCATAAGAGCCGTGCATAAATCAAATGGAATGACATACAAGACGTAGCTTTACAAGCAGTCCGAAATAACAAAAATTACAAGTTACATCTTGATCAAAAGGCTTCTCGAGCCGACGTATACAAAATACAAGTCAAGAAGCATGATTTTCAAGACTGGCCGACGTAATTACAACGTTGCCGACATGAACACAAAACAGGGCCGATGTAATCATGAATCCAAAACAAGCTGTACAAACACATCTAGGCGTCACCGCCGACCTGCTCATCACCTACATATATATAGAGAGAGGGTGAGCTTGGATACTCAGTGAATGGTACAAATAATAAAGGTTTTGCATGAATACAGCCGAAGTCCTTTCAAAACAAAGCATGTCAAAACCATACAATATTAGCCGAGGTTCTTTCAAAGCAAAACACGTCAAACTCTATCAAGTCAAGAGATGAACCGTATTCATCTATCAAATCTCACAAGTCTCAAGGGATGCTTACTGGCATCGGCAAAACACAGTCAAGCTTTCCGAACAAATGATTCCACGCGTTCTGTCAGTGACAAAACAAAGTCTGTATGATACACAGTCGATTGGTCAAAGGTACTGCGAAAGTTTATAGTCCTCCAGCACAAGGGACTTGTGTTACTTAAGCCCGTAGCTCTTTTTAACACGATGGTCTTGTGTTACTTAGGCCCGTAGCCTGCTTTAACACTACACCTTTCCAAGAGAAAGGACCGTATCCTTTTATACTTGGTACTGCGAAAGTTTAGAGTCCTCCAGCACAAGGGACTTTCATACATAGTACTGCGAAAGTTTAGAGTCCTCCAGCACAAGGGACTTTCCGAGATAACATCAAAACAAAGCTTACACTTGATACAACAAAATAGGGCTAAACATTCATGCTTAACAAATACTTTCGTCAAAACAAAGCAAAGCAAGATTTAACAAAAACAGTATAATATAGCTTTATTAGAAATACCACTCACATAGTTCTTCTCGGATGTAGGCTCAAGGCAAAGATCAAGGTCCTACAATCACATGGCAAATACATTCTCAAAACAAGCTTTACATGCAAGCAATGATCTCGGCATATTCACCAGATCCAAGTCAATAACAAGGCAAAACATGCTGGGGTTTAGACGCTGTCTTTTCGTCTCATGAAGACACACTGGGTACCAACCAGGCCTTTGCCGAGGTGTGGTCCGAAGGCCACATTCAAAAGCAAGGTCGGGAAAACCTGGGTTTCCCTTTGAAGAACATAAAGAACAAGATTATCAAGAACATCAAGAACATGCATGCTAAAACATAACTCATTTTATTCCAAAAACTGGGATTTCATGTCATGAGTTCAAAAACATGGACCTGGGTACCCTTTCAAGAAGATCATGCAAGAACAAACACAAAAACATGGTTCTAGTTCCAAACTTTCGGATCAAAACGAGGCTTTTTCTTCAAAAACTCAAGAACACCATTTTTTTTTCTCTTCAAGAACCAACTTCAAATCAATGCATGGCATACAAAACGAATTCAATCATGCAATGCAGCTTGACAGCCAATAAGATTAACTAGAGTAGAGCACGAATCTAACCTCAAAACTCAAATCTAACGGTTCGATCCTCGAAGATCAAGCTCGGAACTTGCTCTCTCGCTCTAAAACTCCCTCCTTCTTCCTCTAGAGCTTCTCTCTCTAAAGACCAAGATTTGGGACCAAATGATTTGTTTCCAGGTCTGCCGGCTGTCTTAACACACAGCTCGGCCACGTGGTACTGTCAGGTTGGTTCAGTTCAAAAGGTGACTGATTGATAAGACAAGTCTCTGACAAAGCGTATACAACTAGCCAAAGGACAGGCACATCGGCAATCAAAGACATCGGCTAAAGACAAAGCTCGGCAATAGGGTATCAAACACATCGGCTAGGGAGGACGACACTCGACTAAGCTGTGCTACACCTTGGCCTGGGTGTGCCACACCTCGGTCTGGGTCATACCTGCCCAAGGACAAAGATCACAAGTACAAAACATCTCGGCCTAGATGATACACTCCTCGGCCTTGGTTTCGAACCTCGGCCCAGATAGTGACATCTCGGCAAACATGCCCAGGGTGGAGATGGAGGTCAAACAAGTGGTTCCAAGAATAAATCTGAGTACAAAGGTTCAAGGGTGAACTAATGCTCAAGACGACCTCGGCTACACACCAAGCAAGGTACAAAATCATGCAAGCAATACTTCAAACAAAACAAGACAGGACAAGACTTCCAAAATATCATAACAAGGCAAGATCACACATGATTGTATGCAAGTATGACTAAGCCAAAATGAGGGTTGTTACATACGCGAAGTTAGAGGATGAGGTAAAAAGAAGCTGGGATGAAATGGCTGAGGCCTTCGTCGCACAGTACTCGTACAATACCCAGATCGAGATTACAACTCGTGATCTCGAAACGACGAGGCAGGAGCCCAAGGAGACTTTCTCAGACTTCGTAACTCGATGGAGGGCGAAGGCATCGATGATGACTTTGAGGCCCACAGACAAAGATCAAATCAGGATGATTGTGCGCAATCTCCAACCGAAATTGATGCAGAGGATGATTGTACTCCCCTTCCCCACTTTCTCAGATTTACACGAGATGGGGGTACAGATCGAAGATGCCATGAAACAAGGTCTGATCGACCAGGATAGGGAGCAACCTAGGAGGACTTTCAACCGTAACAACAATGCAGGCCCGAGTGGCGCTGCAACTGCGCGAGCTTCAGAGGTGAGCATGGTCACCACCATTCCCCCTCCCCCAAGACCCATGACAGCCACACCTTTCTCTGGCGCATCTGGAAGCAATACCCAAAACACCAAATATCAACCCAGAGGCCAAAGAACCTTCACACCCCTACATATGCCCCTTTCCAAAGCTCTGGGGGTACTAATCAGGAAGAAGCATTTGACGCCCCTAGAGCCGAGGCCACTGCCAAATCCACTTCCTCCCTCTCAAGACCCGGCAAAATACTGCGCGTATCACCAACAGCACGGTCATGACACTGACCGTTGTTTTAGATTGCGTCATGAGATCCAGGATCTTATTGACAAACAGGTGATCGCGCCTCCCGAAAAACCCAACATCACAACAAATCCTCTGCCACCACATAACCAAGCTCCTCCTCCCAACAGAATCAACTTCATCCAAACTGGGGTCGCGTCTTACGAACCTAGTATCTATATCACCCCATCCCACCTACCTAAGCCGGAGGTGATCCTTCCTGTCTGCACTGACTTGTGCATGATGGACATCTCTACAACCCGATCTGAGCCGATGGTGGTGACCACCGAAGATGGGACAGGGCAGATTTCAGAGGAAAGTGGGGTTGCTGAGTCTGAGATTGAACAGTCTGGGAATCTTGCTGAAGGAGCCTATGACCCAAGTGAATACATCCAGTCAGTGGGCCAGTCTGAGCTGAGTATAGGGCTGCCAGAAAGAGCAGAGTTATGTGTGATTCAGGGGGACAGATTTGAACGGGGAACAGATAATCTAACAGTTGTGGGAGAGGACTTTGCCAACCTCCAGTTCTTCAGTGACCAAGAATCAGGGGATGCGGCAGTCAACTGGTTCGAGTATGAGGAGTCGGCAGAAGTTACCGGATGGTTAGATGATCAACTAGACGTCATAGAATATCAACCAGAACAGGGCCCGGCAGGGGCAAGAATATCAGTGGTGGCCGGAAGGGCCGAGAGTCAGAATACACCGCCGGAGAGCGCCGGCACTAAGAATTTCGCTCAGAACTTGGGCATTGTAAATGCAGGGAGTATTGAACAACCAGCTGTACTGACGCAGTTGGAACAACAAAAATTTGAGGATTCCGAGAGAATCAGAAAAGCTAAGGCCCATGTGGGGGTCGAGAGTGCTGTGTGCACGGGAACAGAAAATGCTGCGAGCATACGGACTGAAGGTACTGCGAGTACGATCACACCGGAGCCGGACAGGTATTTGTCGGCTGCTGATGGAATGTGGTGGGAAGACGAGGATTTATGTCTTGCCCACACAGATGAGGATTGGGGGAGTAATCAGCCTGATGATACCTGGTATATTGACGAGGTCGCTCATATAACAAGAAGCGGGCGGTACTTCAAGCCCCCGCACCTAGACCAACTGAGGCATCTGGGAAAGACAAGGAAGCTGAGAAACAGAGGGAGAAGCAGATTGAAGAAGAAGTTGTGCTCAAGCAATTAAAGAAGATACAAGCAGACATCTCCATCTGGGGACTGCTTATGGCATCACGGGTGCACAGACAGGCTGTCCTACCTGCTATGGACAAGGCCAAACTCTCTATAGATACTACACCAGAGCAGCTGGTTGGGTTGGTCTTTCCGGGAGGAGGTTCCCCGACGTTAACCTTTTCGAACAAAGAACTGCCGCCTGAGGGCGCAAATCATAACAAACCCCTCTACATTTCTGTGGAATGTAGAGATAAGTGGATACCGGTGGTACTTGTTGATACCGGATCCGCCATCAACGTCTGCCCAGCCAGAACAGCGTATGCAATCGGGTTGAAGCCCGCGGACTTCGTGCCAACTACTCAAGTGATCAGAGCATACGATAATACTAGCAGGGAAGTGATGAGGACTGTCAAAATTCAGACCCAGGTTGGTCCGGGACAACACAACATCGAATTCCATGTGTTGGACGTTCCCGCAACCTTCAATCTACTCTTGGGGCGGCCGTGGTTGCACCAAGTGAAGGCAGTCTCTTCCACTCTACATCAGATGGTGAAATACCCCTATGGAAAGGGAGTAGCCATTGTGTTCGGGAATTCATCAATCCATCCGCCTCCGGAGGTATCTACGCCAGTTCTAGAAATCGAGCACGGCATAGAAGATGTGTTCCTATCAGGGTTCACTTTGGCTGAGGCCCGGATGGTGTAGAATATCATGGCTGTGAATGAGGGAGTGTACGTCAGTGCTCAATCCGTCTACCTCATGAACAAGCTACAACACATCCCTGGGATGGGATTAGGAAGGAGCGGCCGAAAAGGCGTCGCAGCATTGGCCGAAGTGCCACACAACCCCCATACCTTTGGCTTAGGTTATCTGCCCACCAAAGAGGACTGGGTGAGGAAGGGAAAAGAAATGGCCGGAAGAGCCAGAGCAAAGCAGGCTGGAAGCCTTTTGAATTAATGCATAGGCCCATCCAGGGTACCCTGAACGGACGCTTCGTTCGGGAGGGGGAGGACTTTCCATTTTGCGGCTTCCCAGAGCCGTGGCTAAACGCGGAGAAGAAGTGCGTGCCAGGTTTCGAGATCTTCTTCGACCTGCAACTATCCGGGGATGACGTTGCCACAGAACAGACAGACCCATCAGCTGAGGTTGAGCAGTGTAAAACAGGGGACGCCGAGGGCGCTGAAATTGAAATGGGGGTAGCACTGGCAAGTCTACTCTCAGATCCTCCGATCGACCATAAGTGCTTGGGGGATAACTTCTCGGTTTCCATGATTGGGGATGAAACGGCCGCGAGCCTGCCAACAACTATTTTGGATGCATCTATCGCACCCTCTCTCACTTGGCAATACGAGGAGGGATTTTTGTCCAGCAGCACCGAGTCAGGTAGTGAGCCGGAATCTGATTCCACCGAATCTTGTGAGTCGGAATCAGGTTCCAGCTCGATTGAGTCTGAGTCTGGTAATCCTGGGGATGATAACCCGGATGCCACAGTTTTGTCCAGGTCGTCTTTTTCTTTCTCATTTGAGTCTGTTGTAACCGATGAATCGGACGATTTGGATGTGCTTAATGAGAATCAAGTGATTGTGGTTTCTGAGTACTTTTCTGTGCCCTTGATTTATTGCATAAACTCAGACTTTCAAAATTTTGATGAAAACGACGAGGACGAAATTCCTCCGGTTTTGCAACGCCTAATTGAACAAGAGCAGGAGAGGTTTGTCAAACCTTTAATGGATGAAATCACTACCGTGAACATTGGTACTGAGGAGGACCCGCGGCTGTTCCAGATCGGGTCCACGTTGTCTTCGGAGGAACGCGAGCGCTTAGTCGCTTTATTAAAAGATTTCAAAGATGTTTTCGCGTGGTCCTACGAAGACATGCCTGGAATCGATCCTGAGATTGTACAACATCGGATCCCCCTTGACCCCGAGGCCCGACCTGTCAAGCAGAAACTCAGGAGGATCCGCCCGGATTGGGCTCTCAAGATTAAGGAAGATGTCACCAAGCAAATCGATGCAGGCTTCTTGCTAGTATCCGAATACCCGACTTGGTTGGCCAACACTGTTCCAGTGCCGAAGAAGGATGGCAGGATCCGGGTATGTGTGGATTTTAGGGATTTGAACAGAGCTAGTCTGAAGGACGACTTTCCCTTGCCGCATATCGATGAGTTAGTGGACTTCACAGCAGGGCATGCTTTGCTCTCATTCATGGATGGCTTCTCAGGATACAACCAGATAGTAATGGCACCAGAAGACTGGGAAAAGACTGCATTCACCACCCCGTGGGGGACATATTGCTACAGAGTAATGTCGTTTGGGTTGAAGAACGCTGGAGCTACTTATCAACGAGCCGCGACCACAATATTACACGACATGATCCACAAAGAGGTTGAGGTGTACGTGGACGACATGATTGTCAAGTCCAAAGAAAGAGAGGGCCACTACACCGCCTTGCAGAAGTTCTTCCAAAGGATCAGGGAATTCCGGTTGCGGCTAAATCCTCAAAAATGTACATTCGGTGTTACAGCGGGAAAAATGCTGGGGTTTCTGATTACACAAAGTGGCATCGAAGTCGACCCTTCCAAAATCAAGGCCATCCTAGAAATGCCCCCACCAAGGACTGAAAAGGAGGTGCGAGGCTTTCTGGGTAAAGTGCAATTCATAAGACGGTTTATCTCAAAATTAACCTTAACTTGTGAACCACTTTTTGGTCTCCTGAAGAAAGGAAAGAAGTTCCAATGGGACGGCCGATGTCAAGCTGCATTTGAACAGATTAAAGAATATTTACAGAACCCGCCCGTGCTGTCACCGCCAGAATCGGGGAAACCGTTGATTTTGTATCTGTCAGTAACTGAAACTACAATGGGCTGCATGCTTGCACAAGAATCAGAAGACAAGGTGGAGAAAGCCATTTACTATCTAAGCAAGAAGATGCTAGAGTACGAAACCCACTACACTCCGCTGGAGAAGGCTTGCTTAGCTTTGGTATGGGCTACCAGGAAGCTGTGGCACTACCTGTTAGCTCACTCTGTAATGTTGGTTTCACGACTTGATCCCATCAAATACCTTTTCGAGAAACCAGCACTTACGGGTAGGCTAGCTCGTTGGTTGCTGTTGCTCTCCGAATTTGATCTAAAGTATGTAACACGCAAGTCGGTCAAGGGAAGAGCAGTGGCAGAGTTCTTAGCCGACCATCCAGTGGAAGGGGGTGAAGCAGTCGAGTACTTATTTCCAGATGAGGCCATTTTGCACATCGACAACGAAACTTGGACGATGTACTTTGACGGAGCGTCAAATCAATACGGGTATGGGATAGGAGTGTTGCTGATAGCACCCGACAATTCCCGTATCCCTCTAGCCTTCAAACTCCGATTCAAAGTCTCGAACAACGAAGTAGAATATGAGGCGTGCATTGCTGGTCTAGAAGCAGCCCTGGAACTAGGGGCAAGACGGTTGGACGTCATTGGGGACTCGAACCTTGTTGTGTCTCAAGCTAAAGGAGAGTGGAAAGTGAAAGAGGAAAAGATGATGATGTATCACCAGACCCTGGACTTGCTGATTCCTCGGTTTGAGAAGCTAAGTTTTACTCATCTACTAAGAGAGAACAACAGGTTCGCAGATTCTTTAGCAACTCTATCTTCTATGATAGACATCCCGTGTGGAGTCCAGATGCGTCCAGTCATCATCGACCAGAAATTTGCACCTGCCTACGAGTCGATTGCCGCTATAGATGAAGTTCAGGACGAAAACCCCTGGTATTACAACATCTGGAACTTCTTGGAGAAAGAAGCATACCCGCTAGGGGTAAATGCCAAAGACAAAAGGGCAATCAGAAGAATGGCCGTTCAGTTCATCATCTGTGGGGGTAAACTGTATAAAAGGGGTCATCTGGGAATGCATAAACTGTGTGTTGATGCCGAAGAGTCAAAGCGTCTGATGGAAGCCATCCACGGAGGAGAATGTGGCGCGCACATGAATGGGGTAATACTGGCACGAAAGATCCTCAGACAGGGTTATTATTGGTCCACCATGGAGGAGGATTGTATCAGTTTTGTCCGGCGATGCCACAAATGTCAGATTCATGCAAATCGCATGAACATTCCGCCGTCTAAGCTGTACAACATGACTTCGCCATGGCCATTTTCAGTCTGGAGAATTGATGTAATCGGAGCTGTCACGCCGAAGGGGTCGAATGGGCATGAGTTCATCTTGGTAGCGATAGATTATTTCACAAAGTGGGTCGAGGCCCAATCTTATGCGGTGTTGAAGGCTTCGCACGTCGCAAAATTTATCAGAAACAACATCATCTGTCGCTACGGAGTCCCAAATGAAATTATTTCGGATAACGGTTCCCACTTCAAGAAAGAGGTGATTGATTTGTTGGAAAAATACAATGTGGCTTTTCATAAGTCATCTACCTATCGGCCGCAGACCAACGGAGCGGTCGAGGTCGCCAACAAGAATATCAAGCACATACTACAGAAGATGGTGGAAACCTACCGGGACTAGCCAGATAAGCTGCCGTTTGCTCTGTGGGGCTACCGGACTTCAATCAGAACTTCTACTGGAGCAACTCCGTATTCATTGGTTTATGGGATGGAGGCCGTTCTACCTATTGAGATTGAGGTCCCGTCATTACGAGTATTGGCTGAGTGTCAGATAGCCGAGGCAGACTGGCAGCAGGGCAGATTTGAGGAACTCATGCTCTTTGATAAAAGAAGGCTGAAAGCACTGTACCATGTCCAAGGTTATCAACGCAGAATCACCCGGGCTTTCAACAAGAAGGTTAAGTCCAGGAATTTAAAAGAAGGAGATTTGGTGCTCAAAGACAACCGAGCTCCCATCCACGACCCAAGGGGCAAGTTTAGACCCAATTGGACTGGTCCTTACATCATCAAGTCAATCTGGTCAGGTGAAGCTGTGGTTCTGATGGATCTAGATGGCTTGGAGTTCTCACAACCGATCAACATGGACAAGTTGAAGAAATATTACCCTTGAGAGGCTCGCTAGGCCGAAAACCCGAAAGGGCAACCTAGGCAAAACTCAGAGCGCAGAAAATTTGAAATCATAAAAACTAAGCTCGCAAGGTTGAAAACCCGCAAAGGGCGGCCTTGGAAAAGTTAGAGCGTAAAAGAAGAGTAAAAATACCCAAGCGAACCTAAGCCTGAACTACGTAAGGCTTGATTCCCATCTTTGGGATACGTAGGCAACTTCATCCTGAAGTTCAGCCATAAACTTTTCCCCGATCAACTTTGTCCATTTTGATCATCTCAGTCATCTTTGTCCATCAGCATTTATCGCGATCTCCGGTACAGTGCTATTCAGACTAGGGGCAACTTTCCATTGCCACACAGTGCCGCGGCGCTATTCAGACTAGGGGCAACTTTCCAGTTGCTAAGATCCGGGGTTGTGCATCTCAGTGACAGATCTCAGGCGTGTCCAGTTCTGATCCATATCGAAAATAGTTTTGGAAAGTTTTAATAGAAGTTGACTTTGTTCAAATTAATCTTTTTACAACTAGGACCATTTTTGGACCAAAGCGGAAAATTTTCAGTACCACAACCTTCAATTTCATTGATTTCAAAACAGAGTTCTCCTGCTCTTGCATACAAATTGAAGTTGCTTTTTATTACATTCATAAAGAAAACTTGAAAGTACTAATAAAGCAATAGATCCGGGGCATAGTCAAGTCAGGTGTCCCTGCGCCCCCTCCCAGAGCTAGTCGAAGCCTCTGATGCCAAGCTAGGCCCAATCTGCGCCTCTTCATTGAGCCAATCCCAGCACTCGTCAGACAAAGTGCAACTGAAAGTGGGAGCAGGGGCCAGGAGCTCTCTAGTCCTCCATGCTGTAGCATATCGGGCAATCTGTGCGCCTCGGACCGGAAAAGCAGCCGGGTACTCAATCCCTCTGGCGGGCAAGTCTGATCATGACCGAACTGGCGCAGGAATCGAAACGGAAAGTAGAACACACAATGTTTTCAAAAATAGATATCATGGTTAGTAGAGGCCGGTCTTTGACCGGGCGAGCGGGGGTGCTCACGAAGTGACCTTCCCCAATCGTACCCAAGTTCTCGAGCCGAGGCAACTTTGGTGATGACAGACACGTGGCCTTAGACAACGAGTCGGGTTTCCTAAATTTCCCAAAATAAAATATTTAGGTGGCGACTCTGTATCTAGCAAAGCAGTCCATGTTTGGCACTTCTTTTCTAAAAATCTGTTTTCTCAAAATGATTTGCCGGATTTGACTCTTTGGTTCAAGATTAAGAACCGAGACAACAAATCGAGTCCGAGCTGTAGCGAGCCCCCCCCCCCCCCCGCGGGCTTGTTACAGATGGTTTCCAACTTTGAAAACTTTCATGACAATTCTATTTTAACTAAAACCCTTGGGGTGAGATTTTAAAACTTGTTTTGGGAAAATGTTTACAAAATAATGAGTTTTACTTTGTATTTATGACATGAAATTTGGTTGGAAAACGGTATGATTTTAAATGAATTTTGATAAAAACCTATAAATGAGGAAAAGGGTTTTCATTCAAGATGATGTAAGCAATTCTGTTGAAACTAGTTTATGTGTCCTTTCGCTATCTTGTGTGGATGATAAATTACATAGTAAACATAATGATATTGGCTGAAAGAAATGGTGTGATTGTGGTAATTTGTGTTGATAATAGTGTGGAAATGTTAATGAACATTGCGAAAATGATATGTTATGTTGGTTGTGGCATCGCCGTGTGGGTGATGGACGTTATTGGGTGGCGGTAGAGGTTCACCGGTTGTTATGTAAGAATGGTACTGGAAAATAAATGAAACTTGGGTTTTACTTGTAAGGCAGAAAATGTATTTTGGCTAATGATCGGTGTGAGTTTTGGAATACCCTTGAGAAAATGTTTTATATGTAAAAGAACGATTTTTACCAAGAATTGGGAAAAAGATGAAATTTTCTTTTGAGAATGAATTGTTAATTATCATACCCTTATGATTGGGATGCTATAACTGCTTTAATTGTATTGCTAAATCTTGAATTTTGTATATTCTGTTATGTGAATGGTTGGGCGTTGTAAGAACTTGTTAGGCTGGAGTCTTGTCTTGAGCCGAGTTTTGTTGTAACCTTTTTCCTTTAACGAGGTAACCAAGGATCTTGTGGTGAAAATCTAGTCCCCATCTTGTTGGAGTGCGAAGCGTGGAGAGTGTTTGGGTTAGTGGTAGTGGATACCCAGGGCGTGCGTGGGTTTGTCGCGGTTGTTTGTTGTTCTAGTCTCATAGACCCAGTTAGTGGTGTGAATCAAGGGGAAGTCTGTGACCCTTTCCTTGTGCTCTTAACTAATTTGGTATCCTTGGCATTCCTAGAGTCGGGGTGGTATTCCAATTTTGGTTGTGACCGGAAGTTGGTGTTGTGTTTCCTTGGTTAGTTGGGAGGTTTTCCTTGGCACCGTTTGAGGCCTTGTATGGCCGACCTTGTAGGACACCAGTTTGTTGGGCTGAGGTGGGCGATGCACCTTTGTTGGGCCCGAAAATCGTGAGGGAGACAACCGGGAAAGTTGCTCTCATCAGAAAGAGGTTAGCTATGACCCAAAGCCGACAGAAATGTTATGCCGATAAGAGTAGACGACCTTTATCTTTTGAAGTAAGTGATCACGTGTTCCTTAAGATCTCACCTAGGCGAACTTCGATGAGGTTTGGTAAGAGTGGTAGGTTGTCTCCGAGGTTCATTGGGCCTTTCGAGATATTGGAGAGGATTGGGAAAGTAGCATATCGGTTAGCTTTATTGCCATAATTTTCGGGAGTTCATAATGTGTTCCATGTGTCAATGCTTAGGAAGTACGAGCCCGACCCTTCTCATGTGTAAGATTGGGTTGACTTGGAGGAAGATGAGGATGTCTCCTACGAAGAGCGACCAATTCAAATCTTAGATACCCGAGAGCAAGTGTTGCGGGGTAAGACCATACCGTTAGTAAAGGTGTTGTGGAGACACCATGGGATTAAGGAAGCGACTTGGGAACGGGAAGCGGAGGTCCGCTCCAAGTATTCGGATTTATTTGAGCATGTCTAGTTGTATTGTTTTAGAATTTGTAATGTCCCCCAGTGATAAAGGGGAGAATGTTAAATTGTGATCACATGTCGTTGTATGTATTGTCGTTCTGAGTATGACGTTATGGAAAGATAAATTACTGTTTTAGAGGTTTCATTTCATCTCTAGCTTGAACGTTTGTGTTTTGATGGAATGGTGAGGAAGAAGATAACCTATGATTAGTTGAACTTTGATGTGGTGACTGGGATATATTGTTAAAATGATTATTGTTGCTAGAACACTTTGAGTTAATGGTTTGTTTAAATTTCGGGGACAAAATTTCCTAAGATGGGGAGGTTATAGCACTTCCACCCTTTTTAAAACTTTTAGGAAGTATATTTGAATCATTATTATGTTTTGGAAACCTTTGGTGTTGTTATGGGTTGGTTTTGGAGGAGTATAATCCGAACTAAACTTGTTGGGTTTGGTTGTTCATGCTTATTCTTGTCAAAAGTTCCTTGGAGACTTAGAAATTCCATTCTAGGGTCGACACCAGCCTTCTTAGGGTCGACCCTTACTTGTTGGTGAAGTTCTGGAGGAGTTGCTGGAAAATAGGGTAGACACCAGACTGGGAGAGGGTCGACCCTCTTCTGTCTGTGTGTTGGTTGCTGGAACATAGGGTAGACACCAGTCTGGGGTAGGGTCGACACCAGTAGTGCAGTCAAGCTTAGTTTCCCAGATTTTCCTCTTTGGTGTCGACACCACTGTTGCAGGGGTCGACCCCTGCAGAGTTTTTTTTTAGATTTTAGTCCGACTTTTGGCCCTACTTTTTGGGGGTTTTGACTTGATATTTTGGGTTGACTTTGGGACTTATTTCTAATTTTACCTAGTGCTATAAATAGGCCCTCACTTGACCCTTTTCTTTATTTTCTTTCTCTCTTTTCTCCCTCTAAACCGTGGGTCTCTCTCTCTCTCTCTCTCTCTCTCTCTCTCTCTCTCCAAAACCACTTTTTGCTCAAAAGTCTTTAGATCTACTCTCTTGTAAGCATCTTCTTGCCTTACTCCTTTGAGAAAGATTGTAGATCTCGTCATGAGCCTCGTTTTGATCCAAGTAGAAGTTAGTTTTGGCAACTTTAGGGTTTCAACCTTTTTGCTCATCTTCTCTTCCAAGCTCAAGGTAGGGATATTCTTGAGGTATATATACATGTTTTGCAAGTTAAATGTCGATTTTGTGTTTCTATTGAATTTGTTTTGAGAGTTTTGGTTTTGGTTCAAAGATGATGAGATTTCTCAAATGAGGGTTTAAATGTTGAAATGTTTCTAAGTTGATCCTTGTGACTTCCTATTTATTGTTTAAAAGGGATGATTTAGATGAGGCTTCTATCATGAAGTGAAGAAGTGTTAAGTTTTTGACAAAAACCCTAGAAATTGGGGATTTTACAAAATAATGAAAATGTCTTTGAAAGTATTTATTTTCTTGTGTTAAGAGGATGTATTAGAGTAAGTTCCACCAAATGTTATCATAATAACAACATACTTGACACATGGGATATGAGATGGTATTTTAACATTGTTACTAACACTTGAACTTGTAATGAGGTAAGATAATGATTGTTAAGCACCATGGTAGTGAAATTGAAATCTTGAAGGATGATGTTTGAAAATTTCATATAATCTTGTAATGTTGTAAGATGGTGAGTTGTTGAGTGCCATTGATGATGTGAAATGCTTAATTATAATGTAATGAGGAAGTGAAATGAAAGATGATATGTTGGCCATGTTGAAAGGTTTGGTCATGATGGGTTGGTGTTGAGAACTTGTGATGATGTGTTGAAGACACATGATTATTTGTGCAATGAGAAACGTATTCGTAAAAGTGGAAAGGTATTTGTTTATTATTGTTGTTAAGACATTTTGGAAATACAGAAATGTTATGAGATATTAATTATTGCATCTCATTTCCTTTTGAGTCTATATTATCAATGTGCATGAAGTGGATTATTACCAATGTTGTATTCTCATCATGTTTACTTGAGAAAGATTATATTACCATGAGAACTAATGGAAATGTGTATGGGGTAAATACGTTGGTAAGTCCGGATAGGGGGTGTAGATGAATTTGATAAGTTGGCCTGAGTGTCCAGGGTGAAAGACCCGAAAGCCGCGCGGATAGGTGTCGAGCCTTCCGGTTAGCACCGGTAAAAATGACAGTTTGGTAGTACTCGCAGAGTCTACTTGCAGACACCAGCCTAGGGATTACCAGTGTCGTATTTACCGCCCCCATTGAATTAATATTGGAAGGTTGAAATTGATGAGACTACAAGCTAATATTGAGAACATGGTGATTTTGAGAAAGTGCATTGAAAATGAATATTTTCCTCATTTATCAACTTTGGCATGGCATTGCACTCACGTTTATTTTATGTTGAGGATAATGCATAACTGTATATACTTTGTGAGAATTCTCTACTGGGCTTTATGCTCACCCCTATGGGATTTGGTGCAGGTAAGAAAGGTGGTGATCCCGTCGAGTTGATGGCGTGGACGTGATTGTGAAGAGTATTTTGCTCTTATATTTTGTGTAAATTTTTGTAAAGCCAAGGGCTAATGTGTATGGGTCCAAGAGACCATTTTGTGTAACCAGGCAATTGCCTTGGGACTTGTAAGCCCTTGAGGGCCTTATTCGTTTTGATTTGATGATTTACATGTTATAGGCTCATGTACTAGTTTATCAATGAATGTATAGCTGCACGTGAGATTTTTTTTTTTTTTTTTGTAAAACAATTGATCTTATGTAAAGGGTTATGGTTAATATCCTATTTTGGAAGTGAGTTGATGTAACAGTTATGTGGGTAGTTCATGTCGAATTATTTCGGGGTGTTACACGTTAACGATCTATTTGGAAATTAAATAAAGAGGTAAGTTGAATAGAAAAGGAAATTAAATAAAAAGGGAAGTTGAATAAAAATAAAAATGGAAGTTGTATAAAATTAATAATAAAAGTTCATTCAAGAAACCACTATCCCTCAACGATCTATCTGGAAATTAAATAAAAAAGGAAGTTGAATAGAAAAGGAAAAAGAATAAAAATGGAAATTGAATAAAAATAAAAATGGAAGTTGCATAAAATTAACAATGGAAGTTCATTCAATAAACCACTATATCATAACGATCAATTTAGAAATTAAATAAAAAAGGAAGTTGAATAGAAACGGAAATTGAATAAGAATGGAGGTTGAATTAAAATAAAAATGGAAGTTGTATAAAATTAAAAATGGAAGTTCATTGAAGCAACAAATATACCTTAACGATCTATTTGGAAATTAAATAAAAAAGGAAGTTAAATAGAAAAGGAAATTGAATAAAAATGAAAGTTGAATAAAAATAAAAATGGTAGTTGCATAAAATTAAAAATTGAAGTTCAATCAAGAAACCACTATACCTTAACGATCTATTTGGAAATTAAATAAAAAATGACGTTGAATAGAAAAGGAAAATGAATAAAAATGGAAGTTGAATAAAAATAAAAAGGGAAGTTGCATAAAATTGAAAATGGAAGTTCATTCAAGAAATCACTATACCTTAACGATCTATTTGCAAATTAAATAAAAAACGAAGTTGAATAGAGAAGGAATTGAATATAAATGGAACTTGAATAAAAATTAAAATGGAAGTTGCATAAAATTAACAATGGAAATTCATTCAAGAAATCACTATATACCTTAACATTCTATTTGAAAATTAAATAAAAAAGGAAGTTGAACATAAAAGGAAATTGAATAAAAATGGTAGTTGAATAAAAATAAAAATAGAAGTTGTGTAAAATTAAAAATAGAAGTTCATTGAAGAAACCACTACAACTTAACGATCTATTTTGAAATTAAATAAAAAATGAAGTTGAATAGAAAAGGAAATTGAATAAAAATGGAAGTTAAATAAAAATAAAAAAGGAAGTTGCATAAAATTAACAACAGAAGTTAATTCAAGAAACCTCTATACTTTAACGATCTATCTGGAAATTAAATAAAAAGGTTGTTGAATAGAAAAGGAAATTGAATAAAAATGGAAGTTGATTAAAAAATAAAAATAGAAGTTGCATAAAATTAACAATGGAAGTTCATTCAAGAAACCACCATATCATAACGATCCATTTAGAAATTAAATAAAAAAGGAAGCTGAATAGAGAAAGAAATTGAATAAAAATAAAAATGGAAGTTGCATAAAATTAAAAATGGAAGTTCATTCAAGAAACCAATATACCTTGTAATGCCCTCAAAATAAACCCATAGTATCATACATTCATGGTATAGAAAAGAGATTTCATATTACAATCATCAGAGTATTTTTACAAAAGGTATTACATGTTGACAACAAAAGTAAATGCCCTATGGGCTTACAACTTTCCAAGTCAACACTTGGTTACAAAAGAGAGAGTACTAACTCTACAGAAAATAAGCCCTTGGCTTGATATACATGTAATACAACAAAAGCGACAAAAAGAGTTTAACAGCCTCAAGCCTCCCAAGCTACGTCCTTAGAGGTGACATAACACCTGTACCTGAAAAGGATGTCCCATATAGGGTGAGCCAACGCCCAGTAGAGATATGCTAAACATAATATGAGCAAAGACTAAAACATTAGCATTTGATAAATGTTTAACCCATATAAATCAATTCATAACCCATTTCAATTACATGACAAATATGTCCATGTTTCATTTCTTTTTCCTTTACTTAACCGATTTTCGATTCATAAATATGGCTCAGAACCTGGCCAAACAATTCCCATGAGACCACAGCTCATATCAACAATACTACCACACCTCACAATAGATACACATACTTGCTGTATCAATATCACATAAAACACTTCCATACTTCACAATAGATACACATATTCGCTGTATCAATACTTCAATAGATATACATATTTGTTGTATCAATGGAGTCCATCCCCTATCTCCTCCTAAATAATATCCGATTTAGGAGTCCATCCCCTATCTCCTCCTAAACCGCGGAGTACATCTCCTATCTCCTATCTCCTGCCACATAACACAATGTATATAAGCACAAATCATATACATAATCAATCAATACATAAATTTGATGTATTATTCCACCCGTCATATTCAATGACATATTCAATTGATTAGTTTTAATTCACCTAATCATCATGCAAGGTCTACAACATTCAAGATTATCCTCCACCGATAGCCCAAAGCAATTTATTTCTAAATAGATAATAAATGTATCAATAGATACTTTGACAACATTTTCATAAATGAGCGATTAATAAATCAAACTCCACCATTCTCTCTTATAACGAGCCAATTTCATTATTTCCAGCTCAATTCCATATTTCCATAACATTCCCAAATTAATTATATAAATTAATTCATACAACAATTTAGGGCTTTCTCCCACTTTTTCTTTACAATGACCCAAAGGTCCCATATATCATCAACAACATCAATACCATCATTTTAAGGCCCAAGATACACATATTTGAGTCAAAATAACAAAACCCCTCTTTATTCATTTTGAAACCCTAACACCCAAAATTACCCAACTTCAACATTACATCGAAATGACCAATAGTTTATGTCAAAGACTATAAAAATGAGTAGTCATCCCTACCTCAAATTCGAAGCTCAAAGGAGAATATGAAGAAATTTGAAAGTGCTCCAAACCCCAATATTTTCGGATCAAAATGTAGCCCTCAAGAAGCTCCACACTTTTTACAAAGGACCAAGGGTAGAAGATCACTCCTACTAGATCAAACCCTAGAGAGAAGTTGGAGTTTTAGAGTGAGGTGCTCTCCAATGGAGGTTTTGAAAAGTAAGAAAGAGAAAGAAAGTGTGAAAAGTGATTTAAAATCACCCAGCTGCTATCTGATATACGACTAGTCCGCTCGAGCGGAGAACAGGACGCTCGAGCGTCAAGAACAAAAAACTGGACCCGCTTGAGTGTAATAATACCCGCTCGAGCGCCAAGACACAACTGCAAAACACACCTGCTCGAGCACAAAGGGAAACCTGCTCGAGCGTAGATTACCCTCTTCCAGTACTTTTACAGACATTGAACACCCACTTGAACGCAAAAGGGTCCGCTCGAGCGCAACCTGCTCGAGCATAAGGAACTCCGCTCGAGCATGAAAAACGCACCTGCAGTACTTTTGCAGAGGCACAAAATGCTGGAAGTGTGCAAACTCCGCTCGAGCGCGAAGGGATCCATTCGAGCGGACCACCGAAAAAACTGGGCAACAAGAAAAGGAACCAAGGCTCAACCAACCTGTTCGAAACACGCCCAACACATTCTAAAACCCAAATATATGGAATTAAAGGATGACAACAAGACATATACAACAACCAACTCCACGGAACCTAAGTCCGGATACAACAATCAAATGAGGAAGAACCAAGATCGCTATAACCTCCCCCCTTAAGGAATTTCGTCCCCAAAATTAAGTACAAGTTTTTAAAAACAAGTTTTTTCTCAATTCTCAATAACATTACCAACCAACATTCCATAACCTGACCCATTACCGGTCATCCCATCTCTATTCAAGAGGCAATTTACAACATACAACTCAATATGCATCATTAGCATGATTTCCTTTGAAATTAGCAATTTCAACACATTTTCCACAACTCAATTATATATTCAATGCCAACGATATATTTACATTTCTAAAACATTATTAACATATACAATGTTAAAATAAACTTCCATTTCAAGGCAAGTTCCACAATACTTCCATAAACCAAAACATTTACAATGTTTTACAACTTAAGACATATTTAATGCTCTTAAAGTTTATCAATATTACAAAATTCCCAATACATGATTATGCATTAACAAATAAGTCCGGATATTTCTCACGGACCTCCAACTCACGTTGCCAAGTGGCTTCCTCCACTCCATGACGTTTCCACAAAACCTTTACCAAAGGAATGGTCTTGCCTCGCAAGACTTGATCCTGCCTATCCAAGACCCGAACCGGTCTCTCCTCATATGAGGCATCCTCGTCAACCTCTAAGTCGGTCTAATCTAATACATGCGATGAATCAGGCTCGTACTTCCGAAGCATGCTAACATGAAACACGTCATGTACTCTGGACAACTGCGGCGGCAATGCTAAACGGTAGGCAACCTCGCCAATCCTCTCAAGGATCTCAAAGGGACCAATAAACTGAGGGGACAACTTCCCACTCTTCCCAAATATAGCGATCCTGGTTTTTCCTCTCTTTATTTATTGTATTCCGGACTCGGTTCTGTGGATGTGTTGTTGTCTCATTCTCATTTCCATCATTTACTCTTTGTAGTTGAGCCTTGGGTTGTGTTGGGCAGGTTTGAAACAGGTTGGTTGTGCTTTGAAACCAAAAGTTAATGCCCAGAATTTGGCCTTCACGCTCGAGCGGGGCTTTTGACGCTCGAGTGGGCCTTTTGTTGTTGCTTCTCCGCTCGAGCGGGAGTTTTGATGCTCAAGTGTGAATTTCCATCTCCCAGTATTTTTCTCTGCAGGTCTTCGTACGCTCGAGCGGAGTTTTGACGCTCGAGCGTGACCCTTTGATTTTGTTCCTCCGCTCGAGTGGGGATTTTGACGCTCGAGTGGGGACCATCGCCTGCAAAACTTCTGTGAGTATGCATCTAACGCTCGAGCGGGCGTTTTGACGCTCGAGCGTGAGTCTGTGTCTGACACTCGAGTGGGGCGACTTTTATATCACTTTGGGATTTCACTTTTTGAATCACTTTTCAACATCCTTTATCTCTCTTACTTTTCGAAAACCACCATTGGAGAGCACCTCACTCTAAAACTCTAACTTCTCTCTAGGGTTTGATCTAGTAGGAGTGACCTTCTACCCTTGGGCCTTTGTAAAAAGTGTGGAGTTCGTTGATGGCTACATTTTGATCCGAAATATTTGGTGTTTGGAGCACTTTGAGTTTTCATCATCTTCTTCCTTTGAGCTCCGAAATTGAGGTAGGGATAACTACTCATTTATATGATCTTTGACATAAATTTTTAGTCATTTTGAATTAATGTTGAAGTTGGGTAATTTTGGGTGTTAGGGTTTCAAAATGTATAAAGAGGGGTTTTGCTCTTTAAGCCATTACATATGTATTTTGGGTCCCAAATGAGGTTATTGTCGTTTGGCTGTTGATATTTGAGCCTTTTGGTCAATATTGAGAAAGAGAGAGGAAAGCCCTAATTTTGTTATGAATTAATTAATATAATTAATTTGGGAATGTTGTGGAAATACGAAATTGAGGTGAAAATGATGAAATTTGCATAATATGAGATAGAATGGTGGAGTTGGATTTATTAATCGCTCACTTTGAAAATGTTGAATATATATCTGTTGAGGCATTTATTATCTGTTTAGAAATAACTGCTTTGGGCTATCGGTGGAGGATAGTTTTGATTGTTGTAGACAATGCATGATGATTAGGCGAACTAAAACTAATCAATTGAATATGTCATCGAATATGACGGTTGGAATAATACATTAAATTGATGTATTGATTGATTATATATATGATATGTGTTTATATACATTGTATTGTGTGGGAGGAGATAGGGGATGTACTCCACGGTTTAGAGGAAGATAGGGGATGGACTCCTAAATCGGATATTGTTTGGGAGGAGATAGGGGATGGACTCCATCGATACAGCGAATATGTGTATCTATTGAAGTATTGATACAGCAAATCTGTGTATCATATATGAAGTACGGAAGTGTTTAATTTGAGTTGTTATCTCAATTGAAATGGAAGTACTGTTGATATGAGGTATAATCTCATTTAAATTGTTTGGCCAGGTTCTGAGCCTTTGTTATGAATTGAGAAATTGGATAAGAAATGGAAAATGGAATGAAACATGGACACATTTGTCATGTAATTGAAATGGGTTATGAATTGATTTATATGAGTTAAACATTTATCAAATACTAATGTTTTAACTATTGCTCATATTATGTTTTGCATATCTCTACTGGGCATTGGCTCACCTTATATGGGACATCATTTTCAGGTACAGGTATTATGCCACCTCCAAGGACGTAGCTTGAAAGGGTTGAGGCGGTTGGACTCTTTTTGTTGTTTTTATTGTATTATATGTATATCAAGCCAAGGGCTTATCTTGTGTAGAGTTAGTACTCTCTTTTTGTAACTAAGTGTTGACTTGGAAAGTTGTAAGCCCGTAGGGCATTTACTTTTGTTGTCAACATGTAATACTTTTGGACTAAATACTCTGATGAATAGAAAGATGTTTATTTCTCTTATGTTTATGGTTGTCGCGAATGCATGATTTATGGGTTTATTTTGAGGACGTTACTCATCAAACCCCGCCTAGGTGATATTTTCAGAAAAACATGATCACTCGTCTCAAATGCCAAAGGCCTCCTCCTACGGTCAGCATAACTCTTTTGGCGACTCTGGGTTGTCACAAGCCTCCTACGGATAAGCTCAACATTCTCCGTCATTTCCCTCACCAACTCCGGGCCCAACAAAGGTGCATCACCCACCTCGGCCCAACAAACTAGAGACCTACACGGTCGACCATACAAGGCCTCAAACGGTGCCATGCCGATACTCGACTGAAAACTGTTGTTGTAGGCAAACTCCACCAAGGGCAAGTGCCTCTCCTACGTCCCACTAAAGTCAAGGACACAACCTCGAAGCATATCCTCAAGGATCTGAATAGTATGCTCGGACTGCCCGTCAGTCTGAGGATGATAAGCCGTGTTAAAGGTCAACCTAGTGCCCAAGGCACTTTGCAAACTCTGCCACAACCTAGCAGTAAAACGTGGATCTCTATCTGAGACGATCGACACTGGGACCCCGTGCAACCTCACTATGTCCCGAATATACAAGTCGGCAAGATGATCTACCGAATCTCTCACACGCATAGGGATAAAGTGCGCCGACTTAGTCAACCGGTCTACAACCACCCAAATAGCATCACTACCCGTTGAGTCCTCGGAAGACCTACAACGAAGTCCATAGTGACATGCTCTCACTTCCACTCGGCAATAGGCAAGGGTTGCAACAAACCCGCTGGCCTCTGATGCTCGGCCTTCACTTGCTGGCAAGTAAGGCACTTAGACACAAACACTGCCACATCTTTCTTCATACCCGCCACCAAAACTGGCGACCCAAATCACGATACATCTTAGTGCCTCCTGGATGTACCGCAAGACGTGAATGGTGAAACTCTCGGAGTACCTCCTTTCGGCAAGACTCCGGCACAAACAAACGGTCTCGGTATCTCACACTCAGGTCGGAATATACAGCCAAACCCTTTTCAACCCTCTCACTGGAGATCTTCTCTCGGAGGGATTCTACCTCAAGGTCACCCCTCTGTGCCTCTAACACTCGAGTCACAAGTGTAGGCTGCGCAACAACAGAAAACAAGGCCGTAGCCTCAACAGATTCGCCCAGAAGCAAATCAAACTTGCCAAGTGCACCTAACATCTCCCACTCCCGAATGGCTATACAAGCAACATCACTAATGGATTTCCTACTAAGGGCATCGGCCACAACATTGGCCTTTCCCGGGTGATAGTGCAGCTCAAAGTCATAATCCTCAATAAACTCCATCGATCTTCTCTGCCTCAAATTCAAGTCTCTCTGTGTAAACAGATACTTCAAACTCTTATGATCCGAGAATACCTCGAATCTCTCACCATAAAGGTAGTGCCTCCAAATCTTCAAGGCAAAGATCACTGCTACGAATTCTAGGTCATGCGTAGGGTAATTCCTCTCGTGTATTTTCAACTGACATGAACCATAGGCTACCACTTTCCCCTCTTGCATCAACACACAACCCAAACCCTCTCGAGAGGCATCACAGTATACAGTGTAACCCAACCCTCTCTCCGGGATAATCAAAACTGGAACAGTGGTCAATCTAACTTTCAACTCTTGGAACGACTTTTCACAAGTCTCACTCCATACGAATTTGACCCCTTTCCGCATCAATCTAGTCAACGGCGAAGCTAGTCTGGAGAAATCTTTCACAAACCGGCGGTAATACCTAGCTAATCCCAGAAAACTACGGATCTCAAAAACACTTTAGGCTGTGCCCAATCTTGCACTGCCTTAATCTTGGATGTATAAATAGACACCCCTTCCCCAGAGACTACATGGCCTAAGAACTTGACCTCTTTTAGCCAGAACTCACACTTCCCAAACTTGGCATACAGCCTATGGGCTCTAAGCAACTCAAGCACCACTCTCAAGTATTCCTCGTGCTCCTCCTCCAAAGGCGAATAAATTAGAATGTCATCCACGAAAACGACTACAAAATGATCTAAGAATTCCTGGAATATCCGGTTCATCAAATCCATAAACACTGTCGGCGCATTGGTGACCCCAAAAGGCATCACCAAAAACTCATAGTGGCCATACCGCGTACGAAATGCCGTCTTCGGAATAACCTCCTCCCTGACCCTCAACTGATGGTAACCCGATCTCAAGTCTATCTTAGAGAAACAACGGGACCCTTTCAACTGGTCAAACAGATCAACTATACGGGGCATAGGGTACTTGTTCTTAACTGTGGCCCGATTCAATTTTCGGTAATCGATACAAAGTCTCAAGGCACCATCTTTCTTTTTAGCAACGAGGGCCGGTGCTCCCCACGGCGAAACACTAGGGCAAATAAAGCCCTTATCCAGCAACTCCTGGAGTTGAATCTTCAACTCACTCAACTCGGCTGGGGCAAAACGATAAGGTGCCATAGAAATCGGCGCCGTGCCAGGCACTAAATCAATGGAAAACTCAACCTCCCGATGTGGTGGCAAACTCACAAGATCCTCGGGAAAGACGTCCGAGTATTCACAAACCACTCTCGGCAACACAGTCTGGGTCTCATCACACTCACTACTCATAAAGCTAGCGAGGAGACTACTAAGCTCACTCCGCCCTCGCGGATCATACACCGGTGGCAACACACTACCAACCCGATCCCCCAGGAAATGGAAACAATCCCCGCTCAAGGTACATATTGTGACCCTTGGCGGTAACAATCAATAACTGCTCGGTATGACGATAGCCAATCCATACCCAAAATAACATCAAAACCCGACATAGCCATAACTACAAAAGAAAATGGAAGCCGGCGGTCGGCGACCTCTATATCGCACCCTCTACACCCTGGTTTCAAAATCAATTCACCCCCAACAGGTGATACTACACAAATAGAAGATGCTAACTGTGCCAACTCCAGCCTCAAAACAGATGCAAATGCAGCAGATATAAAGGAATGAGATGCACCCGTATCAATCAACACATTAGCAACCGAGTTGCAAAACAAAAAGGTACCTCTCACAACAGATGGAACCGGTACTAGATCCTGTGCGGTAACAGCATACACACGCCCTGTAGGCCCCTGATCTAACTGCTCACCTCTAGAAGCAAAAGACTGCTGCACAGACTGGGACGATGAAGCCCCCTGATTGGCCCTCGAGGCCTGAACTGACTGAGCTGGCTGAAAACTCTACCTCGACCCAGATGCACCAGATGTGCCACTCAACTGCGGGCAAAACCTCTTCAGGTGCTCCGCCTGACCACACTAGTAGCACGAAAGCGGCTGACCTCTGCCTTGACTTTGACTCTGAGGTCTAGCCGAGGATGAAGCTGCTCTCTGCCCTCCTCCCCTCTGCGGGCAAGCTGGAGACTTGTGGCCCAGCTGACCACATTTGTAATAGGTAATGTCTCTCTGACTGCCTCTCCCACAGCCTGCACTTGGCACTGGAAAGGTAGATCTCGCAAAGGCACCCTGGGACTGCTGAGGGTTAGGACCCCTCTCCCTCCTGCCGTCCCCCTGGCCATCCTGACTCCTCTTGGAGCCTCTCTGCCTCTCCTCCTCCTCCTGCATCATAATCTCCATATGGGCTACAGCATCCACAAGACGCCCATACTCTCGAGTCATAGACCCCCCAACTCTCATCTTCAGCCTGTGCCTCAACTTCCTCTCAAACTCAATACAACGGCGTTCCTCAGACGCCACGAGCTCAGGTGCGAACCTGGATAAACTAGTAAATACGGCCTCAAACTCGGCCACTGAAGAACTCAGCTGCTTAAGCTGACAAAACTGGTCCCTCAACTTCTCCCTGACAGCTGGAGATAAGAACTTCTCCTGGAAAACATCTACAAAGACCTCCCAAGTGCCACCAATACGACCCCTCATAAACTTCCACCACTGACCCGCATCTCCCTTAAGCTGGAAAGATGCCAAGGTCGCCTTCAATGCCCCGTCTTCGATGCCAAGCATCTCAAACGTCTTAGTCATTTGCTCCTGCCACTCATCAGCCTTCAATGGCTCCTTAAGATCCCCAACAAACTCATCCAGATTAGACCGGAAGAACTCCCTCTTCAGAAATAAAGGCCCTGCCTCAGCAACATGGGCCTGGACCTGATTCTCAACTCTAAGAATGCCTGAAGATTCCCTCAAAGCTCCTGCCATCTCGCGGGCTAAGACGCCCATGGCCTGCTGACCTATTGGCTCGGCCACATTGGCCTGACCAACACCCTCCTTCTGCTCTGGAATCTCATCCGGTATAGGCATCTCTTGCCTCCTAGGCCTACCTCGCCTACCACCACGTTCTCGTCCTGACATCCTAATAAAGGTAACGAAGAACATTAGCACATTCACAAATGTGCCGAAGCTATAACACTCGCGTCCTAATGCATTGGACAACAGTAATTCATTCCACATAAGCACATAATCACATAAGCACTTACGAATTTCATTTCCGGATAATGACAGTCCCGAGGCGTTGCTAGAGTTCTGGTTAGAAACAGCATTGATCAAGTGCTTTTCCAACAGGACTCCCAGAAACCCAAGGATCCAATCAACATCCTAGAAACTAAATCCCATACCGAAGTAGTCACATAAACATGTTATCACATAAACACATAATGTCATACATAAGTCTCTAACAAGCGAGACAAACCCATTGTGGTACTAACCACTTCCCGCGTACCCAAAGTATTCGAACCCGGTATGCTCTGATACCAAGTTGTAACACCCTCAAAATAAACTCATAATATCATACAATCATGGTAAAGAAAAGAGATTTCATATTACAATCATCAGAATATTCTTACAAAAGGTATTACATGTTGACAACAAAAGTAAATGCCCTATGGGCTTACAACTTTCCAAGTCAACACTTGGTTACAAAAGGGAGAGTACTAACTCTACAGAAAATAAGCCCTTGGCTTGATATACATGTAATACAACAAAAGCGACAAAAAGAGTTTAATAGCCTCAAGCCTCCCAAGCTACGTCCTTGGAGGTGGCATAACACCTGTACCTGAAAAGGATGTCCCATATAGGGTGAGCCAACGCCCAGTAGAGATATGCTAAACATAATATGAGCAAAGACTAAAACATTAGCATTTGATAAATGTTTAACCCACATAAATCAATTCATAACCCATTTCAATTACATGACAAATATGTCCATGTTTCATTTCTCTTTCCTTTACTTAACCGATTTTCGATTCATAAATATGGCTCAGAACCTGGCTAAACAATTCCAATGAGACCACAGCTCATATCAACAATACTACCACACCTCACAATAGATACACATACTTGCTGTATCAATATCACATAAAACACTTCCATACTTCACAATAGATACACATATTCGCTGTATCAATACTTCAATAGATACACATATTTGCTGTATCAATGGAGTCCATCCCCTATCTCCTCCTAAATAACATCCGGTTTAGGAGTCCATCCCCTATCTCCTCCTAAACCGTGGAGTACATCCCCTATCTCCTCCCACATAACACAATGTATATAAGTACAAATCATATACATAATCAATCAACACATAAATTTGATGTATTATTCCACCCGTCATATTCAATGACATATTCAATTGATTAGTTTTAATTCGCCTAATCATCATGCAAGGTCTATAACATTCAAGACTGTCCTCCACCGATAGCCCAAAGTAATTTATTTCTAAATAGATAATAAATGCATCAACAGATACTTTGACAACATTTTCATAAATGAGCGATTAATAAATCAAACTCCACCATTCTCTCTTATAACGAGCCAATTTCATTATTTCCAGCTCAATTCCATATTTCCATAACATTCCCAAATTAATTATATAAATTAATTCATACAACAATTTAGGGCTTTCTCCCACTTTTTCTCTACAATGACCCAAAGGTCCCACATATCATCAACAACATCAATACCATCATTTTAAGGCCCAAGATACACATATTTGAGTCAAAATAACAAAACCCCTCTTTACTCATTTTGAAACCCTAACACCCAAAATTACCCAACTTCAACATTACATCGAAATGACCAATAGTTTATGTCAAAGACTATAAAAATGAGTAGTTATCCCTACCTCAAATTCGGAGCTCAAAGGAGAAGATGAAGAAATTTGAAAGTGCTCCAAACCCCAATATTTTCGGATCAAAATGTAGCCCTCAACAAGCTCCACACTTTTTACAAAGGACCAAGGGTAGAAGATCACTCCTACTAGATCAAACCCTAGAGAGAAGTTGGAATTTTAGAGTGAGGTGCTCTCCAATGGAGGTTTTGAAAAGTAAGAGAGAGAAAGAAAGTATGAAAACTGATTTAAAATCACCCAGCTGCCATCTGATATACGACTAGTCCGCTCGAGCGGAGAACAGGATGCTCAAGTGTCAAGAACAAAAAATTGGATCCGCTCGAGCGCAATAATAACCGCTCGAGCACCAAGACACAATTGCAAAACACACCCGCTCGAGCGCAAAGGGAAACCCGCTAGAGTGTAGATTACCCTCTTCCAGTACTTTTACAGATATTGAACACCCGCTCGAGCGCAAAAGGGTCCGCTCGAGCGCGACCCGCTCGAGCATAAGGAACTCTGCTCGAGCGTGAAAAATGCACCTGCAGTACTTTTGCAGAGGCACAAAATGCTGGAAGTGTGCAAACTCCGCTCAAGCGGACCACCGAAAAAACTGGGCAACAAGAAAAGGAACCAAGGCTCAACCAACCTGTTCGAAACACGCCCAACACATTGTAAAACCCAAATATATGGAATTAAAGGATGACAACAAGACATATACAACAACCAACTCCACGGAACCTAAGTCCGGATACAACAATCAAAGGAGGAAGAACCAGGATCGCTATATACCTTAACGATCTATTTGGAAATTAAATAAAAAAGGAAGCTAAATAAAAAAAAGGATATTGAATAAAAATGGAAGTTGAATAAAAATAAAAATATATGTTGCATAACATTAACAATGGAAGTTCATTCAAGAAACCGCTATACCTTAACGATCTATCTGGAAATTAAATAAAAATGGAAGTTGAATAGAAAAGCAAAAAGAATAAAAATGGACGGTGAATAAAAATAAAAATGGAAGTTCATTCAAGAAACCACTATACGTTAACGATCTATTTGGAAATTAAATAAAGAAGTAAGTCGAATAGAAAAGAAAATTGAATAAAAATGAAAGTTGATTAAAATAAAAAATGGAAGTTGCATAAAATTAAGAATAAAAGTTCATTCAAGAAACCACTATACCTTCACGATCTATCTGGAAATTAAATTAAAAAAGGAAGTTGAATAGAAAAGGAAATTGAGTAAAAATGGAAGTTAAATAAAAAAAATGGAAATTGCATAAAATTAAAAATGGAAGTTCACGGAAGAAACCACTATACCTTAACGATCTAGTTGAAAATTGAATAAAAAAGGAAGTGGAATAGAGAAGGAAATTGAATACAAATGGAACTTGAATAAAAATTAAAATGGAAGTTCATTCAAGAAACCACTATACCTTAACGATCTATTTGAAAATTAAATAAAAAAGGAAGTTGAATAGAAAAAGGATATTGTATAAAAATGGAAGTTCATTCATGAAACCACTATACCTTAATGAATTATTTGAAAATTAAATAAAAAAAGGAAGTTAAATAGAAAAGGAAATTGAATAAAAATGGAAGTTGAATAAAAATAAAAATGGAAGCTGCATATAATCAAAAATGGAAGTTCATTCAAGAAACCACTATACCTTAACGATCTATTTGAAAATTAAATAAAAAAGGAAGTCGAATAGAGATGGAAATTGAATACAAATGGAACTTGAATAAAAATAAAAAAAGGAAGTTGCATAAAATTAACTATGGAAATTCATTCAAGAGACAACTATACCTTAACGATCTATTTGAAAATTAAATAAAAAAAGAAGTTGAATAGAAAAAGAAATTGAATAAAAATGAAAGTTGCATAAAATTAACAATGGAAGTTCATTCAAGAAACCACTATACCTTAACGATCTATTTAGAAATTAAATAAAAAAGAAAGTTGAATAGAGAAGGAAATTGAATAAAAATAAAAATGGAAGTTGCATAAAATTAACAATGGAAGTTCATTCAAGAAACCACTATATACCTTAACGTTCTATTTGGAAATTAAATAAAAAAGGAAGTTGAACGTAAAAGGAAATTGAATAAAAATGGTAGTTGAATAAAAATAAAAATAGAAGTTGCGTAAAATTAAAAATGGAAATTCATTGAAGAAACCACTATAACTTACGATCTATTTGGAAATTAAATAAAAAATGAAAGTTGAATAAAAATAAAAAAGGAAGTTGCAGAAAATTAACAACAGAAGTTCATTCAAGAAACCTCTATACTTTAACGATCTATCTGGAAATTAAATAAAAATGTTGTTGAATAGAAAAGGAAATTGAATAAAAATAGAAGTTGATTAAAAAATAAAAATGGAAATTGCATAAAATTAACAATGAAAGTTCATTCAAGAAACCACCATATCATAACGATACATTTAGAAATTAAATAAAAAAGGAAGCTGAATAGAAAAAGAATTTGAATAAAAATGGCAGTTGAATAAAAATAAAAATGGAAGTTCATTCAAGAAACCAATATACCTTAACGATCTATTTGGAAATTAAATAAAAAAGGAAGCTAAATAGAAAAGGAAATTGAATAAAAATGTAAGTTGAATAAAAATAAAAATATATGTTGCATAAAATTAACAATGGAAGTTCATTCAAGAAACCACAATACCTTAACGATCTATCTTGAAATTAAATAAAAATGGAAGTTTAATAGAAAAGCAAAAGGAATAAAAATGGAAGTTCATTCAAGAAACCACTATACGTTAATGATCTATTTGGAAATTAAATAAGGAAGTAAGTTGAATAGAAAAGGAAATTGAATAAAAATGAAAGTTGATTAAAGCTAAAAATGAAAGTTGCATAAAATTAAGAATAAAAGTTCATTCAAGAAACCACTATACCTTAACGATCTATCTGGAAATTAAATAAAAAAGGAAGTTGAATAGAAAAGGAAATTGAATAAAAATGGAAGTTGAATAAAAATAAAAATACAAGTTGCATAAAATTAAAAATAGAAGTTCACTGAAGAAACCACTATACCTTAACGATCTATTTGAAAATTGAATAAAAAAGGAAGTTGAATAAAGAAGGAAATTGAATACAAATGGAACTTGAATAAAAATTAAAATGGACGTTGCATAAAATTAACAATGGAAGTTCATTCAAGAAACCACTATACCTTAACGATCTATTTGAAAATTAAATAAAGAAGGAAGTTGAATAGAAAAAGAAAATTGTATAAAAATGGAAGTTCATTCATGAAACCACTATACTTTAATGAATTATTTGGAAATTAAATAAAAAAAGGAAGTTGAATAGAAAAGGAAACTGAATAAAAATGGAAGTTGAATAAAAATAAAAATGAAAGTTGCATATAATCAAAAATGGAAGTTCATTCAAGAAACCACTATACCTTAGCGATCTATTTGAAAATTAAATAAAAAAGTAAGTTGAATAGAGATGGAAATTGAATACAAATGGAATTTGAATATATAGCGACCCCGGTCTTTTTCCCATTTGATTATTGTATCCGGACTTACGTTCCGTGGATTCCGCTGTTATATTTGTTGTTATTGTCCTTTAATTCCTTATTCTTGGGTTATAGGATGTGTTTAGCAGGTTGGTTGCTGATTGGTTGGGTTTAGAAACCAAGTCTGCATGTTCAATTTTTGGCTTGGTCGCTCGAGCGAGCTTCTCTTCGCTCGAGCGAGGTCTTTGTTTTTGTTTCTTCGCTCGAGCCAGGGTTCCTTCGCTCGAGCGAGCTTTGCGTCCAGTACTTAGACCTGATAGATGTGTTTCTTGGCTCGAGCGAGCGAGGTGTATGTTTTCGAGTTCTTCGCTCGAGCGAGCATTCCTTCGCTCGAGCGAGCTTCTGGGTTGCAGACCTGAAGCATCGAGTTTTTGGCTCGAGCGAGCTTTTCTTCGCTCGAGCGTGGATTTTTGTGTCTGGTCGCTCGAGCGACCATGTCTTCGCTCGAGCGAGCCTGTCCAGTTTATATACGCAGAAACAGTTTTAAATCACTTTTTTTACAACTTTTAGATCCAGAAACCCTAGTTACGAACTTTCTCTCTCCCAACTCATCTTCTCTCCTAGGTTTCATCTATTTAGAGTGAGTACCTAACCTAGTTCCTTCATTAAAAAGGTAGAGTGGGTCGAGGGCTTCCGTTTAATCTGAACGGTTGTTGATTTGGAGCACTTTGGAGTTTGGGCTATCACCTACGTCTTCTTCTTTTTGGGTTCTTGCTTCGAGGTAGGGATTTCCTACTCCATTTATATGTTTTAATCCTAGGTGTTGGTATTTTGGTATGTGGGGGTGGTTTGGTAATTTTGGGAGAAACCTTAGGGTTTTGTCATAGATTAATTTATGTAATTAATTTAAAGGAAGATTGTGGACTTTAGTTTAATTCATGGAATTGGGGAAATTTAGTGAATTGATGATATAGTGGGTAGTTTAAATACTTATCTATGAGAATGTTGAATTTACATTCATTGTTGTATTTATTTCTTGTTTAGAAATAACTGTTTTGGGCTATCGGTGGAGGATAGCCATTGATTGTTGTAGACCTTGCATGTGGCTTAGGTATAACTGGAATTATGTCACTTATGTTGACTGTTGAATTAATACGGAACATTGCTTGTATTGATTATGTGTTGTATATGGCAATTGCGTGTTTCATTGCATATGCATTTTGTTTGGAGGAGATAGGGGATGAACTCCACGGTTTAGGGGAAGATAGGGGATGGACCTCTAAACCGGATTTGTTTGGGAGAAGATAGGGGATGGACTCCATTAGCATCACTTTTATGTGTGCTTATTATATTGAAGTGTTTTATGATACATCCTTATAATGTGTATCAGTTTGAAGTATGGAAGTGTTGTGGTTTGAGCTTTAGTCTCATTTATTTTGTGACATTTGGATCACTATTATAGTTGGCCAGGCTCTGAGCCATAATGTTATAATTGGAAGGTTGAATAAATATTGGAAAGTGAAAGGTGTCATAGACAATATGTCATAGACAATGTAGACATTCGTGTCATGAAATTGGAAATTGATTATCTTGTGTTAACCATGTATCGAATGCTAATGCTTTAGTTAATTCTTATGCTTGGTTTAGTATTTTTCTACTGGGCTGTGGCTCACCCTATATGGGAACTTCATTTTCAGGTTCAAGTGGTTCACTACCTCCAAAGACTTAGCTTGTGAGGATTTGGACTTGAAGACCTGTTTTATTTATTTTAGTTGTCTTATTTGAGTTATGTAAACATTCAAGCCCAGGGCTTTATTTGTTTTGAGTTAGAACTCATGAAATTGTGTCCAAGTGTTGGCTTGGCAAAATGTAAGCCCGTAGGGCATTTATTTTGATGTCTTATTTCGTAATACTCTGATGATTTAAATTATATAATGTTTTTCTTTTAATAATGCATGCCTTGTTTTATATTTAATGGGTTTAATTTTGAGGGCGTTACAGAATAAAAATAAAAAAGGAAGTTGCATTAAATTAACTACAAAGTTCATTCAAGAGACAACTATACTTTAACGATCTATTTGAAAATTAAATAAAAAAGGAAGTTGAATAGAAAAAGAAATTAAATAAAAATGGAAGTTGAAAAAAAAACGGAATGGAAGTTCATTCAAGAAACCACTATACCATAACGATCTATTTGGAAATTAAATAAAAAATGAAGTTGAATAGAGAAGGAAATTGAATAGAAATGAACTTGAATAAAAATAAAAATGGAAGTTGCATAAAATTAACAATGGAAGTTCATTCAGGAAACCACTATACCTTAACGATCTATTTAAAGGAAGTTGAATAGAAATGGAAATAACATAAAAATGGAAGTTGAATAAAAGTAAAAATGGAAGTTGCATAAAATAAAAAACGGAAGTTCATTCAAGAAACCACCATACCTTAACTATCTATTTGGAAATTAAATAAAAAATGATGTAGAAAAGAAATGGAAATTGAATAAAATTAAAAATGGAAGTTGCATAAAATTAACAATGGAAGTTCATTCAAGAAACCACTATACCTTAACGATCTATTTGGAAATTAAATAGAAAATGAAGTTGAATAGAAAAAGGAAATTGAATAAAAATGGAAGTTGAATAAAAATAAAAATGGAAGTTCATTTAAGAAACACTATACCTTAACGATCTATTTGAAAATTAAATAAAAAAGGAAGTTGAATAGAAAAGGAAATTGAATAAAAATGGAAGTTGAATAAAAATAAAAATTGGAGTTGCATAAAATTAACAATGGAAGTTCATTCAAAAAACCACTATACCTTAACGATCTATTTGGAAATTAAATAAAAAACGAAGTTGAATAGAAAACGAAATTGAATAAAAATGGAAGTTGAATAAAAATAAAAATAGAAGTTGCATAAAATTAAAAATGGAAGTTCATTGAAGAAAACCACTATAACTTAACGATCTATTTGGAAATTAAATAAAAAATGAAGTTGAATACAAAAGTAAATTGAATAAAAATGGAAGTTGAATAAAAATAAAAATGGAAGTTCCATAAAATTAACAACGGAAGTTCATTCAAGAAACCACTATACCATAACGATCTATCTGGAAATTAAATAAAAAGCATGTTGAATAGAAAAGGAAATTGAATAAAAATGGAAGTTGAATAAAAATAAAAATGGAAGTTGCATAAAATTAACAATGGAAGTTCATTCAAGAAACCACTATGTCATAACGATCAATTTAGAAATTAAATAAAAAAGGAAGTTGAATAAAAAAGGAAATTGAATAAAAATGAAAGTTGAGTAAAAATAAAAATAGAAGTTGCATAAAATTAAAAATATAAGTTCATTTAAGAAACTAATATACCTTAACGATCTATTTGGAAATTAAGTAAAAAAGGAAATTGAATAGAAAAGGAAATTGAATAAAAATAAAAATAGATAATGCATAAAATTAACCATGGAAGTTCATTCAAGAAACCACTATACCTTAACGATCCATTTGGAAATTACATAGAAAAAGAAGTTAAATAGAAAAATTAATTGAATAAAAATAAAAATGGAAGTTGCATAAAATTAACAATGGAAGTTCATTCAAAAAATCACTATACCTTAACGATCTAATTGGAAATTAAATAAAAAAGGATGTTGAATAGGAAAGGTAATTGAATAAAACTGGAAGTTGAATAAAAATAAAAGTGGAAGTTGCATAAAATGAAAAATGGAAGTTCATTCGAGGAACCCTTAAACCTCAACTATCTGTTTGAAAACTAAATAAAAAAAGAAGTTGAATAGAAAAGGAAATTGAAAAAAAAATGGGAGTGGAAGAAAAATAAAAATACAAGTCGCATAAAAGTTGAAATGGAAGTTCATTCAAGAAACAACTATAACTTAATGATCTATTTGGAAATTAAATAAAAAATGATGTTCAATAGAAAAAGAAATTGAATAAAAATGGAAGTTGAACAAAAATAAAAATAGAAGTTGAACAAAAATAAAAATGGAAGTTGCATAAAATTAACAATGGAAGTTCATTCAAGAAACCACTATACCTTAACGATCTGTTTGGAAATTAAATAAAAAAAGGATGTTGAATAGAAAAGGAAAAGGAATAAAAATGCAAGTTGAAGAAAAATAAAAATGGAAGTTCATTCAACAAACCACTATACGTTAACGATCTATTTGGAAATTAAATAAAGAAGTAAGTTGAGTAGAAAAGGAAACTGAATAAAAACGGAAGTTGAATAAAAAAAAATAGAAGTTGCATAAAATTAACAATAAAAGTTCATTCAGGAAACCACTATACCTTAATGATCTATCTGGAAATTAAATAAAAATGGATGTTGAATAGAAAAGGAAAAAGAATAAAAATTGAATCTGAATAAAAATAAAAATGAAAGTTCATTCAAGAAACCACTATACCTTAACGATCTACTTGGAAATAAAATAAAGAAGTAAGTTCAATAGAAAAGGAAATTGAATAAAAATAAAAATGGAAGTTGCATAAAATTAACAATGGAAGTTCATTCAAGAAACCACTATCCGTTAACGATCTATTTGGAAATTAAATAAAAAAAGAAGTTAAATAGAAAAGGAAAAAGAATAAAAATTGAAGTTGAATAAAAATAAAAATGGAAGTTCATTCAACAAACCACTATACGTTAACGATCTATTTGGAAATTAAATAAAGAAGTAATTTGAATAGAAAAGGAAATTGAATAAAACGGGAAGTTGTATAAAAATAAAAATGGAAGTTGCATAAAATTAACAACAAAAGTTCATTCAAGAAACCACTATACCTCAACGATCTATCTGGAAATTTAATAAAAAAAGAAGTTGAATAAAAATGGAAGTTGAATAAAAATAAAAATTGAAGTTGCATAAAATTAACAATGGAAGTTCATTCAAGAAACCACTATATCATAACGATCAATTTAGAAATTAAATAAAAAAGGAAGTTGAATAGAAAAGGAAATTGAATAAGAATGGAAGTTGAATTAAAATAAAAATGGAAGTTGCATAAAATTAAAAATGGAAGTTCATTGAAGAAACCAATATACCTTAATGATCTATTTGGAAGTTAAATAAAAAAGGAAGTTAAATAGAAAAGGAAATTGAATAAAAATGGAAGTTGAATAAAAATAAAAATGGTAGTTGCATAAAATTAAAAATGGAAGTTCAATCAAGAAACCACTATACCTTAACGATCTATTTAGAAATTAAATAAAAAAATGACGTTGAATAGAAAAGGAAAATGAATAAAAATGAAAGTTGAATAAAAATAAAAAGGGAAGTTGCATACAATTGAAAATGGAAGTTCAATCAAGAAATCACTATACCTTAACGATCTATTTGCAAATTAAATAAAAAGCGAAGTTGAATAGAGAAGAGAATTGAATACAAATGGAACTTGAATAAAAATTAAAATGGAAGTTGCATAAAATTAACAATGGAAGTTCATTCAAGAAACCACTATATACATTAACGTTCTATTTGGAAATTAAATAAAAAAGGAAGTTGAACATAAAGAGAAATTGAATAAAAAGGGTAGTTGAATAAAAATAAAAATAGAAGTTGCATAAAATTAAAAATGGAAGTTCATTGAAGAAACCACTATAACTTAACAATCTACTTGGAAATTAAATAAAAAATGAAGTTGAATAGAAAAGGAAATTGAATAAAATTGGAAGTTGAATAAAAATAAAAAAGGAAGTTGCATAAAATTATCAACAGAAGTTCATTCGAAAAACCTCTATACTTTAACGATCTATCAGGAAATTAAATAAAAAGGTTGTTGAATAGAAAACGAAATTGAATAAAACTGGTAGTTGAATAAAAATAAAAATGGAAGTTGCATAAAATTAACAATGGAAGTTCATTCAAGAAACCACCATATCATAACGATCCATTTAGAAACTAAATAAAAAAGGAAGCAATATAGAAAAAGAAATTGAATAAAAATGGAAGTTGAATAAAAATAAAAATGGAAGTTGCTTAAAATTAAAAATGGAAGTTCATTTAAGAAACCAATATATCTTAACGATCTATTTGGAAATTAAATAAAAAAGTAAGTTAAATAAAAAAAAATTGAATAAAAATGGAAGTTGAATAAAAATAAAAATATATGCTGCATAAAATTAACAATGGAGGTTCATTCAAGAAACCACTATACCGTAACGATCTATCTGGAAATTAAATAAAAAAGGAAGTCGAAGAGAAAAGCAAAAAGAATAAAAATGGAAGTTGAATAAAAATAAAAATGGAAGTTCATTCAAGAAACCACTATACGTTAATGATCTATTTGGAAATTAAATAAAGTAGTAAGTTGAATAGGAAAGGAAATTGAATAAAAATGAAAGTTGATTAAAATTAAAAATGGAAGGTGCATAAAATTAAGAATAAAAGTTCATTCAAGAAACCACTATAACTTAACGATCTATCTGGAAATTAAATAAAAAAGGAAGTTAAATAGAAAATGAATTTGAATAAAAATGGAAGTTGAATAAAAATAAAAATGGAAGTTGCCTAAAATTAAAAATGGAAGTTCACTGAAGAAACTACTATAATTTAACGATCTATTTGATAATTGAATAAAAAAGGAAGTTGAGTGGAGAAGGAAATTGAATACAAATGGAACTTGAATAAAAATTAAAATGGAAGTTGCATAAAATTAACAATGGAAGTTCATTCAAGAAACCACTATATACCTTAACGCTCTATTTGGAAATTAAATAAAAAAGGAAGTTGAACATAAAGGGAAATTGAATAAAAAGGGTAGTTGAATAAAAATAAAAATAGAAGTTGCGTAAAATTAAAAATGGAAGTTCATTGAAGAAACCACTATAACTTAACGATCTACTTGGAAATTAAATAAAAAATGAACTTGAATAGAAAAGGAAATTGAATAAAAATGGAAGTTGAATAAAAATAAAAAAGGAAGTTGCATAAAATTAACAACAGAAGTTCATTCAAGAAACCTCTATACTTTAACGATCTATCAGGAAATTAAATAAAAAGGTTGTTGAATAGAAAAGGAAATTGAATAAAACTCGTAGTTGAATAAAAATAAAACTCGTAGTTGAATAAAAATAAAAATGGAAGTTGCATAAAATTAACAATGGAAGTTCATTCAAGAAACCACCATATCATAACGATCCATTTAGAAATTAAATAAAAAAGGAAGCTGAATAGAAAAAAGAAATGGAATAAAAATGGAAGTTGAATAAAAATAAAAATGGAAGTTGCATAAAATTAACAATGGAAGTTCATTCAAGAAACCACTATACGTGAACGATCTATTTGAAAATTAAGTAAAAAAGAAAGTTGAATAGAAAAAGGAAATTTAATAAAAATGGAAGTTCATTCATGAAACCACTATACCTTATGAATTATTTGGAAATTAAATAAAAAAAAGGAATTGAATAGAAAAGGAAATTGAATAAAAATGGAAGTTGAATAAAAATAAAAATGAAAGTAGCATAAAATCAAAAATGGAAGTTCATTCAAGAAACCACTATACCTTAACGATCTATTTGAAAATTAAATAAAAAAGGAAGTTGAATAGAGATGAAAATTGAATACAAATGGAACTTGAATAAAAATAAAAAAGGAAGTTGCATAAAATTAACTATGGCAGTTCATTCAAGAGACAACTATACCTTAACGATCTATTTGAAAATCAAAATAAAAAAGGAAGTTGAATCGAAAAGAAAATTGAATAAAAATGGAAGTTGAAGAAAAATAAAAATGGAAGTTCCATAAAATTAAAAATGGAAGTTCATTCAAGAATCCACTATACCTTAACGATCTATTTGGAATTAATTAAAAAAGGAAGTTGAATAGAGAAGGAAATTGAATACAAATGGAACTTGAATAAAAATAAAAATGGAAGTTGCATAAAATTAACAATGGAAGTTCATTCAGGACACCAATATATTTTAACGATCTATTTGAAAATTAAATAAAAAAGGAAGTTGAATAAAAGTAAAAATGGAAGTTGCATAAAATAAAAAACGAAAGTTCATTAAAGAAACCACTATATCTTAACTATCTATTTGGAAATTAAATAAAAAAGGATGTTGAATAGAAATGGAAATTGAATGAAAATTGAAGTTGAATAAAATTAAAAATGGAAGTTGCATAAAATTAATAATGGAAGTTCATTCAAGAAACCGTTATACCGTAACGATCTATTTGGAAATTAAATAGAAAAGGAAGTTGAATAGAAAAAGAAATTGAATAAAAATGGAAGTTGAATAAAAATAAAAATGGAAGTTCATTTAAGAAACAACTATACCTTAACGATCTATTTGGAAATTAAATAAAAAAGGAATTTGAATAGAAAGTGAAATTGAATAAAAATGGAAGTTGAATAAAAATAAAAATGGGAGTTGCATAAAATTAATATTGGAAGTTCATTCAAAAAACCACTATACCTTAACGATCTATTTGGAACTTAAATAAAACAGGAAGTTGAATAGAAAACGAAATTGAATAAAAATAGAAGTTGAATAAAAATAAAAATAGAAGTTGCATAAAATTAAAAATAAAAGTTCATTGAAGAAAATCACTATAACTTAACGACCTATTTGGAAATTAAATAAAAAAATGAAGTTGAATAGAAAAGTAAATTGAATAAAAATGGAAGTTGAATAAAAATAAAAATGGAAGTTCATTCAAGAAACCACTATACCTTAACAATCTTTCTGGAAATTAAATAAAAAGCATGTTGAATAGAAAAAGAAATTGAATAAAAATGGAAGTTGAATAAAAATAAAAATGAAAGTTGCATAAAATTAACAATGGAAGTTCATTCAAGAAACCACTATATCATAACGATCAATTTAGAAATTAAATAAATAAGGAAGTTGAATAGAAAAGGAAATTGAATAAAAATGGAAGTTGAATTGAGATAAAAATAAAAGTTGCATAAAATTAAAAATGGAAGTTCATTCCAGAAACCAATATACCTTAACGATCTATTCGGAAATTAAGTAAAAAAGGAAATTAAATAGAAATGGAAATTGAATAAAAATGAATGTTGAATAAAAATAAAAATGGAAGTTGCATAAAATTAACGATGGAAATTCATTCAAGAAACCAATATAGCTTAACCATCCCTTTGGAAATTAAATAGAAAATGATGTTGAATGGAAAAGGAAATTGAATAAAAATGGAAGTTGAATAAAAATAAAAATGGAAGTTGCACAAAATTAACAATGGAAGTTCATTCAGGAAACCACTATATCATAACGATCAATTTAGAAATTAAATAAAAAGGATGCTGAATAGAAAAAGAAATTGAACAAAAATAGAAGTTGATGAAAAATAAAAATGGAAGTTGCATAAAATTAAAAATGGAAGTTCATTCAAGAAACCAATATACCTTAACGATCTATTTAGAAATTCAATAAAAAAGGAAGTTAAATAAAAAGGAAATTGAATAAAAATAAAAATAGAAGTTGCATAAATTTAACAATGGAAGTTCATTCAAAAAACCACTATTCCTTAACGATCGATTTGGAAATTAAATAAAAAAGGATGTTGAATAGAAAAGGAAATTGAATAAATATGGAAGTGAATAAAAATAAAAATGGAAGTGCCATAAAATTAAAAATGGAAGTTCATTCAAGAAACCCATAAACCTTAACAATCTATTTGGCAACTAAATAAAAAAAGAAGTTAAATAGGAAAGGAAACTGAATAAAAATGGAAGTGGAATAATAATAAAAATGAAAGTTGCATAAAAGTAGAAATGGAAGTTCATTCAAGACACAACTATACCTTAACGATCTATTTGGAAATTAAATAAAAAAGGAAGCTAATTCGAAAAGGATATTGAATAAAAATGGAAGTTGAATAAAAATAAAAATATATGTTCCATAAAATTAACAATGGAAGCTCATTCAAGAAACCACTATACCTGAACGATCTATCTGGAAATTAAATAAAAATGGAAGTTGAATAGAAAAGCAAAAAGAATAAAAATGGAAGGTGAATAAAAATAAAAATGGAAGTTCATTTAAAAAACCACTATACGTTAACGATCTATTTGGAAATTAAATAAAGAACTAAGTTGAATAGAAAAGGAAATTGAATAAAAATGAAAGTTGATTAAAATTAAAAATGGAATTTGCAGAAAATTAAGAATAAAAGTTCATTCAAGAAACCACTATACCTTCACGATCTATCTGCAAATTAAATAAAAAAGGAAGTTGAATAGAAAAGAAAATTGAGTAAAAATGGAAGTTGAATAAAAAGAAATTAGAATTTCATTCAAGAAACCACTATATCTTAACGATCTATTTGAAAATTAAATAAAGAAGTAAGTTGAATAGAAAAGGAAATTAAATAAAAGTAGAAATTGAATAAAAATAAAAATTGAAGTTGAATAAAATTAATAATGGAAGTTCATTCAAGAAACCACTATACCTTAACGATCTATCTGGAAATTAAATGAAAAAGGAAGTTGAATAGAAAAGGAAAAAGAATAAAAATGGAAGTTGAATAAAAATAAAAATGGAAGTTCATTCAAAAACCACGATACGTTAACGATCTATTTGGAAATTAAATAAAGAAGTAAGTTGAATATTAAAGGAAATTGAATAAAAATGAAAGTTAAATAAAAATAAAAATGGAATTTGCATAAAATTAACAGTAAAAGTTCATTCAAGAAACCACTATGCCTTAATGATCTATCTGAAAATTAAATAAAAAAGGAAGTTGAATAGAAAAGGAAAAAGAATAAAAATGGAAGTTCATTCAAGAAACCACTATACCTTAACGATCTATTTGGAAATTAAATAAAGAAGTAAGTTGAATAGAAAAGGAAATTGAATAAAAATGGATGTTGAATAAAAATAAAAATGGAAGTTGCATTAAATTAGCAATGGAAGTTCATTCAAGAAATCACTATACGTTGACGATCTATTTGGAAATTAAATAAAAAAAGGAAGTTGAATAGAAAAGGAAATTGTATAAAAATGGAAGTTCATTCATGAAACCACAATACCTTAATGAATTATTTGGAAATTAAATAAAAAAAAAAGAAGTTTAATCGAAAAGGAAATTGAATCAAAATGGAAGTTGAATAAAAATAAAAACGGAAGTCGCATAAAATCAAAATTGGAAGTTTATTCAAAAACAACTATACCTTAACGATCTATTTGGAAATTAAATAAAAAAGGAAGTTGAATAGAAATGGAACTTGAATAAAAATAAAAATGAAAGTTGCATAAAATTAACTTTGGAAGTTCATTCAAGAGATAACTATACCTTAACGATTTGTTTGAAAATTAAATAAAAAAGGATGTTGAATAGAAAAGGAAATTGAATAAAAATGGAAGTTGAATAATAATTAAAATGGAAGTTGCATAAAATTAAAAATAGAAGTTCATTCAAGAAACCACTATACCTTCACGAATTGTTTGGAAATGAAGTAAAAAAAGGAAGTTGAATAGAAAAGGAAATTGAATAAAAATGGAAGTTGAATAAAAAGAAAAATGGAAGTTGCATAAAATTAACAATGGAAGTTCATTCAAGAAGCCACTGTACCTTAACGATCTATTTGGAAATTAAATAAAAAATGAAGTTGAATAGAAAAGGAAATTGAATAAAAATGGAAGTCGCATAAAATGAACAATGGAAGTTCATTCAAGAAACCACAATGCATTAATGATTTATTTGAAAATTAAATAAAAAAGAAAGTTGAATAGAAAATGAAATTGAATGAAAATGGAAGTTGAATAAAAATAAAAATGGAAGTTCTTTCAAGAAACCACTATACCTTAACGATCTATTTGGAAATTAAATAAAAAAGGAAGTTGAATAGAGAAGGAAATTGAATAGAAATGGAACTTGAATAAAAATAAAAATGGAAGTTGCATAAAATTAACCTTGGAAGTTCATTCAAGAGACAACTATACATGAACGATTTATTTGAAAATTAAATAAAAAAGGAAGTTGAACTAAAAAAGGAAGTTGAATAATAGTTGAAATGGAAGTTGCATAAAATTAAAAATGCAAGTTCATTCAAGAAACCAGTATGCCTTAACGATCTATTTGCAAATTAAATAAAAAAAGGAAGTTGAATAGAAAAAGAAATTGAATAAAAATGGAATTGAATAAAAATAAAAATGGAAGTTCATTCAAGAAACCACTACCCCTTAACAATCTATTTGGAAATTAAATAAAAAAGGAAGTTGAACAGAAAAGGAAATTGAATAAAAATGGAAGTTAAATAAAAATAAAAATGGGAGTTGCAAAAAATTAATAATGGAAGATCATTCAAGAAACCACTATAACTTAACGATCTATTTCGAAATTAATAAAAAAAGGAAGTTGAATAGAAAATGAAATTGAATAAAAATGGAATTGAATACAAATAACAATTGAAGTTCATTCAAGAAACCACTACCCCTTAACGATCTATTTGGAAATTAAATAAAAGAGGAAGTTGAATAGAAAAAGAAATTGAATAAAAATGGAAGTTGAATAAAAATAAAAATGGGAGTTGCAAAAAATTAATAATGGAAGTTCATTCACGAAACCAGTATACATTTACGATCTATTTGGAAATTAAATAAAAAAGGAAGTTGAATAGAAAAGGAAATTGAATAAAAATGGAAGTTGAATAAAAATAAAAATAGAAGTTGCATAAAATTAAAAATGGAAGTTAATTGAAGAAAACACTATAACTTAACGATCTATTTGGAAATTAAATAAAAAATGAAGTTGAATAGAAAATAAATTGAATAAAAATGGAAGTTGAATAAAAATAAAAATGAAAGTTGCATAAAATTAACAAAGGAAGTTCATTCAAGTAACCACTATACCTTAACGATCTATCTGAAAATTAAATAAAACACATGTTTAATAGAAAAGGAAATTGAATAAAAATGGAAGTGGAATAAAAATAAAAATAGAAGTTGCATAAAATTAACAATGGAAGTTCATTCAAGACACTACATTATCATAACGATCAATTTAGAAATTAAAGAAAAAAGGAAGTTGAATTAAAATGAAAATGGAACTTGCAAAAAATAAAAAATGGAAATTCATTCAAAAAACCAGTATACCTTAACGATGTATTTGGAAATTAAATAAAAAAGGAAATTAAATAGGAAAGGAAATTGAATAAAAATTGAAGTAGAATAAAAATAAAAATGAAAGTTGTATAAAATTAAAAATGGAAGTTTATTCGAGAAACAACTAAACCTTAACAATGTATTTGGAAACTAAATAAAAAAAGAAGTTGAATAGAAAATGAAATTGAATAAAAAGGGAAGTTGAATAAAAATAAAAATGGAAGTTGCATAAAATAAAAAATAGAAGTTCATTCACGAAACCACTATACCTTAACGAGCTATTTGGGAATTAAATAAAAAAGGAAGTTGAATCGAAAAAGAAATTGAATAAAAATAGAAGTTGAATAAAAATAAAAATGGAAGTTCCACAAAATTAAAAATGGAAGTTCATTCAAGAAACCACTATACCTTAACGATCTGTTTGGAAATTAAATAAAAAAAGGAAGTTGAATAGAAAAAGAAATTGAATAAAAATGGAAGTTGAATAAAAATAAAAATGGAAGTTGCAAAAAATTGAAAATGGAAGTTCATTCAAGAAACCACTATACATTAACGATCTATCTGGAAATTAAATAAAAAGCATGTTGAATAGAAAAGAAAATTGTATAAAAATGGAAGTTGAATAAAATTAAAAATGGAAGTTGCATAAAATTAAAAATGGAAGTTCATTCAAGAAACTATTATATCATAACGATCAATTTAGAAATTAAATAAAAAAGGAAGTCGAATAGAAAAGGAAAATGAATAAAAATAGAAGTTGAATAAAAATAAAAATGGAAGTTCATTCAAGAAACCAGTAGACTTTAACGATGTTTTTGGAAATTAAATAAAAAAGGAAATTAAATAGAAAAGGAAATTGAATAAAAATTGAAGTTGAATAAAAATAAAAATGGAAGTTGCATAAAATTAAAAATGGAAGTTCATTCAAGAAACCACTAAACCTTAACGATGTATTTGGAAACTAAATAAAAAAAGAAGTTGAATAGAAAATGAAATTGAATAAAAATAGAAGTTGAATAAAAATAAAAATGGAAGTTGCACAAAATAAAAAAGGAAGTTGAATAGAAAAGGAAATTGAATAAAAATGGAAGTTGAATAAAAATAAAAATGGAAGTTCCATAAAATTAAAAATGGAAGTCATTCAAGAAACCACTATACCTTAACGATCTGTTTGGACATTAAATAAAAAAAGGAAGTCGAATAGAAAAGGAAATTGAATAAAAATGGAAGTTGCAAAAAATTAAAAATGGATGTTCATTCAAGAAACTACTATACCTTAACGATCTATTTGGAAATTAAATAGAAAAAGAAGTTGAATAGAAAAGGTAATTCAATAAAAATGGAAGTTGAATGAAAATAAAAATGGAAGTTGCATAAAATTAAAATGGAAGTTCATTCAAGAAACCACTATACCTTAACGATCTATTTGGAAATTAAATAAAAAATGAAGTTTAATAGAAAAGGAAATTGAATAAAAATGGAAGTTGAATAAAAATAAAAATGGAAGTTGCATAAAATTAATATTGGAAGTTTATTCAAGAAACCAGTATATGTTAACGAACTATTTGGAAATTAAATAAAAAAGGAAGTTGAATAAAAAAGGAAATTGAAAAAAATGGAAGTTCATTCAAGAAACCACTATACCTTAATGAGTTATTTGGAAATTAAATAAAAAAAAGGAAGTTGAATTGAAAAATAAATTGAATAAAAATGGAAGTTGAATAAAAAAAATGGAAGTTGCATAAAATTGAAAATGGAAGTTCATTCAAGAAACCACTATACCTTAACGATCTATTTGGAAATTAAATAAAAAAGGAAGTTGAATAGAGAAGGAAATTGAATACAAATGGAAGTTGAATAAAAGAAAAAATGGAAGTTGCATAAAATAAAAAATGAAAGTTCATTCAAGAAACCACTATACCATAACGGTCTATGTGGAAATTAAATAGAAAAGGTAGTTGAATAGAAAATGAAATTGAATAAAAATGGAAGTTGAATAGAAATAAAAATGGAAGTTGCATGAAATTAAAAATGCAAGTTCATTGAAGAAACCACTATGCCTTAACGATGTATTTTGAAATTAAATAAAAAAAGAAGATGTGTAGAAAAGGAAATTGAATAAAAATGGAAGTTGAATAAAATTAAAAATGGAAGTTGCATAAAATTAAAAATGGGAGTTCATTGAAGAAACCACCATACCTTAATGATCTATTTGGAAATTAAATTAAAAAGGAAGTTGAATAGAAAAGGAAATTGAATAAAAATTGAAGTTGTAACGCCCTCAAAATAATACATATAAACCAATCATTTTTTATACCCATAGACGTAATAGAAATAAACATATATTCATTTTTCAGAATTTTCATTAGAAAAAGTATTACATGTTGACAACAAAAGTAAATGGCCTATGGGTTACAACTTTCGAAGTCAACACTTGGTTACAACCAAAGAGAGTTCTAACTCTTTACATAAAAAGCCCTTGGCTTGAGTTATAAGTGATACAAAAAAAGATAATCACAGAAATAAGCCTTCAGCTTCTAAACCTCCTAAGTTACAATCTTGGAGGCGGCATATCACCTGTACCTGAAAATGATGTCCCATATAGGGTGAGCCAACGCACAGTAGAGATATGCTAAACATAATATGAACGATAACTAAAACATTTGCACTTGACAAATGTTTAACGCGGATAAACCAATGTACATGAACTCCATAACCAATCAACACTTATCTCCGTGTTTCGATCCATTTCCCTTTTATTTATACAAAATCAATTCTAGATATGGTTCCTTGTCTAATCAAACAACTTAAGTGAGACTACAGCTCATATCATCAGCACTTCCATTATTCACAATTTAAAATGAGATTACAACTCATGTTAACATCTCTTCAATCATAAACAATACAAAATGAGACTACAACTCATAATATTAACACTTCGACACTTCAATTCATCTACGTTATGCAAACGTAATTAAGATTTCCGGACTTGCACCCTGGACACTCCAGCCAACTTAGTTATCCATGGAGTCCATCCCCTATCTCCTCCCAAATAGGTTTGGGAGTACATCCCCTATCTCCTCTCAAACCATGGAGTACATCCCCTTTCTCCTCCCAAACAATATACATATGCAATATATTTAAACACTTATCATATACAATGATCAACTTAAAGCACATATACAATGTGTTAATCCAACCGTCATATTCAATGACATATTTCAATTGATTAGTTTTAATTTACCTAATCATCATGCAGTTCTACAACAATCAAGACTATCCTCCACCGATAACCCAAAGCAGTTATTTCTAAACAGATAATAAATTCATCAAACAGATAAATTATCAACATTTACATAGGTGAGTGATTAATCAATCCAACTACACCATTCAACCTCATAATTTCCCAATTTCATTATTTCCAAACCAATTTCATATTCCCATAATTAATTTCATTAATTACATAAATGACCCAATTAAACCCAACTAAGGCATTTTTCTCCTTTTTTCAACATTGACCCAAAGGTCCAAATATCATCAATAAACATCAATAACCTCATTTTAAGACCCCTATACACATGTATAGTTCAAAAGGAACAAAACCCCTCTTTATACATTTCAAGTTTTGAAACCCTAACACCCAAAATTTCTCAACTTCAACATTAAATCAAAAAGACTACATGTTTATGTCAAAGCCCATAAATATGAGTAGTTATCCCTACCTCAAATTTCGGAGCTCAAAGGAGAAGAAGAACAAAACTCAAGATGCTCCAAAGGTGGCGAAATCAACTTCTATTCGGATGGAAATTGAGGTCTTGAGAAGCTCCAACACTTTAATTAAGACACAAGGGTTGGGTCTCACTAAATCAAGATCAAAATGTAGAGCGAGAGAGTTTTCTAGAGTGAGAGGCTTTCAAATTAGGGTTTTGGAAAGTTAGAGAAGAGAGAGAAGAAAAAATGGTTCAAAATGGCTTCTTCTCGGACTGAAATACAACACAGTCTACTCGAGTGTGGGACGCCTTGCTCGAGCGTCAGACACAGACTCCCACTCGAACATGAAAACGGAGGCTTGAGCGTCGAAAGCACACTTCTAGCTTTTGCAGACCTACGAAAAAAATACTGAAGGTTGGAGAATCCCGCTCGAGCGGAGAAGCAAATGCAAAAGGGCCCGCTCGAGCGGGGAGACCAAAATCTGGGCAGTAGCTATTTGTTTCTAAACACAACCAACATGTTTCAAACTTGCCCAACACATCCCAAAACTCAAACAAAAAGAATTAAAGGACGAAAATGCGATGCAGGCAACAACAATTAACTACGGAACTGAGTCCCAAATACAACAAACAACATAGGGAAAATCATGATCGGTATAGAAGTTGAATAAAAATAAAAATGGAAGTTGCATAAAATTAACAAAGGAAGTTCATTCAAGAAACCACTATACCTTAACGATCTATTTGGAAATTAAATAAAAAAGGAAGTTGCATAGAAAAGGAAATTGAATAAAAATGGAAGTTGAATAAAAACAAAAATGGAAGTTCATTCAAGAAACAACTATACCTTAACGATTTATTTGGAAATTAAATAAAAAAGGAAGTTGAATAGAAAATGAAATCGAATAAAAATGGAAGTCGAATAAAAATAAAAATGGAAGTTGCATAAAATTAAAAATGGAAGTTCATTCAAGAAACCACTATACCTTAAAGATCTATTTGGAAATTAAATAAAAAAGGAAGTTGAATAGAAAAGAAAATTGAATAAAAATGGAAGATAAATAAAAACAAAAATGGAAGTTGCATAAAATTAAAAATGAAAATTCATTGAAGAAACCACTCTAACTTAACGATCTATTTGGAAATTAAAAAAAAAAATGAAGTTGAATAGAAAAAGAAAATGAATAAAAATGAAGCTGAATAAAAATAAAAATGGAAGCTGAATAAAAATAAAAATCGAAGCTGCATAAAATTAACAATGGAAGTTCATTCAGGAAACCAATATACCTTAACGATCTATCTGGAAATTAAATAGAAAGGATGTTGAATAGAAAAGGAAATTGAATAAAAATAGAAGTTGAATAAAAATAAAATTGGAAGTTGCATAAAATAAACAATGGAAGTTCATTCAAGAAACCACCATACCATAATGATCTATTTGGAAATTAAATAAAAATGGAAGTTGCATAAAATTAACAATGGTAGTTCATTGAAGAAACCACTATACGTTAACGATCTATTTGGAAATTAATTAAAAAAAGAAGTTGAATAGAAAAGGAAATTGCATAAAAATGGATGTTCATTCAAGAAACCACTATACCTTAATGAATTATTTGGAAATTAAATAAAAAAAGGAAGTTCAATAGAAAAGGAAATTGAATAAAAATTGAAGTTGAATAAAAATAAAAATGGAAGTTGCATAAAATTAACAATGGAAGTTCATTCATGAAACCACTATACCTTAACGACCTATCTGGAAATTAAATAAAAAATGAAGTTGAATAGAAAAAGAAATTGAATAAAAATGGAAGTTGAATAAAAATAAAAATAGGAGTTGCATAAAATTAAAAATGGAAGTTCATTCAATAAACAACTATGCTTTAACCATCTATTTGGAAATTAAATAAAAAAGGAAGTTGAATAGAAAAGGAAATTGAACAAAAATGGAAGTTGAATTAAAAGAAAAATGAAAGTTGCATAAAATTAATAATGAAATTTCATTCAAGAAACCACTATACCTTAACGATCTATTTGGAAATTAAATAAAAAAGGAAGTTGAATAGAAAAGGAAATTGAATAAAAATAAAATTAAAAATGGAAGTTCATTGAAGAAACCACTATAGCTTAACGATCTATTGGGAAATTAAATAAAAAATGAGGTTGAATAGAAAAGGAAATTGAATAAAACTGAAAGTTGAATAAAAATAAAAATAGAAGTTGCATAAAATTAAAAATGGAAGTTCTTTGAAGAAACCACTATAACTTAACGATCTATTGGGAACTTAAATAAAAAATGAAGTTGAATAGAAAAGGAAATTGAATAAAAATAGAAGTTAAATAAAAATAAAAATGGAAGTTGCACAAAATTAACAATGGAAATTTATTCAAGAAATCACTATACCTTAACGATCTATCTGGAAATTAAATAAAAAGAATGTCGAATAGAAAAAGAAATTGAATAAAAATGGAAGTTGAATAAAAATAAAAAAGGAAGTTGCATAAAATTAACAATGGAAATTCATTCAAGAAACTACTGTATCATAACAATCTATTTGGAAATTAAAAAAAAAGAAAATTGAATAGAAAAGGAAATTGAAAAAAAATGGAAGTTGAATAAAATTAAAAATGGAAGTTCATTCAAGATACCACTATGCCTTAACGAATTATTTGGAAATCAAGTAAAAAAAGGAAGTTGAATAGAAAAGGAAATTGATTAAAAATGGAAGTTGAATAAAAATAAAAATGGAAGTTGCATAAATTTAAAAATGGCAGTTCATTCAAGAAACCACTATACCTTAACGATCTATTTGGAAATTAAATAAAAAATGAAGTTAAATAGAAAAGGAAATTGAATAAAAATAAAAATAGAAGTTGCATAAAAGTAACAATGGTAGTGTATTCAACAAACCACTATACGTTAACGATCTATTTGGAAATTAAATAAAAAATGAAGTTGAATAGAAAAGGAAATTGAATAAAATGGAAGTTAATTCAAGAAACCACTATACCTTAATCAATTATTTGGAAATTAAATAAAAAAAAGGAAGTTCAATAGAAAAGGAAATTGAATAAAAATGGAAGTTGAATAAAAAGAAAAATGCAAGTTACATAAATTTAACAGCGGAAGTTCATTCAAGAAACCACAATACCTTAACGATCTATTTGGAAATTAAATAAAAAAGGAAGTTGTATAGAAAGGGAAATTGAAGAAAAATGGAAGTTGAATAAAAATAAAAATGGAAGTTGCATAAAATTAAAAATCGAAATTCATTCAAAAACCACTGTACTTTAACGACCTATTTGGAAATTAAATAAGAAAGGAAGTTGAATAGAAAAGGAAATTGAATAAAAATGAAAGTTTAATAAAAATAAAAATGGAAGTTGCATAAAATTAAAAATGGAAGTTCATTAAAGAAACCACTATACTTTAACGATCTATTTGGAAATTAAATAAAAAAGGAAGTTGAATAGAAAAGGAAATTTAATACAAATGGAACTTGAATAAAAATAAAAATAGAAGTTGCATAAAATTAAAAATGGAAGTTCAATGAAGAAACCACTATAACTTAACGATCTATTGGCAAATTGAATAAAAAATGAAGTTGAATAGAAAAGGAAATTGAATAGAAATAGAAGTTGAATAAAAATAAAAATGGAAGCTGTATAAAATTAACAATGGAAGTTCATTCAAGAAACAACTATATCCTAACGATCTATCTGGAAGTTAAATAGAAAGGATGTCGAATAGAAAAGGAAATTGAATAAAAACGGAAGTTGAATAAAAATAAAAATGGAAGTTGCATAAAATTAACAATGAAAATTCATTCAAGAAACTACTATATAATAACGATCTATTTGGAAATTAAATAAAATAGGAAATGGAAAAAAAGTGAAAGTTGAATAAAAATAAAAATCGAAATTCATTCAAGAAGCCACTATACCTTAACGATCAATTTGGAAATTGAATAAAAAAGGAAGTTTAATAAAAATTTAAGTTGAATAAAATTAAAAATGGATGTTCATTCAAGATACCATTATAACTTAACGAATTATTTGGAAATTAAGTAAAAAAAAGAAGTTGAATAGAAAAGGAAATTCAATAAAGACGGAAGTTGACTAAAAATAAAAATGAAAGTTGCATAAAATTAAAAATGGAAGTTTATTGAAGAAACCACTATACCTTAACGATCTATTTGGAAATTAAAAAAAAAAAAAAGAAATTGAATATAAAAGGAAATTGAAAAAAACAAAAGTTGAATAAAAATAAAAATGGAATTTGCATAAAATTAAAAATTGAAGTTTATTCAAGAAACCGCTATACCTTAACGATATATTTCGAAATTAAATAAAAATGGAAGTTGAATAGAAACGGAAATTGAATAAAAATTGAAGTTGGAGAAAAATAAAAATCAAAGTTCATTGAAGATACCACTATACCTTAACGATCTATTTGAAATTAAATAAAAAAAGATGTTGAATAGAAAAAGGAAATTGAACAAAAATTGAAGTTTAATAAAAATAAAAATAGAAGTTGCATAAAATTAACAATGGAAGCTCATCTAAGAAACCACAAAACCTTAACGATCTATTTGGAAGCTAAATAAAAAATGAAGTTGAATAGAAAAGAAAATTGAATAAAAATGGAAGTGGAATAGAAATAAAAATAGCAGTTGCATAAAATTAAAAATGGAAGTTCATTCAAGAAACCATTATACCTTAACAATCTATTTGCAAATTAAATAAAAAATGAAGTTGCATAAAATTAACAATGGAAATTCATTCAAGAAACCACTATTCCTTAACGACCTATTTGTAAAATAATTAAGAAAGGAAGTTGAATAGAAAAGGAAATTGTAAAAAAATCGAAGTTGAATAAAATTAAAAATGGAAGGTGCATAAAATTAAAATGGAAGTTCATTCAACAAACCATTATACATTAACGATCTATTTGGAAATTAAATAAGAAATGAAGTTGAATAGAAAAGGAAATTGAATAAAAATGAAAGTTGAATAAAAATAAAAATGGAAGTTGCATAAAATTAAAAATGGAAGTTCATTCATTAAACCAGTATGCCTTAGCGATCTATTTGGAAATTAAATAAGAAAGGAAGTTGAATAGAAAAGAAAATTGAATAAAAATGAAAGTTGAATAAAAATAAAAATGGAAGTTGGATAAAATTAAAAATGGAAGTTCATTAAAGGAACCACTATACTTTAACGATCTATTTGTAAATTAAATAAAAAAGGAAGTTGAATAGAGAAGGAAATTTAATACACACGTAACTTGAATAAAAATAAAAATGGAAGTTGCATAAAATTAAAAATGGAAGTTCATTCAAGAAATCACTATACCCCGGTCTTTTCCCATTTGGTTGTTGTACCCGGACTTATGTTCCGTAGATTCAGTTGTTATTATATTGTTGTTGTTGTCCTTTCATTCCTTATGTTTGAGTTATAGGATATGTTGGGCAGGTTTTGTTACAGGTTGGTTGGGTTCGGAAACCAAGTGTTGCTGTTCAGTTTTTGGGTTGGTCGCTCGAGTGAGGGTTTGGTCGCTCGAGCGAGGGTTGTTTTTGTGTCTGGTGGCTCGAGCCATGGTTTCTTCGCTCAAGCGAGCGAGATGTATGTTTTTGAGTTCTTCGCTCGAGCGAGAATTCCTTCGCTCGAGCGAGCTTCTGTGTTGCAGACCTGAAGCATCGAGTTTTTGGCTCGAGCGAGCTTTTCTTCGCTCGAGCGAGGTTTCTTGTGTCTGGTCGCTCGAGCGACAAAGTCTTCGCTCGAGCGAGCCTGTCCAGTTTAAATAGGCAGCAGCGGGATTTTGAACAGTTTTCATCCTCCTTTTGATTCCAAACCCTAGGTCCGACTTCTCTCTCTCTTCTCTCTTAGGTTTGATCTATTTAGGGTGTGTTTCTACCCTAGTTGCTTTATTAAAAAGATAGTGTGAGTCGAGGGCTCCGTTTTAATCTGAGAGTTTGTGAATTTGGAGCACTTTGGATTTTGGGTCTTCATCTCCGTCTTCTCCATTTGGGTTAATTTCTTCGAGGTAGGGATTTCCTACTCCAATGTATAAGTTTTGTTCTGAGTTTTGGTATTTTGATATGTTGGGGGTATTTTGGTAATTTTGGAAAAAAACCTAGTTGTCTTAATAAATTGATTTGTATAATTAATTTAAGGAAAATTGGGGAAATTAGTTAAATTCATGAAATTGAGGAATTTATTGATTAAATGGGGTAGTTGGTTAATTTAAATCACTCGCCTATTAAATTGTTGATTTATTTATTTCCAGTCTAGAAATAACTGTTTTGGGCTATCGGTGGAGGATAGTCGTGATTGTTGTAGACATTGCATGTGGATTAGGGATAACTTAAACTAATCATATTGGTTAAGTCATTGTTTTGACTATTGAATTAATATAGAAAATACATGTATTGATTGAGCATGCATTTGCATATTGTGTGGGAGGAGATAGGGGATGTACTCCACGGTTTAGGGGAAGATAGGGGATGGACCTCTAAACCGGATTTTTGTTTGGGAGGAGATAGGGGATGGACTCCATTAGCATCACTTTTATGTGTGCTTATTGATATTGAAGTATTTTTTTTTACATGTTATTGATACAGCACTAAAATGTGTATCAATCTGGAAGTATGAAGTGTTTATGATATGAGTCTGAGTCTCATTTGTGTTGTCGTTATTGGAATTATTGTGAATATGATATATAGTTCACTGTTGTAAGTTTGGCCAGGTTCTGAGCCATGTTGAATAATTAATGGAAAGTGGAACTGATAATTTGTGTTACCCATCTATTGAATGCTAATGCTTTATTCAATACTTATATATGGTTTAGTATATTTCTGTTGGGCTGTGGCTCACCCTTTATGGGAACATCATTTTTAGGTTCAGGTGATAAGCTACCTCCAAGGACTTAGCTTGGGAGGATTTGGCTTTTGAATTTTGAAGACTATCTTTAGTTAGTTGTTTTTATTTGTTAGTACATGTAAACATTCAAGCCTAGGGCTTTACTTGTATTTGAGTTAGAACTCATATTTTTGTGTCCAAGTGTTGACTTGGAGAGGTGTAAGCCCGTAGGGCATTTAATTTGATGTTACATGTTATGCTTTTATTTAGTAATACTCTGATGAATGAATTAATGAATTGTTTTCTTTAAATATTGCATGTCAATGATATATATATAATGGGATTATTTTGAGGGCGTTATAACTTGGTATCAGAGCGTACCGGGTTTGAATACTTTGGGTACGTGGGAAGTGATTAGTATCACAATGGGGTTCGTCTTGTTTGATAGAGACTTAGCTATACTGTTGTATGCTTATATGATAACATGTTTATGTGATTATGTGGGTATGGAACGTAGTTTCTAGGATGTTGATTGGACCTTTGAGTTTCTAGTAGTCTTGTTGGAAAGGCACTTGATCACTGCTGCTTCCAACCGGAACTATAGTAACGCTTCGGGACTATTATCATCCAGGAATGAAATTCGTAGGTGCTTATGTGATTATGTGCTTATGTGAAATGAATTACTGTTGTCCAATGCATTAGGACGCGAGTGTTTAGTTTCGGCACATCTATTAATGTGCTAACGTCTTTGTTTCCTTTCTTAGGATGTCAGGACGAGGACGAGGACGCGGTAGGCGTGGTAGGCCGGGTAGGCAGGAGGTGCCTGTGCCAGAGGAGATTCCGGCAGTACAGGAGGGAGTTGGCCAGGCCAATGTGGCCGAGCCAGTAGGCCAGCAGGCTATGGGCGCTTTAGCCCGAGAGATAGCAGGGGCATTCAGGGAATCAGTAGGCATTCTCAGAGCTGAGAATCAGGCTCAGGTTGTTGTTGCGGATGCAGGACCTTTCTTTCTGAAGAGGGAGTTTTTCCGGTCTAATCCGGATGAATTTGTGGGTGACCCTAAAGAGCCGCTTAAGGCAGACGAATGGCTCGAACAGACAACGAAGACGTTTGAGATGCTTGGCATCGAAGACGAGGGGTTGAAAGTGACCTTGGCATCTTTCCAGCTGAAGGGGATGCGGGTCAGTGGTGGAAGTTCACTAAGGGTCGCATAGGAGGTACTTGGGAGGCTTTTGTGAATGCTTTCCAGGAGCGGTTTTTATCTCCAGCAGTCAGGGAGAAGCTGAGAGACCAGTTCTGCCAGCTTAAGCAGTCGAGTTCTTCAGTGGCCGAGTTTGAGGCTGCGTTTACTAGCTTGTCCAGGTTTGCACCTGAGTTGGTGGCATCTGAGGAACGCCGTTGTATTGAGTTCGAGAAGAAGTTGAGGCGTGGCCTCAAGCTGAGAGTTGGGGGAACTATGATTCGGGATTATGGGCGTATGGTTGATGCTGCAGCCCATATGGAAATCATAATGCAGGAGGAGGAGGAAGGACAGAAGGGCTCCAAGAGGAGTCAGGATGGTCAGAGTGATGGTAGGAGACAGAAGGGTTTTAACCCTCAGCAGTCTCAGGGTAGCTTTTCTAGATCGACTTTTCCTGTGCCGAGTGCTAGTTCGGGGAAAGGCAGTCAGGGAGACATCACCTGTTTCAAGTGTGGTCAGCTGGGCCACAAGTCTCCAGTTTGTCCTCAGAGGGGAGGAGTACAGAGAGCAGCATCATCTTCGGCTCGATCTCAGAGCCAGAGTCAGGGTAGAGGCCAGCCGCTCTCTTGTTTTCAGTGCGATCAGGCAGGGCACATGAAGAGGTATTGCCCGCAGTTGGGTGGTACACCTGGTGCATCTGGTTTGAGGCAGACTCAGGGTCAGCAGCCAGCTCAGTCAGGTCAGGCCTCGAGGGCCAATCAGGGGGCTTCATCGTCCCAGTCTGTGCAGCAATCTTATGCTCCTAGGGGTGAGCAGGTTGATCAGAGACCATCTGGGTGCGTGTATGCTGTTACCGCGCAGGATCTTGTACCAGCTCCATCTGTTGTGAGAGGTACCTTCTTGTTTTGCAACTCAGTTGCTAATGTTTTGATTGATACGGGTGCATCTCATTCCTTTGTGTCTGCTGCATTTGCATTGTTTTGGAGTTGGAGTTAGCACAGTTAGCATCTCCTATTTGTGTAGTGTCACCTCTTGGGGGCGAGTTGATCTTGAAACAAGGTGTTAGGGGTTGTGATATAGAGGTCGACTATCATAGACTTCCGTTTCCTTTTGTAGTTATGCCCATGAAGGGCTTTGATGTTATTTTGGGTATGGACTGGTTATCGTCATACCGGGCAGTTATTGATTGCTATCGCCAGAGGGTCACTTGTTGTACCGTGGGCGGAGAGTGTTTTCATTTTCTGGGGGACCGGGTTGGTAGTGTTTTGCCACCAGTGTATGGTTCACGAGGGCAGAGTGAGCTTAGTGGTCTACTTGCTAGCTTTGAGAGTGGTGAGTGTGATGAGACCCAGATTGTGTTGCCACGGGTGGTGTGTGAGTACTCGGACGTCTTTCCCGAGGACCTTGTTGGTTTGCCACCGCATCGAGAGATTGAGTTTTCTATTGACCTAGTGCCCGGCACGGCGCCAATTTCTATGACACCTTATCGTTTTGCCCCAGCCGAGTTAGTTGAGTTGAAGATTCAGCTCCAGGAGTTGCTAGATAAGGGCTATATCCATCCTAGTGTTTCGCCGTGGGGAGCACCGGCCCTCTTTGTTAAAAAGAAAGGTGGTGCTTTGAGACTGTGTATAGATTACCAGAAATTGAATCAGGCTACGGTTAAGAATAAGTACCCTATGCCTCGTATAGATGATCTGTTCGACCAGTTGAAGGTGTAGACGTCCCCCGAACGCCCCGGGAGGGTTAAGTCCCGTTCTGTTCATATTGGGGTCACTACAGTTCGAAGGACTCAAATGTCACGGTTCTTAATCTTGAACCAAAGAGTCCAAATCCGGCAAATCGTTTTGAAAACAGATTTTTGAAAGAAGTGCCAAACATGGACTGCTTCGCCAGATACAGAGTCGCCACCTAAATATTTTTTAAATGGGAAATTTAGGAAACCCTGACTCGGTGCCAAAGGCCACGTGTCCGTCATCACCAAAGTTGCCTCGGCTCGGGAACTTGGGTACGATTGGGGAAGGTCACTTCGTGAGCACCCCCGCTCGCCCGGTCAAAGACCGGCCTCTACTAACCATGATATCTGTTTTTGAAAACCTTGTATGCTCTTATTCCGATTATTAGCCTAGGTTACTATGTGATGCTCGCAGCAAACAAGTATAGACTGGGCCGCCTGAATTGGAACAAAACATTTCATGTTTGTTTGTTTGAAAATGGTTTGATGGTGCTACCCGCAGGTAGGCTAAGACGCGGATTTGCCACCCTCAGGTGGGCTTAGAAAAACATGATTTTGCCACTATCTAGTGGGCTTAAAACAAACATTCAACGCATTGTCCCAATTCAAGTAGCACAACCTCCACCCACAGGCATTCAAGACAGTTATATCACATAAGCACGTAGCCTCATGGCAAGCATGCTATCATGGCAGTCACTCACACGCATGCAAGGATGCTAAAGCATAAAACTCACCGAGTACTCCAAGCCAAAAACAAAAGCTAATTAGAAATCATGCATGATCCTAACTATACAGAAAATGCCTAATGCAACGCATGCAATAATGCAACTATAGCAGGCTCGGCTATTCTAAACATGGCATATGGAATGCTACAGCTAACACGTATTCAATTCGGAATTGAAATACAAATGCAGTTTGTATGATGCGCCGAGCCCGGTGCATGCAAAACGGATGAATGATGCAAACATGCTGTCATACTGTATGCTAATTGAAATATGCCCTATATCTAACCATCATAAGCGGGTAAATAAAAGGGAAGAAAGACGTGGGGTTGGAAGACATACATCACACTCACGCACACTTATTACAATTATGCCCTCGCGCAGAGGGTCCGAATAAATATACAGTCCGAATAAAAAAAAATATTACAGTCCGAATAAATATACAGATTCCTAATTAATTAACAATTTAAATTAAGAAAGCTTTAAACAGGCATGCAAGCCAGGGGCTGCCTTGCTTCTGATGAATGATGTATGCCGGACTGCCTTGCGCAGAAATCCACTGGGATGCCCAATTTAGCCTCTGTTTGCAATGTTTCTCGAAATGTGCGCCCGACTCCGAAAAGTTGCCAATTCTCCATTTTGCTGCAACAGAGAGCAGGAAAAGGGCATAGCAATGTATTTCACAAATATATGCATGCCTCGATCCTCGTGCCACCAATCACGCATATCGATGCATGATGGCCGAGGAATCGGATTGCACAACTCAATATAGGGTGCAATGCAGATGAATGCTACAACAAAACCTAACTCCATCATGGGTAATCCGGAGTGTCGGTGACTGGGGAATTGAGACCCGTTCCGTCACTCGGAGTACGAAACGTGCCTCGTTTCCCGTGCCCGGGCTAACTCCTATCCCGAACACGATGCAATATGCATGATATGCATGGATGCAACTAAAATACAATCCTAGCATACACAATGCTATGAAAATGAGATGCCTCGAAATGCGTGCACACGGGCACGCAAACCGAGAAAATGGCACATGCAATGCAATGATGGGCTTACACCAACATGAGAGAGCCTCAGCTACACCCACACGGGAGGCCGTCGGATGAAAATGAAGTGCCTCGAAATGCGTGCCCACGGGCGCGCAAACCGAGGCGATGCATACAGAATGCGAAATGACATGGAAATGATATAAAATGAGGCTAAAATGAAATGTCTCGAAGTGCGTGCCCACGGGCGCGCAAACCGAGAAAATGGCATACGGAATGCAAAGATGCGGAAATAGCATGTAGAATGCAGAATGGACTTATACCAACATGAGAGGACCTCAGCCACTCTCATACGGGAGGCCGTCGGATAAAAACGAAGTGCCTCGAAATGCGTGCCCACGGGCGCGCAAACCGAGGCGATGCATTAAAGCATGAAATGACACATGAAATGTGAAATGGACTTATACTAACATGAGTGAGCCTCAGCCACACTCATATGAGAGGCCGGAGATGAAAATGGGGTGCCTCGAAGTGCGCGCACAGGGGCGCGCAAACCGAGGCGATGCATTAAAGCATGAAATGACATGGAAAAATGAGACGTGGCATATGGCATATGGAAAATGTAAATTTCAGCAGCTAAAATGATGCAAAAACAGTCCCCGAATTATAGCAAAATTACACCCGATGCCCGAAATGCAATGTTATGCACCCGAAATGGCCTACAGCTATGCCAAACATGCACAATATGGACATGACATGTAAAGACAGATGCTAGGCAGCCCCTAAAATAGCATTTTTACAGCACAAAGAATGGCCAAAAAACAATCACAAGTATGGCAAAAATAGCATGCAAAAATGGGGGAAAATAGGGGAACAATGAAACAAGTGATATGTACAATGCTCAAACTGAAAAATGAAGTTCTACAACATTAAAGAGGGACCAAAAATATGCACATTTACAGTAGATTATATCCTCCAATTCAGTATGTAGATATGCTTAACACAGCATGCAAAATATGAGCCAAAAGAGAGCTATAACATGAGGTATCAAAAGCATGTACCAAAAAGCCTTGGACCCTTAACAAAACATGACAAGAAGGCCAAAATAAGACACTTTCCTAGCCTGATGAAGGCTCAAAACAGAAGCTAAACAAGCCTAACAAAGCATGCAATTTTACGGTAAATTGGAGGAATTGTGAAGCAAGTGTAAGATGGAGTTACCAAACATGGTTGAGCCCTTCTTCAATGTTAAGGGGCTCAAAATAGGCCCACTCACAATAATTTATGCTCGAAAACAGATCACTCATAAGCTAAAAATAGCATGCAAGAGCAAGGGTAAAACATGAATTCAAAGCAAGTGACATGCAGAGCATGAAAACAAGGTTGAGCCCTTCTTCAATGTTGGAGAGGGGCTCAAAATGAGCACATTATCAGTTCATGAGATGCTCCAATTCAGATCACAAACAGGCCAAATAAATCATGCAATTTTACGGTAAATATGGAGAATTACAAAGAAAGTGCATGATAGAGAGGCCAAACATGGTTGAGCCCTTCTACAATGTTGTAGAGGGACTCAAAATATGCCCACTCACGGTTTATATCAGGCTCGAAAATGGATCACTCATAATCCAAACAAAGCATGCAAAATATTGGCATAAGAGGTGATATTGAAGGAAGAGCATGATAGAGGTACCAAATAAGGTTGAGCCCTTCTACAATGTTGTATAGGGGCTCAAAATAAGCCTAATATCAGTAGGGGTCGGAGCCCAAAACAGTGAGCAAATAGGGTAAAGAATTGGGGCAAAAAAGTGCTAGAAAAAGGGACTTTGAGACTTACCCTTGAAGATCAAGTTTTTGTTGCTTCTTGGCTTGAATTTGTTGGTCCTTAGCCTCTGAAAAAGCTTCCTTTGCTGCTGGAATGGAGTTGGTGATGGTGAGGCTTGGTGTTGATGAACAAAGGAGCTAGAGACTTGAAGGTTTTTCAAGGTTTTGGGGATGAAAATGGAATCAAATGGAGATATGCTCTTGAGAAGAAATTTGCTAACCCTAACAAAGGAGAAGGTCAGCCCCTTAAATGGGCAAGAAAGGGGTGTAAAAGGGGAGGGAAATGCACCCAAGCTTTCCCTCCCAAAATATCCCCCGGAGGGCAAAGATATTTTGAAAAACAGCTGGACAGCTGTAAAGTGGTCAAAAGGGGGAAGCAGGCCGGCCAGGTGCTTTTCTTGAAGATGGCCGGCCGGCCACCCCACTGGTCGGCCAGCCACTCCCCATGGCCGGCTGGCCATGGCCAAAAATGAAGATAACAATTAATGGCCGGCCACCAACTTTTGGTGTCCTCCCAGGTGTGTAGAACAAGGTCCCATGGTTGGAATTTGACAACTCTGGAGCAGGAGTCACAACATTGCACTTGAAAGAGAGGCTCAAAAATGAAAATCATAATTACTGGCCGGCCATCATTTTTTAGGGTCCTCCCATGTGCCCTCATCACAAATATGTGGTTGTGGTTGGAAGAAAATGGCCCTAGGGTATTCAACATTAGCCCGGAAGTGAGCAAAACGGGCGCCGGAAGAGCATAACTGGTTATCTGAGATAATTGCTGGCCTCCTACCCTCCAGTGATCTTCCTGGTGCTAAAACAGAGGTACCTGCCAAAATTGAACAAAAACTAATGCAAAATGAAGGCTCGGGGGCCAAACCGCGAGGTTCGGGGCCCAAAAATCCGGCTGTAAGCACCGAAAGTGGCATTCAGCCACGAAGTGGGTATCTGAGACCCCAGTGTCCCTCGGTATGATAAAACAGAGGCACCTGCCAAGAATAAACAGAAACCGGTGCAAAATGAATGCTCGGGGGCCAAACCGCGAGGTTCGGGGCCCGAAAACCGGCTGTAAGCACCGAAAGTGGTGTTCAGCCACGAAGTGGGTATCTAAGACCCCAGTGTGCCTCGTTATGATGAAACAGAGGTACCTGCCAAGAACCGGAGGAATCGGAGACGGTTGGGCGGTCCCGAACCGAGGCACACGGCCTGACGGCTCCGAAAACCGGGAACCGGGCTCCGAGATGGGCAAAATGGCCTACGGCCACGAAACGTAGCCCACGGCCACTGAGAGATGATCTGCTAGACCTCTCCCTCCCTTCAGGAAAGAAAACAGAGAAAACCGAGTCTGGTTCGCAAACCGAGGCAGGGTAGAAGAGAATTCGGAAGTCCGGAGGCAGCGCACGGCCGCGACTCTGAGCTTCTGAACGAGCACAATATGCAACATCACCGAGCGCTCAATCGGTGACGTCTGAGTCTTAAGGTCGGTCAAAAATGGGGTGTCTACAGTTGCCCCTCTTTGACAGAACTCGGAAGTCAAGAAGTGACCGGAGTGAATGTCAAAGCCCAGAGACGACCCATTTTTGACAAGGCCGAAGACTTAGACAATCATACAAGATGAACAGAGATATGTGCCCGCAGGCGTGCCCGCAGGCAAGGGGCAAAATGCAAAGTGATAGGCGCGGAGCCGGGTGATCATGCAAATGCAGCAAGCTGTAATGAGGCAAGTATTCGCAAATAGATGTAACAGTTTTAAGCAAGAATGCAAAGCAACAACTACATTTCATGCAGTTAGGAATGCGGAGAATCATTCAATTCTCGTCGCGTCTCACACGGAGAAGATACGATACCTGCGCGATTCGTCTGGTCGCACCAGCCTCAAATGAACCGTACATACAATATCGTGCCTGCAAAAATAGAGAAATTCAACAAGAACAATATACTAACAACATATACCCAATGTGACTCCTGTAATTCCAAAAAGTCTGACACACGCAGCGTCGGCGGATGGATGCATCACAATGCGAGAAAAGATAATGCGTGACAACGCATGTTCAAGTATAGAGGCATGGTACATCAAGAAATCATGCATGACAATGCAAAATGTTGATTAGAATGCAAGTTATACGCACAACAATGCAAAATGAGCACGGATCAGGGTGCCCGTCGGTTGCGAAACAACGAGTAAGAAAACGCGCATTTCGGCGAAGGCAACTCAATCGCGGCTTCGGTTTCACCTCCCGGAGAGGTTACAACATGATTAAAAAGGATACACCTCGATTTTGATGAGTGATGATGAGACACATATCAGAAATTGCAGCTAAAGTTCCAACGGAGCAATTTCGCGCCAGAAAGTGCACTTTTCTTGAACTTTTTCAGGTCCCGGGAACTCCGATCTTCCTCAAAATTTGCAGAGAGGTAGGGGGGTGTGGGGGAGGCTGCCGGCCAGGTGGTGGCCTAGGGGGAGGCTGCCGGCCATGCTGCAAAAAGCAATTGGCCGGCCAGCCAGGAAAGGTGGCCGGCCGGCCATCTGTCAAAAGTAGGGGCATTTTGGTCATTTCGGCTATTTCTATATATACACACCTCCAATGCCTCCGAAATCACTCCCCCAAGTGTGAAATTCTCTCCTCTTGCTTCCCAAACCATTTTCTCTTTCAGATCTGCATTTTATACGCGCCCCTCGGCCTTCCACGCAAGTTGTTTTCGCGAAATTCTTCAGATTTAAGCACTTTAAGCCGACTAAATTTTGATTTCGGAGCTTCTTCTCTCGTTTTCACCACCTGAGGTAAGTTTGTCTCAATATTTGGAAAATTTTCCCGGGAGTTGACTTTTGTTGACTTTTTCGTTCCCGGGAGTTGACTTTTGTTGACTTTTTCCAATTTTGGCTCATTTTGGCTCATTTTTGCTCCTTTTTGCAGATTTCTCGAAATGGCAGGCAATTTCCCTCACGGCGGAGGTCTTCCAGGTGCCGGAGATGATTTTGACATTATGGCATTGCCCCCGAGAGTCCGGCCTTTTATCCCCGAGAGATACGCTCCGTCGGCACATAGGCTTCCGCGGGCAGTTTTTCGTCATTTCACCGAGTTCAACGATCGGGTACCCGGGGATCTTCTTTTGCGAGAGCCGGAGCAGCACCTCTCTCACGAGGCACGAGAGGTATTTTACTTCATTCTCTGTAATTTTTTGCATTTTGTAGCTTTGCCATGCTTGAACACACAGTTGTAGCTTATGACATAGTACTTTGTTTGCACTCTGAACACGTAGTTAAAACACTTGAATTGTTGAACACACGGCTCACTGACTGATAGATTGAACACACAGCCCAAAACACATATTTACTGAACACGCAGCCCAGATAGAAATAAAGTGAACACGCAGCCCACTGATTAATGATTTGAACACGCAGCCCAAAACACTGATTTACTGAACACGCAGCCCAGATAGATATAAAGTGAACACGCAGCCCACTGATTAATGATTTGAACACGCAGCCCAAATACCAAATTTACTGAACACGCAGCCCAGATTTAGATTAAAGCGAACACGCAGCCCACTGATTTTTCTGAAATTTGAACACGCAGCCCAAATAACAAATTTACTGAACACGCAGCCCAGATTTAGTGAACACGCAGCCCACAGATTTTTTTCTGAAATTTGAACACGCAGCCCAAATAACAAAATTACTGAACACGCAGCCCAGATATAAATTAAAGCGAACACGCAGCCCACTGATTTTTCTAAAATTTGAACACGCAGCCCAAATACCAAAATTACTGAACACGCAGCCCAGATTTAGTGAACACGCAGCCCACAGATTTTTTTTGAAATTTGAACACGCAGCCCAAATACCAAAATTACTGAACACGCAGCCCAGATATAAATTAAAGCGAACACGCAGCCCACTGATTTTTCTGAAATTTGAACACGCAGCCCAAATACCAAAATTACTGAACACGCAGCCCAGATTTAGTGAACACGCAGCCCACAGATTTTTTTCTGAAATTTGAACACGCAGCCCAAATACCAAAATTACTGAACACGCAGCCCAGATAAATTAAAGCGAACACGCAGCCCACTGATTTTTCTGAAATTTGAACACGCAGCCCAAATACCAAAATTACTGAACACGCAGCCCAGATTTAGTGAACACGCAGCCACAGATTTTTTTTGAAATTTGAACACGCAGCCCAAATAACAAATTTACTGAACACGCAGCCCAGATTTAAATTAAAGCGAACACGCAGCCCACTGATTTTTCTGAAATTTGAACACGCAGCCCAAATAATAAATTTACTGAACACGCAGCCCAGATTTAAATTAAAGCGAACACGCAGCCCACTGATTTTTCTGAAATTTGAACACGCAGCCCAAATAACAAATTTACTGAACACGCAGCCCAGATTTAGTGAACACGCAGCCCACTGATTTTTCTGAAATCTGAACACGCAGCCCAAATAACAAATTTACTGAACACGCAGCTCAGATTTAGTGAACACGCAGCCCACTGATTTTTCTGAAATCTGAACACGCAGCCCAAATAACAAATTTACTGAACACGCAGCTCAAATTTAGTGAACACGCAGCCCACAGATTTGTGCACAGCTCATTCATTTCATTTGCACACAGCTTGTTCATTTCATTTGCACACAGCTCGTTCATTTCATTTGCACACAGCTCATTTGCTTCATTTGCACACAGCTCATTCACTTCATTTGCTGATACATGCATTCATTCTAAATGCAGGCTGGCTCTCGCACCGTGCGAGGTTATGGCTCCACTGCCGCGAGGGAGTGGTATGCTGAGCTTCCGGAAGCTGTCCGGGACTTGGTTGACTTAGCAGGATTCGACCATCTCAGGGGTTATCACACTGTCATATCAGCAGGACATTGTTTGCTGCTCTGGCGGAGAGATGTGGTGACACCACCAATTCTTTCCATTTTTCTGCCACGGGATATGACCATGACCCCACTGGACTTTGCTGTACTCACCGCCTAGACGTAGGCGTGGACCATTCCCTACGACGAGGATATGGGTGAGTGGGAGGCTGTTGGATTCAGCTATTGGGGGCTCGCCCACCTGTAGACAGAGCTTCCGGAGAGTCCGGTATACTTGGTTCTCTTCCTGCTTCCGGAGGCCAGAGATGGAG
>JAPPVO010000003.1:2794633-3168243 GCA_030407325.1 Camellia japonica
ATGGTGGTGGTGGCTGTATTGGTGGCTGTGATGGTGGTGGTGGCTGTATCGATGGCTGTGATGGTGGTGGTGATTGTGTGTGCATACGCAAAACATCAGCCATAGTGCGAGAGGGATTATTAAGCTTTCTCTTCCGTGCCATAACAAGCTGTAACAAATACAATTGAAAATATAGAGAATAGTTTGGAGTTAATAATGTAAATACAAAACAAACATAATAAATAAATTGGAAGCACACAAAATTGTTAAATAAAGTAACATGCCCAAATATGCAAGTCATTAAAGCATGAAAATTTACTGTGTCATTACAGAATCCAAAAATTATTACAAAATATCTTAATTCTCTCTCATTTCAACATCAACAGTTTCTCCTTCTACGACTTCCCTCACCCAACCAACTTCTTCATCACGGACCATTATATTTTCTTATAATTGTTGACTCATAAATGGCTCAATTTCTGGATCAGTAGAATACATATCAAACAAACCCCTTTGAGACATCTTCACAACCACTTGCAAATCTGATTCTATATGGTCTACAACATACCAAACTTGCTCAGCTTGGGATACCAAGATGAAAGGTTCATTGGTGATTTGATCATCTCGATACAACAAATGGTTGAAGTTAATCAACGTGAACTTGAAATTATCTTCTTTCTTACCCTGAACATTGTCTATCCAGTCACACTTGAACAATACATATTTCATTGCATTGGTGTACCGGATTTCAATGATATCTGTCACTTGTCCATAATAGTACACAGCCCCCACACGAGGATTTTTGTCCTTCTGGCTTGCATAACTAATAGTATCTGCTTTCAAAGCTACACCAGAATTTTGGCTGGCTCGACGGTCATCCATAGACTTGACCCGAAAATGGAACCCATTAGTTATGTAACCGGTGAACCTTCTTGCGCCGGTATGAGGACCATTTGCTAATATATGAATCTCTTCAGAAAATGTGGCATTATCAGTCCTTCGCAAAGTGTGAACCTATTTAAAACATGAAAGCAAATTCAAAACGCAAATCGACCTAAGTTGTAATCTATAGCTAGATTTGTCCATACATACATGTTCTTTAAAGCAAGTGTGAAAAGTTTTGAAATGTTCATTTCGGAGTTGATGATCATCAGCACGAGGCATTTTCATCTTAAGTTCTTCAAGGTGTTTCCTATATACGTTGAAAAATTATCAATTACAAATTAATATTTGAAATGTAATAAAAAACAAAAAAAACTTGTCAAATATTGAGTAAGAGGGGTACCTACTTTAGGAATGGTTCAAATGCTTTCGTATTGAACAAGATATATCAATGACACTGTACATAAGAAGTATGACCAAGGTTGAAAGTTGTGGTTTCACCAACAGCACGACCCATATTAGCTGCACCATTGTAGTTCCTTACAGGCCGATTCAATTTAGTTTCCACATCATTCAGATATTGAGAGCAAAAATTCATGCATTCTTCCATGAGATAACCTTTAGCCATTGAACCTTCTGGATGAGCCCGATTACGTACATATTGCTTTAAAGTAAGAAGATATCTCTCAATTGGATACATCCATCAAAATTGAATCGCTCCAGCCACCAATGCTTCATCACCTAGGTGTATAGGCAGATGCTCCATTATATCAAAAAAAGTGGGTGGAAATATTTTCTCCAAATGACAAAGTGTTAGTGCTATACGACCTTGGATATTTGCTACATCTGTTTGACGATTTACTTTGGAACACAATTGTCTGAAGAAATTACTTAATTCAATCAAGGCTTGAACAACATTCTTAGACAACAATCCTCGTACACCCAAATGAATAAGTTGTTGCATCAGAATATGACTATCGTGGCTCTTTAGACCCGAAATGCCTCTATCCTATAATCGTACACGACGAGAGATATTTGATGAGTACCCGTCAGGAACTCTAACATCTTTAAGCATTTTCAAGAACAAATATTTCTCATCCTTGGTCATTATGAATTGTACTGGTGGCAAATAAGCTTTATTCGTCCCTCTTGACTACAAGTGTAGGGGTTTTCTAATATTCATTTCTTGCAGATCGCGCCGAACATTGACATTATCCTTCAATTTCCCTACAACCCCCAGTATTGTCCACAATACATTGTCACACACATTATTCTCTATATGCATCACATCAAGGTTATGTCTTATTAGATTGTGCTCCCAATATGGCAATTCAAAAAATATACTCTTCTTTTTCCAACTATGAGTGCGAGGTCCAGCTTTCTCCCTTTCCACTTGTCTCCTATGCCTCTATTTAAGGTCATCCAGCCTCTATTGGGTTAAGATACCCTCAGATTCTACTTGTAGCAAAATCTCTGATCCAAATAACAATATCGGTTTGAGACTCAATTCCCGAGTACCATCAAATGATACTTTATCCTTTCGAAATTTATGACTACTAGATAGGAATCTGCGATGACCTAAATATGAATGTTTCCTACCATGTTTCAACTAACACGATCTAGTTTCCTTATTGCAACATGGACATGCATATTCTCCTTTCGTGCTCCATCCTGACAAGTTCGCATATGCTGGAAAATCACTAATTGTCCATAACAAAGCTGCATGCATTTCAAACATTTGATTTGTTGATGCATCAAATGTAGAGACATCGTCAGTCCATAGTTCCTTCAACTCCTCAATCAACGGTTGCATATACACATCAATTTTGTCACCAGGTCCTTTTGGGCCATCGATAAGTGTAGACAAAATCAAAAATGGTTGTTTCATGCACATCCATGGCGGTAAGTTGTATGGAATGAGAACAACAGGCCAGGTGCTATGAACTATGTTCATCGATCTAAATGGGTTAAAACCATCAGATGCTAACGTAAGCCTTACACTTCGACAATCATCAGCAAAGTCAGTATTTCGACGGTCAAAATCTTTCCATGCAAGCAAGTCAGCAGGATGTCTTAAGACACCATCATCTTGTCGTTCCTCTGCATGCCATTTCATGAGCTTGGCCGTTTTCGATGACATATACAACCTCTGCAATCTTTGCTTCAAAGGGAAATACCTCATCTGTTTAGAGGGTATCTGTTTACCGCCTCCACGAGGAACATTTGAACTATCAGCTCCATTTTGTTTCCACCTAGAACTTTTGCATATGACACATTCATCAAGATTGATGCATTCATTTCGGAACAACATACAACTATTGGGGCATACATCCCACGTTTCATATGTGAAGCCCAAATCTGTAGTGATCTTTTGAGCTTTATAGTAAGAATCAGGAAGTTTCGCACCCTCAGGGAAAGCTTCATTCAACAACTCAAGTAACATGGTAACAGAAGTGTCACTCCACTGATTTAGCACCTTCATATGTAAAAGTCGAACAATGAACGACAAAGATGTGAACTTCTAACAACCCAGATACAATTCACTCTGAGCATCCTCTAAAAGTTTGAAGTAACTTTCAGTCTCTACATCTGGACCTAACTGCGGATCAGTTGTAAGTGGTTCTGCTACATTGGGATTAGTTGGTGCCTGTGGTTCATCACCTACAACACTTGTACTAGGAACTGAAATACCAGTAACATCGTGTATCATTCCCACCATATCATCCCTGATGTTTTCATTCACTAAGGCTTCATTATCTCGGTTACCATGCACAGAAGTATACGACTCTCCATGATTAATCCAATGTTTGTATTTGTTTAGAAAGCCATTTGAAATCAAGTGCTCTCACACACTATCTCGGACAAGATGATAGCGATTCTCGCATTTCCTACATGGACAACAAATCATCGAACTTGAAGCCCTATTGGTGTATGCAAACACTAGAAATCGATCGATCCCATTCATGTATTCTCTCGACATCCTATTTGGCAAATCAATCCAACTCTTGTCCATTTTGTTTACTTCTCCTAAATATATATTCTGTATACATGAACATGCATATTAATTAACCATAACAACAATTCTAATATGTTATACATCATAAATGCACACATTTCAATAGGTGAGCAAATATATCATGGACAAAAATGTAAACATTCCAATGGGTGAGCAAATATATCATGGACAGAAATGGAAGTTAAAGATGGAAATTTTCATTATGATTAGATTGTATCATTACCAATAAAAACCAGACCACATAACAATTCAATGCATCAGTCATCAAAAAATAATCTTAAAAGTCACAAACCTATATGGAAGAAGGGGATTCACATTAACAACATTCCTTATCTCAAGGTGATTAGGTTACTATTGTACAAATATTAAAAAATTCTATTTGAAAATGGGCCAAACCACCTTGTGGAGATGTCTCTATCTAGTGTAGATCATAGAAAAAGTACAAGGTCCGAGTGTATTGATGCAAGTGTATTGGTGCAAGTCAAGATGAGGCATTGTTCATGTGGAGAGTTCGCTCATGCGAGTAAGAGAGGACCAAGTGTGCATAGATGCTCCTTGGAGATTGCCTCTTGAACACCTTGGTTAGAGGCTAGGGCACCCGTTTGTTTGTCTTGGCTAGTAGAGCTCTATTGTGGAGATTAATATAAAAAAATAAAATAAAAAAGAGAATTTCCATTGGTCTACATGTCACCTCATGAGGCTGACAAGTGGAACTAAGGCCTTAGGAGATGATATAGCATTGGTCAAACGTGGCATGTCATGTGGGCATGAGGGCCCATGTATCTACAGTCTGCATTGTGACAACATTTTAGCTTCAGGTACCAAGCTGTGCAAGAGGCAAAAAGGGCTGATTAAGATCAAACAGACCACATACTGATGTAACATGGTAGTGTAAGCTTTAGCTAATTAAATCATAAGGACAGATAAAACATTGGGGTTTCAATCAGTGTTTTTAGTATGTAAGCATTTTGGTTTTGAATTTATAAATAGTAAAAAAAAGAATCTCAATTTGGTTCCGGTTTTAATAATTTAAAAACAAACTAAACCAAAACTTTCCAAAACATCATAAAAATGGCTTGCAATTATCTCCCACACCTAATCCAAACTCTAATAACCTTAATCCTAATCCCAATCTCCTTTTTTCCTTTATACTCTTTTGATCTCTCTCTCTCTCTCTCTCTCTCTGTGTGCAATGTCAATGCAACAAGATCACAACAGCTTCCATCCTTACATAACTTACCTCTCTCTCTTTCTCATGTGGTAGAGGAAAACATTGATCTCAAGTTTGATTCAGTTCAGTCTTTGAAATTAGATGCCCCCCCTCTCTATATATATATATATATGTGTGTGTGTGTGTGTATGGAAAGGGTACGCAACTATCTATCTGATTTTTAGTTTTTATTTTCACTATTTATGGTTAAGATTGGACCCTCTCGCGCACGCTCTCTTAGATATGTGCATGTATCAGTCCATCAGACATTGATTTGAAAACAATAAACAGGAAAAAGAAAAAGGTGCAGAAATGTCTACAATACTGAAAAATTAACAAAGTCTATAAATGAATAATATGGAACAAAGAAAATAGAAAGAAGTATACATCATATTCTTGAGATGCAAGGGCACAAAATTTGCACAAGACATTCTTACTCAATTAGGCAATTTGGAATGGACTTCTTAGCCATCCAGCACAAAAACAAGATACAGGTATTAGGCCAAAATCAAATGCAGGGATCAAACTTGTATTCAACATTCAATGTTGCAACACAAGCAGTCCAACAAAGAACTTCAGTTCTGACTTGTCAGAAGTATATGTGGTAAAAAATATCAATTTGAAGTTCTGTAAGCCCAAAGTGTAATTGATGAGTTCCACAAGTAAGAGGTGCAGGCTTAGCTTTGAGGGCAGTGCTCTTCAAATACATTAGATTATTCTAGGGGTAAAAAGAGAATTTTAAAATTAAAAATTGCTGACAGCATAAAATTCTTATAGTTGACCTAACGGTAGAAGAATAGAAGGGGTATTTGTTATGTGATTTGAGCAAACACCAACAGCAGCAATACACACCCTATAGCAGCAAACACCTCAAAATCTATCAGAAAACCACCTCTCATACACGAGCAGACAATACACCAGCAGACATCATAGCAGCAATACACACCCTACATCATACACCAGCAGACTAACAACAGTTCACAACTCTGCACCAGCAGCTACCAAACAACTAACTCCACATTCATCAAACCAGACAGGCCAGCAGCTACCAACCATTCATCAAAACAGACCAACCAGCACCAAAACCCCAAAACAGCAACCAGAGGCAGATCATATATTCAAGCACTTGTTGATATTATGAATGCAGAATCAACCAACTCCACTACTGAGACTACTACTGATGGGGCAGATTTTGCTACAAAGGATGCAATGACCAAACTAATGAATAATACTCTTAGCATCCTCTGCAGATTTGGTAACACCAGGGCCCAATAGCAGAAACCTCCAGACAGCCCTTTCTAAGGCTAAATAAGGCCTTGTCATGCATTTGAGCAAACTAAAGTCTATTTTGCATTTGATCAAACCTAGCAACTACACCAACTAAATTAAACTCTCAACTGCAGCAGCATACAAACAAAACAGAAATAGCAAACACACACATAGCAGCATACACACACAAAGCAAACTGAAACAAACTGACAGACTGAGGCAGAGGAATAGAGCCTGAGCCAAAGAAGCAGAAACTGAAGCAACACTGAAAAACAAATCAGAGCAAAAAAAGACACTAGCATTGCATAACAGTCCATCTCTCACAACAGCAGCATACCGTCACACCTAAGTAAGGCAGACCAGCAAAATAAGGCATTCCATCCTACTCCATTCCATCTTGATTTGTTCTCTTTCAAAAGTCTCCTAAATATGCATATTAACACAGTTTTCAAATAAAGCTGATTGTTGAGTAAAATTTTAATGTTTTTAGTTTCATTTTCTTATAAAGATACCCAATAAGAGAAGAAGGTTTTTGAAAATGTATAAAATGTGTGTGAGATACATTTCAATTCAATGGCTAAGATTAATTCCAAGTTTATATCAAAGGTTTAGATGAATAGATCTCCCGCCCAAGACTTCTCTCCACCTACCCACGTCTGCCTCCCCACCTTCCCTTTCTATCTCTCTCTCCCTCTCCCTCTCCCTCTCTGTTCTTGAATACATCTCTCTTTCACAGATATATCTCTCTCTTCTTCCTATCTCTTTCATACGCTACTCTCTCTTCTCTTGCGATGACCACCGACCACCTCTCCTCTCCCTCGCCGGAGACCCAAACTCGAACCCTCTATTCCTGTCTTCTGCCCTTCATCTCCCGCTCCTTCATCCCCCTTCCCCATTTTAGGCCTTTGTTTTGCAACAAACCCATACCTTTTTCGATTCAGTGAGAGGAGAGAAGGAGGAGGGCATCGTCGTCCCGCCCCGCCGACGCCGACGCCCTACCCCGCCGTCCCCGACAAGAAGGTTCGAAATACATGAGGTAAATCTAGATTCAGTTTTGGAACTAAATCTAGATTTAGTTTTAGACCTAAATCTAGATCCAGTTTATTAGATTTCTAGATTCAGTTTATTAGATTCAGTTTATTAGATTTCTTAGACATGGATTTCTTATGCTACTACTATTATCAGATTCAATCTACTACTATTATCTTTTAATTACTATTATCTTGATTAGGAATCTAATAAATCAGATTGGAATTCTTATGCTACTACGCTAGATTGGATTTCTTGGATTCACGGTTCAGTAATTAAAAGATTTCTTAGATTCCTAACCTGATTTATTAGATTCACAACTCCAAGACGTGGATTTCTTATGCTACTACTATTATCTTTTAATTTATAGATTCTGTATAGTTCATTCCGCAGTTTACTTCCCTTGCCTGGGAAGTGGGTTCAATCTGTGACTACTATTATTATGGCTTATCATGATAGTAGCATAATAAGCTGTGGAATGATAGTGGGTTCAATCTGTGGAATGATAATAGTGGGTTCAATCTATGACTACTATAATAGTAGTAGCTAAAACAGAGCATAATAATAGTAGCATCAAAGAAGATAGAGAGCATAAAAAATGGTTTATCAAAGATTCATGACTACAACCAATTTGAATCATAATAATAAAATTTATAAATTCTTCATTGATCAATTAAGGCCGAAATACAATTGATGTGTATAGTTCATTCCACAGTTTACTTCCCTTGTCTGCAGTTCTAGAGGCTAGAGAGCATCAGCTTGATTATCACTTTTGAAAGTGCTTTATGTTCGAGCCCTGTTTTGACCTCTATTATACATTAACTCAAGTATCACTTAGATTGTTCTGATTGCCAAACTTTTGATTGTGCTTTATGACAATTTTTTTCTTCTGATCTTGGTTTAAAACAATTTGTCCTAATTTCTGTACTGACTTTTTTTTTTTTGAACAAGGTGTACTGATTTTAATTTGTGTGTATTAGATAATTAAATGTGTTATACATAGATATATATTGGTTTCTAGGTGTGGATTTGGGATGGGTGTTAGTGTCATACTCTAAAGATTTGTTCGGATCATATTTTCATGAATTGAATGATTTATATTATAGGATTCATTGAGTACATCATTTGCATTAAAAATCAAGTTAATGGAATAAATATAGACTCATGATCAAACTCCACTTTTTAAAAAAATAAAAGTTGTGAAGTAGTTTTTTTCAATTAACTTTTATTAGAACCAAAAAAAGAAAAGGAAAGAAAAGATTTACAAAATTGTAAAATCTTAATGTAAACCACAATAACTTGCTATTTTTAATGGACAAAATAACTTGGGGGACCCCATGAAAGTTTTACTTACAGACTGCAAATCTGATTTATGAAAAAACAAAACGAACAATATAAGATTGACATTTACAATTTTTAGTCATGATTTCTTCCTATGTGGGTGAATGTCAGTTGTGTGTACCCTATGAAGAGCAGTTTCAATTTCTGATATATACTACCAACAAAATATCTCCTTAGTTTTTTTTAAATTAAATTAATGTTTATGTATTGCATTGTAGGGATCTCTCTTTCAACAACTTTACCAGTGATCTTCCCAGTTCATTTATTGCATTGACCAATATTTCTACTCTGTGAGTGTAATGAAGTGCTAATTTATAGTTGATATTTTATTTTTGGGGTTCAGTTCAGTTTTTTTGAACTTCTGCTGGTTTCTTGATTTTTGGCAGTCATGTGCAGAACAACCAATTAACTGGTTCTCTTAATGTTCTGGCTAATTTACCTTTGACAGATTTGTAAGTTCATTCCCTAACTCTAGGATTTGAATTTTGTATTTCTCACCGGCCCTATTATTCTCATGCCTTGAATTTTCCATAGAAATGTTGCAAACAACCATTTCAGCGGGTGGATACCAAGAGAGCTTATTTCTATCCCCAGATTTATGTAAGTGATGCATGCAATATAATATCATGAGCTTATTTCTCCAATATGTCTAATCTAGCATTTTAAATAAACAGATATGACGGAAATTCATTTGATAATGGTCCTGCTCCTCCTTCACCACCATATACCTCGCCTCCCCCAGGTAGACCACATAATAATCGAAGTCATTCTCCTCCAGGGGCAGATTCACCACAGGGATCTGGTGGTCAATCGTCCAATCCAGACAATGGAAATAAAAAGGCACTAGCAGCTAGTCTGATTATAGGCATAGCTCTAGGTTCTTCGTTGGTGGTCTTCTTTGCAATGCTTGTGATTGTGTTTTGCCCCCGAAAGGGTAAAATGAAGGAACCCACTACTGCTAGAACTTCTTCAGGAAGTCTCCCTGTTAGCACAGATAAAGGTATGTCCTTTTCCCGATTAAAAGAAAGAAAGAAAGGCTAAGACCTTCTTTGGTTAGTTCTTTTTATTAATTTGTTTATATCAAAAGTTCTTTCTATTTATTTAATATCATAATTAACTTTAGGTTCAGTGTTTGAAATGTCTTCCAATTGTTTGGAAATTTAATGATAGCAACTTATTCCTTTTTGAAGTCTTTACACATATTATTACATCAGTTTATGCTTCTGAATTATTCAGTTGTACATTGTTCTAGATGTTCATATCAAGGTATAAATGTCCTAAAAGTATGATGCCATTTATAATACTGATTAAGCTATCTTTTAATACCCTCCTACTTTCTAAGCCATTTTGTCTTTTAAATGTTCCATTCTTGATCTGAATCTATCCACTCCAAAGTCGCATGCTCACTCACACCCTCATTGACACCAATCTACTTAGGCCAGCCTCCATTTCGTGGTCATGGGTATTGTTAGATACCTTCTTCAAGATCAAGTTCATGGTCATATGCCTAGGCCGCTTATTGTTAGAAAGTAGATTGTTGATGTCCACCAATAGTTGTTGAAAGTTTAACTAATACCATTGGAAGGATTAATGACAGAATTTCATGATTGGGCACATGACAAAAATGCTTTGTCATTCTAGAAGGAAAAAAGAAAAAGAAAAAAAGAAACAACAATATGTTGGAAGAATCATGTGTATCCTAAAAGTTGTTAGACGGTGTCTTGAATGTGATTGATTTATATTATGGGGTCTATCATATTTATGTTGGTGTTTTGCTTAACAATATGGAAAGTAATAGTTGGTGATTGATGTGGGACAGCACATGGCCATGCCACATGATAACCTATTTGTACCCAATTTTTTTTCCCTCCCATAGGGAAAATTGTTATATCCAGGAAGGGTACCACGTGGTATTGTCATGTAGTATTCTAAACCAATCACCAAATGCCCTTCCTTCATGTTGATAGGCAAACACTAACATAAATATAATAGACCCTCCATGTAAACCAAGCGCAACAGTGAGCACCATGTGAGAATACCCTTTTGCTTATCCAATAACTCCTCCAATAGAGATGCTATATGCAATAATAAATGGTGATACATCTTTTATAATTCGTAAAAGATCTCAGATTGTTTAGATTGAAAACATGCAAATAGTTTAAATTGAAAATAAATCAGAAATTTAATATTTAAATTTATAAAATTAAAAACTCAAAGATCATGACATCACTGAAGACTCCTCATGACCAAGTCACCAACCTCGAGAGGATTCCTAGACTTGTTCTCACTTAGCCTAGTCTAGGACAATCAGGGTTCCTTTAGAGAATCTAGTGTAGATCATAGAAAAAGTACAAGGTCCGAGTGTATTGATGCAAGTGTATTGGTGCAAGTCAAGATGAGGCATTGTTCATGTGGAGAGTTCGCTCAAGCGAGTAAGAGAGGACCAAGTGTGCCTAGATGCTCCTTGGAGATTGCCTCTTGAACACCTTGGTTAGAGGCTAGGGCACCCGTTTGTTTGTCTTGGCTAGTAGAGCTCTATTGTGGAGATTAATATAAAAAAATAAAATAAAAAAGAGAATTTCCATTGGTCTACATGTCACCTCATGAGGCTGACAAGTGGAACTAAGGCCTTAGGAGATGATATAGCATCGGTCAAACGTGGCATGTCATGTGGGCATGAGGGCCCACGTATCTACAGTCTGTATTAACACAGTTTTCAAATAAAGCTGATAATTGAAAACTAATGCGGTACAATTCTCTTTGGGCATGACATATTAACATAGTTTTCAAATAAAGCTGATAATTGAGTGATAATTTTAATGCTTTCAGTTTCATTTTCTTATGAAGATATCCAAAATATATACATGTTTCTTAACAAATCTACTTCACATGGGGGAAGCTAGTTAGATTATTAATTTTTTGCTACAAAAAAAGGTAAGAGGAGGCTACCAATGTGTTACAATTTTCTTTGGACACGATCATAGAAGTTTCTATTTAGTGAGGAATCTAACAGTATGAACTTAGATGGGCAAGACTCTTGCTTACTAATTCTAAGTAACTAATTCCTTACTATTATACTCTTAATAAAACTACAATAAAATTATGACTCAAGTTCATCTGGAGAGTGCAACTACGAATTTGCAATATCTGTTAGAAGGGACTCCCTCATTAGATAGTTAGCTAATGATGTTTTTCAAGCCTAGAATAAGGATTAGAAACAAAGTGGAGTAAAGCTGTAATTTAAATGTGTGAGTTGTTGATATGATTTTGAACAACAATTGCACTAATCCTACTGAGGAAATTGATATTCTTCCAGAAGCAATTGAATTTTCCTCCACTCATAGTGGCGAGAGTGTCACAAAGTCAATAATTTCTGCTTTGTCATATCCTCCACTTCATTTCCCCACCCCCAATCCCAAGCTTAATAATAAGAAACCCATGTGAGAGAGCTTCATGGCGGTGAATTTCATGGGTTAGTTCATGTTAATTTTATGGCGGTGAATTTCAAGTTCACCTTGTGGAGATGTCTCTATGTAAGACTGGTCAAGGTACAAGCCCCTCAGAGGAGAATGGGCCAAGCCACCTTGACAAACCATCAACTCTACTCACCAAGTCACAAAACCCAAGTGATCCTCTGCAAGGATCATGACATCACTGAAGACTCCTCATGACCAAGTCACCAACCCCGAGAGGAGAATGGGCCAAGCCATCTTGACAAACCATCAACTCTACCCACCAAGTCACAAAACCCTAGTGATCCTCTGCAAAGATCATGACATCACTGAAGACTCCTCATGACCAAGTCACCAACCCCGAGAGGATTCCTACACTTGTTCTCACTTAGCCTAGTCTAGGACAATCAGGGTTCCTTCAGAGAATCTAGTGTAGATCATAGAAAAAGTACAAGGTCCGAGTGTATTGATGCAAGTGTATTGGTGCAAGTCAAGATGAGGCATTGTTCATGTGGAGAGTTTGCTCAAGCGAGTAAGAGAGGACCAAGTGTGCCTAGATGCTCCTTGGAGATTGCCTCTTGAACACCTTGGTTACAGGCTAGGGCACCTGTTTGTTTGTCTTGGCTAGTAGAGCTCTATTGTGGAGATTAATATAAAAAAATAAAATAAAAAAGAGAATTTCCATTGGTCTACATGTCACCTCATGAGGATGACAAGTGGAACTAAGGCCTTAGGAGATGATATAGCATCAGTCAAATGTGGCATGTCATGTGGGCATGAGGGCCCACGTATCTACAGTCTGCATTGTGACAACATTTTAGCTTCAGGTACTAAGCTGTGCAAGAGGCAAAAAGGGCTGATTAAGATCAAACAGACCACATACTGATGTAACATGGTAGTGTAAGCTTTAGCTAGTTAAATCATAAGGACGGATAAAACATTGGGGTTTCAATCAGTGTTTTTAGTATGTAAGCATTTTGGTTTTGAATTTACAAATAGTAAAAAAAAGAATCTCAATTTGGTTCTGGTTTTAATAATTTAAAAACAAACTAAACCAAAACTGTCCAAAACATCATAAAAATGGCTTGCAATTATCAACATAGAATCAAAAAAACAAAAGCAAAAACATGGGTTGTTTGTTATGCCGTCTTTTTCTTCTCTTAGTCTTACTCTTCCTTGGCACTTCCCCTTCAGAATCCACTGATCCCTCAGGCCAGTTTTGCAATACAAACACCAACATAAGTTATAATCAAATATCAGCAAACATTGATCAGTTGTTGCCTCAATTGGTCAATCAATTGGTCAAGGGTACAATCCTAAATGGCTATATTAACACTTCCTATGGCAAAGCCAAAAACCAAGTCTATGGCTTATGACAATGCAGAGCCGAAATCAAACACACACCAACACAAAATCAATATTCGCACAAATCAAACACACACCAACAGAAAATCAATTTTCGCACAAATCAAACACACACACACATTTGAACTGTTCTATTCTTAATGAAAAGAGTTTCAATGAATTGATGAGCAGAGGGAGAAACAGACGATAGAAGGCCAGAGGAGAGCAGAGGAAAGAAAAGGAAGGCTATACCTGGATGCCAGAGGGAGAACTAGAGTGGCGCTGTTGTTGCTGCTGCTACAAACGCTGTTGTTGCCGCTGCAAGACAGACAGAACGACGACTGGGTGAGAGGGAGGGTCTGCGTGAGCAAGAGCGAGAGAAAAGAAGAGGGTTACCTAGATGAAGCTATTGCCGCTGCAAGAGAGATAGAGTGACGACTGGGTGAGAGGGAGGGTGAGAGGGAGAGAGAGAGTAGTGAGATTAGGGTAGAGTATCGAAGGGAGAGAGTAGATAGAGGAAGGGTTTTTTTTTTTTATCCCAACAGATTACAGAGAATATGGGGATTTCGGGAAAGAGGGATTTTGGCCCGAATTTAGGAATACTATTTGCGACGATATTAAGGCCCGTCGCGAGTGAATGAGAAAAAAAAATATTTTGCGACGGATTGCCAAAAGAGCGTCGCAAAAAAAAAAAAAAAAAATTAAACCAGAAAAATTTTGCGACGTTTAACGTACCGTCGTATATAACCTTACTTTTTGCCACGGGATTACTTTTTCCGTCGCAACAAAAATAAATTCGCGACGTCATTTAGTACCGTTGCAAAAACCTGTTTTTTGCGACGGCACTTAAACCGTCGCAAATAGTTCCGTGGCAAATGCCCCTTTTTCTAGTAGTGGTTGTTTCTTGAATGAACTTCCATTTTTAATTTTAAGCAACTTCCATTTTTACTTTTATTCAACTTCCATTTTTATTCAATTTCCTTTTCTATTCAACATCCTTTTTTATTTAATTTCCAAATAGATCGTTAAGGTCTAGTGGTTTCTTCAATGAACTTCCATTGTTAATTTGATGCAACTTTCATTTTTATTTTTATTCAACTTCCATTTTTGTTCAATTTCCTTTTCTATCCAACTTCCTTTTTTATTTAATTTCCAATAGATCGTTATGGTATAGTGGTTTCTTCAATGAACTTCCATTTTTAATTTTATGCAACTTCCACTTTTATTTTTATTCAACTTCCATTTTTATTTAATTTCATTTTCTATTCAACTTCCTTTTTTATTTGGGTTCTAAATAGATCGTTAAGGTATAGTGGTTTCTTGAATGAACTTCGATTTTTATTTCTATTCAACTTTCATTTTTATTCAATTTCCTTTTCTATTCAACTTCCTTTTTTATTTAATTACGAAATTGATCGTTAAGGTATAGTTGTTTCTGAAATGAACTTCCATTTTTAATTTTCAGCCACTTCCATCTTTACTTTTATTGAACTTCCATTTTTATTCAATTTCCTTTTCTATTCAATATCTTTTTTTATTTAATTTCCAAATAGATCGATAAGGTATAGTGGTTTCTTCAATGAACTTCCATTCTTAATTTTATGCAACTTCCATTTTTATTTTTATTCAACTTTAATTTTTGTTCAATTTCCTTTTTTATTCAACTTCCTTTTTTATTTAATTTCCAATAGATCGTTATGGTATAGTTGTTTCTTTAATGAACTTCCATTGTTAATTTCATACAACTTCTATTTTTATTTTTATTCAACTTCAATTTTTATTCAATTTCCTTTTCTATTCAACATCATTTTTTATTTAATTACCGAATAGATCGTTAAAGTATAGTGGTTGCTTCAATGAACTTCCATTTATAATTTTTTGCAACTTCCATTTTTATATTTATTCAACTTCCATTTTTATTCAATTTCCTTTTCTGTTCAACTTCCTTTTTCATTTAATTACGAAATAGATCATTAAGGTATAGTTGTTTCTTGAATGACCTTCCATTTTTAATTTTAAGCAACTTCCATTTTTTTACTTTTATTCAACTTCCATTTTTATTCAATTTCCTTTTCTATTCAACATCCTTTTTTATTTAATTTCCAAATAGATCGTTAAGGTGTAGTGGTTTCTTCAATGAACTTCCATTGTTCATTTTATGCAACTTCCATTTTTATTTTTATTCAATTTGCATTTTTATTAAATTTCGTTTTCTATTCAACTTCATTTTTATTTAATTTCCAAATAGATTGTTAAGGTATAGTGGTTTCTTGAATGAATTTCCGTTTTTAATTTTATTCAACATCTATATTTATTTTTATTCCACTTTTATTGTTATTCAATTTCTTTTTCTATTCAACTTACTTTTTTATTTAATTTCCAAATAGATCGTTAAGGTATATTGGTTTCTTGAATGAACTTCCATTTTTAATTTTATGCAACTTCCACTTTTATTTTTATTCAACTTCCATTTTTATTTAATTTCATTTTCTATTCAACTTCCTTATTTATTTAGGTTCCAAATAGATCGTTAAGGTATAATGTTTCTTCAATGAACTTCGATTTTTATTTTTATTCAACTTTCATTTTTATTCAATTTTCTTTTCTATTCAACTTCCTTTTTTATTTAATTTTCCAGTAGATCGTTAAGGTATAGTAGTTTCTTGAATGAACTTCCATTGTTAATTTTATGCAACTTCCATTTTTTTTTATTCAACTTCCATTTTTGTTCAATTTCCTTTTCTATTCAACATCATTTTTTATTTAATTTCGAAGTAGATCGTTAAGTTATAATGGTTTCTTCAATGAACTTCCATTGCTAATTTTATGCAACTTCCATTTTTATTTTTATTCAACATCCATTTTTATTCAATTTCGTTTTCTATTCAACTTTATTTTTATTTAATTTCCAAATAGATCGTTAAGGTATATTGGTTTCTTGAATGAATTTCCATTTTTAATTTTATGCAACTTCTATTTTTATTTTTATTCCACTTCCATTGTTATTCAATTTCCTTTTCTATTCAACTTGCTTTTTTATTTAATTTCCAAATAGATCGTTAAGGTATAGTGGTTTTTGAATGAACTTCGATTTTTATTTTTATTCAACTTCCATTTTTATTCAATTTCCTTTTCTATTCAACTTCATTTTTTATTTAATTTCCAAATAGATCGTTAAGGAATAGTGGTTTCTTGAATGAACTTCCACTGTTAATTTTGTGGAACTTTCATTTTTATTTTTATTCAACTTCAATTTTTATTCAATTTCCTTTTCTATTCAACTTCCTTTTTTATTTAATTTCCAAATAGATCATTAAGGTATAATGGTATCTTGAATGAACTTCTATTTTTAATTTTATGCAACTTCCATTTTTATTTTTATTCAACTTCCATTTTTATTCAATTTCCTTTTATAGCGATCCCGGTTTTCCCTTCCTTGTTTATTGTATTCCGGACTCGGTTTTGTGGATGTGTTATTGTCTTATTCCCGTTTTCGTTCTTTACTCTTTGTATTTGATGTCTTGGGTTGTGTTGAGCAGGTTTGAAACTGGTTAGTTGTGTTTGGAAGCCAAGGGTTGATGCCTAGATTTTGGCCTTCACGCTCGAGCGAAGCTTTTGAAGCTCGAGCGGGCCCTTTGCTTTGTTTCTCCGCTCGAGCGGGGAGTTTGATGCTCGAGCGGGATTTTTCATCGCTCAGCATTTCATTCTGCAGGTCATCGGACGCTCGAGCGGGGACCTTCGTATACAAAACTTCTGGAAGTGTGCATTTGACGCTCGAGCGGCGTTTTTCATGCTCGAGCATGAGTCTGTGTCTGACGCTCGAGCGGGGAGTTCCACGCTCGAGCGGACCTGTTTGTATATCAGTCCGAAAAATAGCTTTTTGGATCACTTTTTCGGGCCATTCTCTCTCTCTCTAACTTTTCAAAACCCAAACTTGAGAGCTTCTCACTCTAGACTATAACTTCTCTCTAAGAAATCATCTAGTTTGAGTGATCTTCTACCATAGTTCTTTTGCATAAAGTGTTGAGCTTGGTGTAGGCTACATTTCAATCCGAAAATCTTTGGGTTTGGAGCATTTCGAGTTTCATCATCTTCTCCATTTGGTCTCTCCATTTGAGGTAGGGATAACTACTCATTTTTATGAGCTTTAACATAGATGTTGGGCACTTTGTATGAATCGTTTGATTTGGGAAGGTTAGGGTTTGAGATTTGAAATATTAAAAAGAGGGGTTTTGTTCTTTTGACCAATACATGTGTGTTTTGGGTCTTGAAGGAGGTTATTGATGTTTATTGTTAATATTTGAACCTTTGGGGTCAATGTTGAGAAAGGGGGAGAAAAGCCCTAATTTATTATTATTATGAATTAATTTGTATAATTAATTTGGGAAAGTTATGGAAATATGGAATTGGGGTGGAAATAATGAAATTGGCTTATTATGAAATTGAATGGTGGAGTTAGATTTATTAATCACTCACCTTTGAAAAATATTGATAATTTATCTGTTGGATGTAATTATTATCTGTTTAGAAATAATTGCTTTGGGCTATCGGTGGAGGGTAGTCTTGATTGTTGTAGACATTGTATGATGATTAGGGAAAAAGTGAAACTAATCACATTGAATATGTCATTGAATATGACGGTTGGAATAATACAGCAAATGTGTGTATTGATTGATCATGGTATATGATAAGTGTTTAAATACATTGTATATGTATATTGTTTGGGAGGAGATAGGGGATGTACTCCATGGTTTGAGAGGAGATAGGGGATGGACTCTCAAACCTGTTTGGGAGGAGATAGGGGATGGACTCCACTGATACAGCAAATCTGTGTATCATTTGAATTATGGAAGTGTTGAAGTATGGAAGTGTTCTAATATGAGTTATATTCTCATGTGAATTGTGAAGTATGGAAGTGTTTTAATATGTGTTATAGCCTCATTCAATTGTTTGGCTAGGTTCTGAGCCATAATTATGAATCGAAACTGTATATGTAAAGGAAACTGAAATGAAAAATGGATGTACTTGATGTTAAATTGAAAAGTGTTGTAAGTTGGTTTATAAGTGTCAACCATATATCAAATGCTAATGTTTTAGTTATTGTTCATATTATGTTTAGCATATTTCTACTGGGTGTTGGCTCACCCTATATGGGACATCATTTTCAAGTTCAGGTGACATGCCACCTCCAAGGACGTAGCTTGGGAGATTTAGAGGCTGAGAGATCTTTTTGATGATTACCTTTCTGTATTACATGTATATCAAGCCAAGGGCTTATTTTTGTGTAAAGAGAGTTAGGACTCTACTTTTGTTGAACCCAGGTGTTGACTTGGAAAGTTGTAAGCCTATAGGGCATTTACTTTTATTGTCAACATGTAATATCTCTTTTAAGAATACTCTGATGTTGGTAATATGATATCTTTTTTTGTATCATGAATGTATGATTACGGGTTTATTTTGAGGGCGTTACAACTTGGTATCAAAGCATACCGGGTTTGAATACTTTGGGTATGTGGGAAGTGGTTAGTACCACAATGGGTTTGTCTCGCTTGTTAGAGACTTAGGTGTAATGTTATGTGCTTATGTGATAACATGTTTATGTGACTATATGGGTATGGGATTTATTTTCTCGGATGTTGACTGGATCCTTGGGTTTCTGGGAGCCCTATTGGAAAAGCACTTGATCAATGCTGTTTCTAACTGGAACTCTAGCAACGCCTTGGGACTGTCATTATCCGGAAATGAAATTCGTAAGTGCTTATGTGATTATGTGCTTACGTGGAATGAATTACTGTTGTCTAATGCATTAGGACGCGAGTGAAATAGCTTCGGCACATTTGTAAATGTGCTAATGTTCTTCGTTACCTTTATTAGGATGTTTGGACGAGGACGTGGTGGTAGGCGAGGTAGGCCTAGGAGGCAGGAGATGCCCATACCGGATAAGATTCCGGCACAGCAGGAGGGTGTTGGTCAAGCCAATGTGGCTGAGCCAGTAGGTCAACAGGCCATGGGTGACTTATCCCGCGTGATGGCAGGAGCATTGAGGGAATCCATGGACATTCTCAGAGTTGAGAATCAAGTCCAAGCCCATGTTACTGAGGCAAGGCCTTCGTTTCTGAAGAGGGAGTTTTTTCGGTCTAATCTAGATGAGTTTGTGAGAGAACCTAAAGGGCCACTTACGGCTGATGAATGGCTTGAGCAGATGACGAAGACGTTTGAGATGCTTGGCATCGAAGGCGGGGCTTTGAAGGTGACCTTCGCGTCTTTCCAGCTGAAGGGAGACGCGGGTCAGTGGTGGAAGTTTGTTCGGGGATGTGTTGGTAGGACTTGGGAGGCTTTCGTCGGTGCCTTCTAGGAGAAGCTCTTGTCTCTCGCTGTCAGGGAGAAGTTGAGGGATCAGTTTTGTCAGCTCAAACAGCTGAGTATGCCAGTGTCCGAGTTTGAGGCCGCATTTACCAGTTTATCTAGGTTTGCACCTGAGCTAGTGGCGTCTGAGGAACGCCGTTGCCTTGAGTTCGAAAAGAAGTTGAGACACGGACTCAAGACTAGGGTTGTTGGGTCCATGACTCGGGAGTATGGATGCCTTGTGGATGCTGTGGCGCATCTTGAGATTATTATGCGGGTGGAGGAGGAGAGGATGAGGGGCTCCAAGAGGAGTCAGGATGGCTAGGGGGATGGCCGGAGGCAGAGGGGTTCTAACCCTCAACAGCCCTAGGGTGCTTTTGCGAGATCTACCTTTCCAATGCTGAGTGCAGGTTCTAGGAGAGGCAGTTAGGGAGACATTACTTGTTACAAATGTGGTCAGCTGGGCCACAAGTCTCCAGTTTGCCGACAGAAGGGAGGAGGGCAGAGAACAGCTTCAACTTCGGCTCGACCTCACAGCCAGAGTCAGGGCAGAGGCCAGCCGCTCTCTTGTTACCAGTGTGGTCAGGCGGGGCACCTGAAAAGGTATTGCCCACAGTTGAGTGGCACGTCTGGTGCGTCTGGTTCGAGGTAAACGCAGAGTTTTCAGCCCGCACAGTTAGGTCAGGCCTCGAGGGCCAATCAGGGAGCCTCATCGTCTCAGTCTGTACAGCAGTCTTTTGCTCCGAGAGGCGAGCAGGTAGATCAGAGACCTTCTGGGTGCGTGTATGCTGTTACCGCGTAGGATCTTATACCGGCTCCATCTGTTGTGAGAGGTACCTTTTTATTTTGTAACTCGGTTGCCAATGTGTTGATTAATACGAGTGCATCCCATTCCTTTATATCTGCTGCATTTGTATCTATTTTGGGGTTGGAGTTGGCACAGTTAGCTTCTTCTATTTGTGTTGTATCACCTGTTGGGGGTGAGTTGATTTTGAAACAAGAGTGTCGGGGCTGTGATATTGAGGTCGCAGACCGCCAGCTTCCATTTTCTTTTGTAGTTATGGCTATGTCGGGTTTCGATGTGATTTTGGGTATGGACTGGTTGTCGTCTTACCGAGCTATTATTGATTGTTACCGCCAGAGGGCCATTGTATGTACCTTGAGCGGGGATTGTTTCCATTTCTTGGGGGATCGGGTTGGTAGTATGTTGCCACCAGTGTATGGTCCGCGAGGACGGAGTGAGCTTAGTGGTCTTCTCGCTAACTTTATGAGTAGTGAGTGTGATGAGATCCAAATTGAGTTGCCCAGAGTGGTTTGTGAGTACTCGGACGTCTTTCCCAAGGACCTTGTTAGTTTGCCACCACATCGAGAGGTGGAGTTTTCTATTGATTTAGTGCCTGGCACGGCGCTGATTTCCATGGCACCTTATCCTTTTGCCCCAGCCGAGTTGAGTGAGTTGAAATTGTTAGATAAGGGCTTTATCTGCCCTAGTACTTCGTCGTGGGGAGCACCGGCCCTCTTTGCTAAAAAGAAAGATGGTGCCTTGAGACTTTATATTGATTATCAAAAATTGAATCGAGCTACGGTTAAGAATAAATACCCTATGCCCCGTATAGCTGATCTGTTTGACCAGTTGAAGGGGTCCCGTTGTTTCTCTAAGATAGACTTGAGATCGGGTTACCACCAGTTGAGGGTCAGGGAGGAGGATATCTCGAAGACGGCATTCCGTACGCGGTATGGCCATTATGAGTTTCTGGTGATGCCTTTTGGGCTCACCAATGCACCGGCAGTGTTTATGGACTTAATGAATCGGATCTTCCGGGAGTCCTTAGATTGCTTTGTGGTCGTTTTTGTAGACGACATCCTGATTTATTCATCTTCTGAGGAGGAGCACGATGAACATTTGAGAGTGGTGCTTGAGTTGCTTAGAGCCCATAAGCTATATGCTAAGTTTGGGAAGTGTGAGTTCTGGCTAAGAGAGGTTAAGTTCTTAGGCCATGTGGTCTCTGGGGAAGGGGTGTCTGTTGATACATCCAAGATAGAGGCAGTGCAGGATTGGGCACAGCCTAAGAGTGTTTTAGAGATTCGCAGTTTTCTGGGATTAGCTTGGTATTACCGCCGATTTGTGAAGGATTTCTCCAGACTAGCTTCACCGTTGACTAGATTGACGTAGAAAGGGTTCAAGTTTGTGTGGAGTGAGACTTGTGAAAAGTCATTCCAAGAACTTAAGGTTAGACTTACTACCGCTCCAGTGTTGGTCATTCCGGAGAGAGGTTTGGGTTATGCGGTTTATTGTGATGCCTCACGAGAGGGTTTGGGTTGTATGTTGATGCAAGAGGGGAAAGTGGTAGCCTATGGCTCGTGGCAGTTGAAAATACACGAGAGAAATTACCCTACACACGACCTAGAGTTAGCAGCAGTGATCTTTGCCTTGAAGATTTGGAGGCACTACCTGTACGGTGAGAGATTCGAGGTGTTCTCGGATCATAAGAGTCTAAAATATCTATTTACACAGAGAGACTTGAACTTAAGGCAGAGGAGGTGGATGGAATTTATTGAGGATTACGACTTCGAGTTGCATTATCATCTAGGGAAGGCCAATGTTGTGGCCGATGCCCTTAGTAGGAAATCCATTAGTGATGTAGCTTGTATAGCCATTTGGGAGTGGGAGATGTTGGGTGCACTTGGCGAGTTTGATTTACTTTTGGGTGAATCTGTTGAGGCTGCGGCCTTGTTTTCTGTAGTTGCGCAGCCAACACTTGTGAATTGAGTGTTAGAGACATAGAGAGGTGGCTTTGAGGTAGAATCCCTCCGGGGAAGATCTCCAGTGGGAAGGCTGAGAAGGGTTTGACTGTGTATCCCGACCTGAGTGTGAGATACTGAGACCGTTTGTTCGTGCCGGAGTCTTGCCGAGAGGAGGTACTCCGAGAGTTTCACCATTCGTGCCTTGCGGTGTATCCGGGAGGCACTAAGATGTATCGTGATTTGGGTCGCCAGTTTTGGTGGCGGGGTATGAAGAGAGATGTGGCAGTTTTTGTATCGAAGTGTCTTACTTGTCAGCAAGTGAAGGCCAAGCATCAGAGGCTAGCGGGTTTGTTGCAACCCTTGCCTATAGCCGAGTGGAAATGGGAGCATGTCACGATGGACTTCGTTGTAGGTCTTCCGAGGACTCAGCATGGTAGCGATGCTATTTGGGTGGTTGTAGACCGGTTGACTAAGTCGGCGCACTTCATTCCTATGCGCGTGAGAGATTCTGTAGATCACCTTGCCGACTTGTATGTTCGAGACATAGTGAGGTTGCACAGGGTCCTAGTGTTAATCGTCTCAGATAGAGATCCACGTTTTACTGCTAGGTTGTGGCAGAGTTTACAGAGTGCCTTGGGCACTAGGTTGACCTTTAGCACGGCTTATCATCCTCAGACTGACGAGCAGTCCGAGCGTACTATTCAGATCCTTGAGGATATGCTCTGGGGTTGTGTCCTTGACTTTAGTGGGTCGTGGGAGAGGCATTTGCCTTTAGTGGAGTTTGCCTACAACAACAGTTTCCAATCGAGTATTGGTATGGCACCGTTTGAGGCCTTATATGGACGACCGTGTAGGTCTCCAGTTTGTTGGGCTGAGGTGGGTGATACACCTTTGTTGGGCCCGGAGTTGGTGCGGGAAACGACAGAGAAAGTTGAGCTTATCCGTAGGAGGCTTGTTACAGCCCAAAGTTGCCAAAAGAGTTATGCTGATCGTAGGAGGAGGCCTTTGGCATTTGAGACGGGTGATCACGTCTTTCTGAAAATATCACCTAGGCGGGGTTTGATGAGGTTTGGGAAGAGTGGGAAGTTATCCCCTCGGTTTACTGGTCCCTTTGAGATCCTTGAGAGGATTGGGGAGGTTGCATACCGTTTAGCTTTACCGCCACAGTTGTCCGGGGTGCATGACGTGTTTCATGTTAGTATGCTTCGGAAGTACGAGCTGGATCCGTCGCATGTATTGGATTGGACCGACTTAAAGGTAGATAAGGATGCCTCGTATGAGGAGAGACCGGTACAGGTCTTGGATAGGCGAGATCAGGTCTTGCGAGGCAAGACAATACCTTTGGTGAAGGTTTTGTGGAAGCATCACGGAGTGGAAGAAGCCACTTGGGAACGTGAGTTAGAGGTCCGTGGGAAATACCCGGACTTGTTTGTTAATGTTTAACCTTGCATTGGGAATTTTGTTTGTGAATGGATTTTGGAAATGTTATAGCCATTGAATATGGTTCGGAAATGGAGGTTTATTTTATCATTGCATATGTTAATTCTGTTTTAGAAATGCAAATACATTGTTGGCATTGAATATGTAATTGAATTGTGGAAAACTTGTATTGAAATTTGTGAATTTCAAGGGAATGCATGTTGATGATGCATGTTGTAACATATGTTGTAATTTGCCACTTGAAAAGAGGTGGAATGACCGGTAATGAGTTAAGTCGATGAATAGTGAATTGTAATATGGTTGAGAATTGAGAAATCATATTTTTGAAACTTATTTATCTAAGGTATAGTGGATTATTCATTGAACTTCGATTAAGGTATACTGGTTTCTTGAATGAACTTCGATTTTTATTTTTATTCAACTTCCTTTTCTATTCAAATTTTTTTTTTATTCAATTTTCCAATAGATCATTAAGGTATAGTGGATTCTTCATTGAACTTCCATTGTTACTTTTATGCAACTTTCATTTTTATTTTTACTCAACTTCCATTTTTGTTCAATTTCCTTTTCTATTCAGCATCCTTTTTTTTTATTTAATTTCGAAATAGATCGTTAAGGTATAGTAGTTTCTTCAATGAACTTCCATTGGTAATTTTATGCAACTTCCATTTTTATTTTTATTCAACTTCCATTTTTATTCAATTTCGTTTTCCATTCAACTACATTTTTTTTTTAATTTCGAAATAGATCGTTAAGGTATAGTGGCTTCTTGAATGAACTTCCATTTTTAATTTTATGCAACTTCCATTTTTCTTTTTATTCAACTTCCATTTTTATTCAATTTTCTTTTCTATTCAACTTCATTTTTTATTTAATTTCCAATAGATCGTTAAGGTATAGTGGTTCTTCAATGAACTTCGATTTTTATTTTTATTCAACTTCCATTTTTATTCAATTTCCTTTTCTATTCAACTTCCGTTTTTATTTAATTTCCCAATAGATCATTAAGGTATAGTGGTTTCTTGAATGAACTTCCATTGTTAATTTTAAGCAACTTCCATTTTCATTTTTATTCAACTTCCATTTTTGTTCAATTTCCTTTTCTATTCAACATCCTTTTTTATTTAATTTCGAAATAGATCGTTAAGGTATAGTGGTTTCTTCAATGAATTTTAATTGCTAACTTTATGCAACTTCCATTTTTATTTTTATTCAACTTCCATCTATATTCAATTTCATTTTCTATTCCACTTCCTTTTTTATTTAATTTCCAATAGATCGTAATGCTATAGTGGTTTCTTGAATGAATTTCCATTTTTAATTTTATGCAACTTATATTTTAATTTTTATTCAACTTCTATTTTTATTCAATTTCGTTTTCTATTCAACTTCCTTTTTTATTTAATTTCCAAATAGATTATTAAGGTATAGTGGTTTCTTCAATAAACTTCTATTTTTATTTTTATTCAACTTTAATTTTTATTCGATTTCCTTTTCTATTTAACTTCCTTTTTTATTTAATTTCCAAAGAGATCGTTAACGTGAAGTGGTTTCTTGAATTAACTTCCATTTTTAATTTTATGCAACTTCCATTTTTATTTTTATTCAACTTCAATTTTTTTTATTTTCCTTTTCTATTCAACTTCCTTTTTTATTTAATTTCCAAATAGATCATTAAGGTATACTGGTTTCTTGAGTGAACTTCGGTTTTTATTTTTATTCAACTTCCATTTTTATTCAATTTCCTTTTCTATTCAAAATTTTTTTTTATTCAATTTTCCAATAGATCATTAAGGTATAGTGGATTCTTCATTGAACTTCCATTGTTAATTTTATGCAACTTCCATTTTTATTTTTAATCAACTTCCATTTTTGTTCAATTTCCTTTTCTATTCAACATCCTTTTTTTTTTTTTATTTAATTTCGAAATAGATCGTTAAGGTATAGTAGTTTCTTCAATGAACTTCCATTGGTAATTTTATGCAACTTCCATTTTTATTTTTATTCAACTTCCATCTTTATTCAATTTCATTTTCCATTCAACTACATTTTTTTTTTAATTTCGAAATAGATCGTTAAGGTATAGTGGCTTCTTGAATGAACTTCCATTTTTAATTTTATGCAACTTCCATTTTTCTTTTTATTCAACTTCTATTTTTATTCAATTTTCTTTTCTATTCAACTTCATTTTTTATTTAATTTCCAAATAGATCGTTAAGGTATAGTGGTTTCTTCAATGAACTTCGATTTTTATTTTTATTCAACTTCCATTTTTATTCAATTTCCTTTTCTATTCAACTTCCTTTTTTATTTAATTACCAGATAGATCGTTAAGGTATAGTTGTTTCTTGAATGAACTTCCATTGTTAATTTTATGCAACTTTCATTTTTTTTTATTCAACTTCAATTTTTATTCAATTTCCGCTTCTATTCGACTTCCTTTTTTATTTAATTTCCAAATAGATCGTTAAGTATAGTGGTTTCTTGAATGAACTTTCATTTTTAATTTTTTGCAACTTCCATTTTTATTTTTATTCAACTTCCATCTATATTCAATTTCATTTTCTATTCCACTTCCTTTTTTATTTAATTTCCAATAGATCGTAATGCTATAGTGGTTTCTTGAAAGAATTTCCATTTTTAATTTTATGCAACTTATATTTTTTTTTATTCAACTTCTATTTTTATTCAATTTCGTTTTCTATTCAACTTCCTTTTTTATTTAATTTCCAAATAGATTATTAAGGTATAGTGGTTTCTTCAATAAACTTTAATTTTTATTCGATTTCCTTTTCTATTTAACTTCCTTTTTTATTTAATTTCCAAATAGATCGTTAACGTATAGTGGTTTCTTGAATTAACTTCTATTTTTAATTTTATGCAACTTCCATTTTTATTTTTATTCAACTTCAATTTTTTTTTTTTTTTCCTTTTCTATTCAACTTCCTTTTTTATTAATTTCCAAATAGATCATTAAGGTATACTGGTTTCTTGAATGAACTTCGGTTTTTATTTTTATTCAACTTCCATTTTTATTCAATTTCCTTTTCTATTCAACTTTTTTTTTTATTCAATTTTCCAATAGATCATTAAGGTATAGTGGATTCTTCATTTAACTTCCATTGTTAATTTTATGCAACTTCCATTTTTATTTTTATTCAACTTCCATTTTTGTTCAATTTCCTTTTCTATTCAACATCTTTTTTATTTAATTTCGAAATAGATCGTTAAGGTATAGTGGTTTCTTCAATGAACTTCCATTGCTAATTTTATGCAACTTCCATTTTTATTTTTATTCAACTTCCATTTTTATTCAATTTCGTTTTCTATTCAACTTCATTTTTATTTAATTTCCAAATAGATCGTTAAGGTATAGTGGTTTCTTGAATGAATTTCCATTTTTAATTTTATGCAACTTCCATTTTTATTTTTATTCAACTTCTATTTTTATTCAATTTTCTTTTCTATTCAACTTCATTTTTTATTTAATTTCCAAATAGATCGTTAAGGTATAGTGGTTTCTTCAATGAACTTCGATTTTTATTTTTATTCAACTTCCATTTTTATTCAATTTCCTTTTCTATTCAACTTCCGTTTTTATTTAATTTCCCAATAGATCATTAAGGTATAGTGGTTTCTTGAATGAACTTCCATTGTTAATTTTAAGCAACTTCCATTTTCATTTTTATTCAACTTCCATTTTTGTTCAATTTCCTTTTCTATTCAACATCCTTTTTTATTTAATTTCGAAATAGATCGTTAAGGTATAGTGGTTTCTTCAATGAATTTTAATTGCTAACTTTATGCAACTTCCATTTTTATTTTTATTCAACTTCCATCTATATTCAATTTCATTTTCTATTCCACTTCCTTTTTTATTTAATTTCCAATAGATCGTAATGCTATAGTGGTTTCTTGAAAGAATTTCCATTTTTAATTTTATGCAACTTATATTTTAATTTTTATTCAACTTCTATTTTTATTCAATTTCGTTTTCTATTCAACTTCCTTTTTTATTTAATTTCCAAATAGATTATTAAGGTATAGTGGTTTCTTCAATAAACTTTAATTTTTATTCGATTTCCTTTTCTATTTAACTTCCTTTTTTATTTAATTTCCAAATAGATCGTTAACGTATAGTGGTTTCTTGAATTAACTTCTATTTTTAATTTTATGCAACTTCCATTTTTATTTTTATTCAACTTCAATTTTTTTTTATTTTCCTTTTCTATTCAACTTCCTTTTTTATTTAATTTCCAAATAGATCATTAAGGTATACTGGTTTCTTGAATGAACTTCGGTTTTTATTTTTATTCAACTTCCATTTTTATTCAATTTCCTTTTCTATTCAACTTTTTTTTTTATTCAATTTTCCAATAGATCATTAAGGTATAGTGGATTCTTCATTGAACTTCCATTGTTAATTTTATGCAACTTCCATTTTTATTTTTACTCAACTTCCATTTTTGTTCAATTTCCTTTTCTATTCAACATCTTTTTTTTTTTATTTAATTTCGAAATAGATCGTTAAGGTATAGTAGTTTCTTCAATGAACTTCCATTGCTAATTTTATGCAACTTCCATTTTTATTTTTATTCAACTTCCATTTTTATTCAATTTCGTTTTCTATTCAACTACATTTTTTTTTTAATTTCGAAATAGATCGTTAAGGTATTGTGGCTTCTTGAATGAACTTCCATTTTTAATTTTATGCAACTTCCATTTTTCTTTTTATTCAACTTCCATTTTTATTCAATTTTCTTTTCTATTCAACTTCATTTTTTATTTAATTTCCAAATAGATCGTTAAGGTATAGTGGTTTCTTCAATGAACTTCGATTTTTATTTTTATTCAACTTCCATTTTTATTCAATTTCCTTTTCTATTCAACTTCCGTTTTTATTTAATTTCCCAATAGATCATTAAAGTATAGTGGTTTCTTGAATGAACTTCCATTGTTAATTTTAAGCAACTTCCATTTTCATTTTTATTCAACTTCCATTTTTGTTCAATTTCCTTTTCTATTCAACATCCTTTTTTATTTAATTTCGAAATAGATCATTAAGGTATAGTAGTTTCTTCAATGAATTTTCATTGCTAACTTTATGCAACTTCCATTTTTCTTTTTATTCAACTTCCATCTATATTCAATTTCATTTTCTATTCCATTTCCTTTTTTATTTAATTTCCAATAGATCGTAATGCTGTAGTGGTTTCTTGAATGAATTTCATTTTTAATTTTATGCAACTTATATTTTAATTTTTATTCAACTTCTATTTTTATTCAATTTCGTTTTCTATTCAACTTCCTTTTTTATTTAATTTCCAAATAAATTATTAAAGTATAGTGGTTTCCTGAATGAACTTCTATTTTTATTTTTATTCAACGTTAATTTTTATTCGATTTCCTATTCTATTTAACTTCCTTTTTTATTTAATTTCCAAATAGATCATTAACGTATAGTGGTTTTTGAATTAACTTCCATTTTTAATTTTATGCAACTTCCATTTTTATTTTTATTCAACTTCAATTTTTTTTTATTTTCCTTTTCTATTCAACTTCCTTTTTTGTTTAATTTCCAAATAGATCATTAAGGTATACTGGTTTCTTGAATGAACTTCGGTTTTTATTTTTACTCAACTTCCATTTTTATTCAACTTCCTTTTCTATTCAAAATTTTTTTATTCAATTTTCCAATAGATCATTAAGGTATAGTGGATTCTTCATTGAACTTCCATTGTTAATTTTATGCAACTTCCATTTTTATTTTTACTCAACTTTCATTTTTGTTCAATTTCCTTTTCTATTCAACATCCTTTTTTTTTTATTTAATTTCGAAATAGATCGTTAAGGTATAGTAGTTTCTTCAATGAACTTCCATTGCTAATTTTATGCAACTTCCATTTTTATTTTTATTCAACTTCCATTTTTATTCAATTTCGTTTTCTATTCAACTACATTTTTTTTTTTAATTTCGAAATAGATTGTTAAGGTATAGTGGCTTCTTGAATGAACTTCCATTTTTAATTTTATGCAACTTCCATTTTTCTTTTTATTAAACTTCCATTTTTATTCAATTTTCTTTTCTATTCAACTTCATTTTTTATTTAATTTCCAAATAGATCGTTAAGGTATAGTGGTTTCTTCAATGAACTTCGATTTTTATTTTTATTCAACTTCCATTTTTATTCAATTTCTTTTTCTATTCAGCATCCTTTTTTATTTGATTTCGAAATAGATCGTTAAGGTATAGTGGTTTCTTCAATGAATTTTCATTGCTAACTTTATGCAACTTCCATTTTTATTTTTATTCAACTTCCATCTATATTCCATTTCATTTTCTATTCCACTTCCTTTTTTATTTAATTTCTAATAGATCGTAATGCTATAGTGGTTTCTTGAATGAATTTCCATTTTTAATTTTATGCAACTTATATTCAAAATTTTTATTCAACTTCTATTTTTATTCAATTTCGTTTTCTATTCAACTTCCTTTTTTATTTAATTTCCAAATAGATTATTAAGGTATAGTGGTTTCTTGAATAAACTTCTATTTTTATTTTTATTCAACTTTAATTTTTATTCGATTTCCTTTTCTATTTAACTTCCTTTTTTATTTAATTTCCAAACAGATCGTTAACGTATAGTGGTTTTTGAATTAACTGTCATTTTTAATTTTATGCAACTTCCATTTTTATTTTTATTCAACTTTAATTTTTTTTATTTTCCTTTTCTATTCAACTTCCTTTTTTATTTAATTTCCAAATAGATCATTAAGGTATGCTGGTTTCTTGAATGAACTTCGATTTTTATTTTTATTCAACTTCCATTTTTATTCAATTTCCTTTTCTATTCAACTTTTTTTTTTAAGTCAATTTTCCAATAGATCATTAAGGTATAGTGGATTCTTTATTGAACTTCCATTGTTAATTTTATGCAACTTCCATTTTTATTTTTACTCAACTTCTAGTTTTGTTCAATTTCCCAACATCCTTTTTTTTATTTAATTTCGAAATAGATCGTTAAGGTATACTAGTTTCTTCAATGAACTTCCATTGCTAATTTTATGCAACTTTCATTTTTATTCAATTTTGTTTTCTATTCAACTACATTTTTTTTTTTAATTTCGAAATAGATCGTTAAGGTATAGTGGCTTCTTGAATGAACTTCCATTTTTAATTTTATGTAACTTCCATTTTTATTTTTATTAAACTTCCATTTTTATTCAATTTCCTTTTCTATTCAAGTTCCTTTTTTAATTAATTTCCAAATAGATTGTTAAGGTATAGTGGTTTCTTCAATGAACTTCCATTGTTAATTTTATGCAACTTCCATTTTTATTCAACTTCCTTTTCTATTCAACTTCCTTTTCAATTTAACTTCCTTTTTTATTTAATTTCAAAATAGATCGTTAAGGTGTAGTGGTTTCTTCAATGAATTTCTTTTTTAATTTTATGCAACTTCCATTTTTATATTTATTCAACTTCAATTTTTATTCAATTTCTTTTTCTATTCAACTTCCCTTTTATTTAATTACGAAATAGATCCTTAAGTTATAGTTGTTTCTTGAATGAACTTCCATTTTTAATTTTTAGCAACTTCCATTTTTACTTTTATTCAACTTCCATTTTTATTCAATTTCCTTTTCTATTGAACATTCTTTTTTATTAATTTCCAAATAGATCGTTAAGGTATAGTGGTTTCTTCAATCAGCTTCCATTGTTAATTTTATACAACTTCCATTTTTATTTTTATTCAACTTCAATTTTTATTCAATTTCTGTTTCTATTCAGCTTCCTTTTTTTATTTAATTTCCAAATACAACGTTAAGGTATAGTGGTATCTTGAATGAACTTCTATTTTTAATTTTGTGCAACTTCAATTTTTATTTTCATTCAACTTCCATTTTTATTTAGTTTCCTCTTCTATACAACTTCCTTTTTTTTACTTAATTTCCAAATAATTCGTTATGGTATAGTGGTTTCTTGAATAAACTTTCATTTTTAATTTTACGCAACTTGCATTTTTATTTTTATTCAAGTTCCATTTGTATTCAATTTCCTTCTCTATTCGACTTCCTTTTTTATTCAATTTCCGAATAGATCGTTAAGTTATAGTGGTTTCTTCATTGAACTTCCATTTTTAATTTTACGCAACTTCCATTTTTATTTTTAGTCAACTTCCATTTTTATTCAATTTGCTTTTCTATTCAACTTCCTTTTTTTAATTTAATTTCCAAATAATTAGTTAAGGTATAGTGCTTTTTGGTTGAATAAACTTCCATTTCTAATTTTATGCAACTTATATTTTAATTTTTATTCAACTTCCATTTTTATTCAATTTCCTTTTCTACTCACCTTCCTTTTTTACTTAATTTTCAAATAGATTGTTAAGGTATAGTGGTTTCTTGAATAAACTTCTATTTTTAATTTTATTCAACTTTAATTTTTATTCAATTTCCTTTTCTATTTAACTTCCTTTTTTATTTAATTTTCAAATAGATCGTTTACGTATAGTGGTTTCTTGAATGAACATCCATTTTTAATTTTAGGCAACTTCCATTTTTATTTTTATTCAATTTCATTTTCTATTCAACTTCCATTTTTATTTAATTTCCAAATAAATCGTTATGGTATAGTGGTTTCTTCAATGAACTTCAATTGTTAATTTTATGTAACTTCCATTTTTATTTTTATCCAACTTCCATTTTTATTCAATTTCGTTTTCTATTCAACTTTATTTTTATTTAATTTCCAAGTAGATCGTTAAGGTATAGTGGTTTCTTGGATGAATTTCCATTTTTAATTTTATGCAACTTCTATTTTTATTTTTATTTCACTTCCATTGTTATTCAATTTCCTTTTCTATTCAACTTTCTTTTTTATTTAATTTCCAAATAGATTGTTAAATTATAGTCGTTTTTTGAATGAACTTCCATTTTTAATTTTATGCGACTTCCATTTTTATTTTTCTTCAACTTCCACTTTTATTCAATTTCCTTTTCTATTCAACCTCCTTTTTTTATTTAATTTCCAAATATATCGTTAAGGTATAGTTATTTCTTGAATGAATTTCTATTGTTAATTTTATACAACTTCTATTTTTATTTTTATTCAACTTCATTTTTTATTTAATTTCCAAATAGATCGTTAAGGTATAGTGGTTGCTTCAATGAACTTTGATTTTTATTTTTATTCAAATTCCATTTTTATTCAATTTCCTTTTCTATTCAACTTCCGTTTTTATTTAATTTCCCAATAGATCGTTAACGTATAGTGGTTTCTTGAGTTAACTTCCATTGTTAATTTTCTGCAACTCCGATTTTTATTCAAATTCCTTTTTCTATTTAACTTCTTTTTTTATTTAATTTCCAAATAGATCGTTAAGGTATAGTGGCTTCTTGAAAGAATTTCAATTTTTATTTTTATTCAACTTCCATTTTTATTCAATTTCCTTTTCTATTCCACTTCCTTTTTTATTCAATTTCCCGATAGATCGTTAAGGAATAGTGGTTTCTTGAATGAACTTCCATTGTTAATTTTATGCAACTTCCATTTTTGTTCAATATCCTTTTCTATTCAACATCCTTTTTTATTTAATTTCGAAATAGATCCTTAAATTATAGTGGTTTCTTCAATGAACTTCCATTGCTAATTTTATGCCACTTCCATTTTTATTTTTATTCAACCTGCATTTTTATTCAATTTCGTTTTCTATTCAACTACATTTTTTTTTTTAATTTCTAAATAGATCGTTAAGGTATAGTGGTTTCTTGAATGAACTTCCATTTTTATTTTTATTCAACTTCCATTTTTGTTCAATTTCCTTTTCTATTCAAGTTCCTTTTTTAATTTAATTTCCAAATAGATCGTTAAGGTATAGTGGTTTCTTGAATTAACTACGATTTTTATTTTTATTCAACTTCCATTTTTATTCAATTTCTTTTTCTATTCAACTTCCTTTTTTATTTAATTTCCCAATAGATCGTTAAGGTATAGTGGTTTCTTGAATGAACTTCCATTTTTTATTTTATGCAACTTCCATTTTTATTTTTATTCAACTTCCATTTTAATTCAATTTCCTTTTTTAATCAACTTCCTTTTTTATTTAATTTCCAAATAGATCGTTAAGGTATAGTGGTTTCTTCACTGAACTTTGATTTTTATTTTTCTTCAACTTCAATTTTTATTCCATTTCCTTTTCTATTCAACTTCCTTTTTTATTTAATTTCCCAATAGATCGTTATGATATAATGGTTTCTTCATTGAACTTCCATTTTTTCTTTCTTCAACTTCCTTTTTTGTTCAATTTCCTTTTCTATTCAGCATCCTTTTTTGTTTAATTTCGAAATAGATCGTTAAGGTATAGTGGTTTCTTCAATGAACTTCCATTGCTAATTTTATGCAACTTCCATTTTTATTTTTATTCGACTTCCATTTTTATTCAATTTCATTTTCTATTCAACTACATTTTTTTTTTAATTTCCAAATAGAACGTTAAGGTATAGTGATTTCTTGAATGAACTTCCATTTTTCATTTTACGCAACTTCCATTTTTTTTCAATTTCCTTTTCTATTCAAGTTCCTTTTTTCTTTAATTTCCAAATTGATCGTTAAGGTATAGTGGTTTCTTGAATGAACTCCGATTTTTATTTTTATTGAACTTCCATTTTTATTCAATTTTCTTTTCTATTCAACTTCCTTTTTTATTTAATTTCGCAATAGATCGTTAACGTATAGTGGTTTCTTGAATGAACTTCCGTTTGTAATTTTATGCAACTTCCATTTTCATTTTTATTCAACTTCTATTTTTATTCAATTTCCTTTTCTATTCAACATCTTTTTTTATTTAATTTCGAAATAGATCGTTAAGGTATAGTGGTTTTTTCAATGAACTTCCATTACTAATTTTATGCCACTTCCATTTTTATTTTTATTCAACGTACATTTTTATTCAATTTCATTTTCGATTCAACTACATTTTTTTTTTAATTTCCAAATAGATCGTTAAGGTATAGTGGTTTCTTGAATGAACTTCCATTTTTAATTTTATGCAACTTCCATTTTTATTTTTATTCAACTTCCATTTTTATTAAATTTCCTTTTCTATTCAATTTCCTTTTTTATTTAATTTCCAAATTTATCGTTAAGGAATAGTGGTTTCTTGACTGAACTTCGATTTTTATTTTTATTCAACTTCTATTTTTATTCAATTTTCTGTTTTATTCAACGGCCCTTTTTATTTTATTTCGCAATAGATTGTTATGGTATAGTGGTTTCTTAAATGAACTTCCATTTTCATTTTTATTCAACTTCTATTTTTATTCAATTTTTTTTTCTATTCAACTTCCTTTTTTATTTAATTTCCAAATAGATCGTTAAGGTGTAGTGGTTTCTTGAATGAACTTCGATTTTTATTTTTATTCAATTTCATTTTCTATTAAACGTCCTTTTTTTATTTAATTTCCCAATAGATCGTTAAGGTGTAGTGGTTTCTTGAATGAACTTCCATTGTTAATTTTATGCAACTTCCATTTTTATTTTTATTCAACTTGCATTTTTGTTCAATTTCCTTTTCTATTCAACATCTTTTTTTATTCAATTTCGAAATAGATCGTTAAGGTATAGTAGTTTCTTCAATGAACTTCCATTGCTAATTTTATGCCACTTCCATTTTTATTTTTGTTCAACTTCCATTTTTATTCAATTACGTTTTCTATTCAACTACATTTTTTTTTTAAAATTTCGAAATAGATCGTTAAGTTATAGTGGTTTCTTCATTGAACTTCCATTTTTAAATTTATGCAACTTACATTTTTATTTTTATTCAACTTCCATTTTTATTCAATTTCCTTTTCTATTCAACTTCCTTTTTTTTATTTAATTTCCAAATAATTAGTTAAGGTATAGTGGTTTTTTGTTTAATGAACTTCCATTTTTAATTTTAGGCAACTTCCATTTTTATTTTTATTCAACTTCCATTTTTATTCAATTTCCTTTTCTATTCAACTTCAATTTTTATTTAATTTCCAAATAAATCGTTATGATATAGTGGTTTCTTCAATGAACTTCCATTGTTAATTTTATGCAATTTTCATTTTTATTTTCATCCAACTTCCATTTTTATTCAATTTCGTTTTCTATTCAACTTCATTTTTATTTAATTTCCAAATAGATCGTTAAAGTATAGTGTTTCTTGAATGAATTTCCATTTTTAATTTTATGCAACTTCTATTTTTATTTTTATTCCACTTCCATTGTTATTCAATTTCCTTTTCTATTCAACTTCCTTTTTTATTTAATTTCGAAATAGATCGTGAAGGTCTATTGGTTTTTTGAATGAACTTCCATTTTTAATTTTATGCGACTTCCACATTTATTTTTATTTAACTTTCATTTTTATTCAATTTCCTTACTTATTCAACTTCCTTTTTTATTTAATTTCGAAATAGATCGTTAAGGTATAGTGGTTTCTTCAATGAACTTCTATTGCTAATTTTATGCAACTTCCATTTTTATTTTTATTCAAATTCCATTTTTATTCAATTTCGTTTTCTATTCAACTACATTTTTTTTTAAATTTCAAAACAGATCGTTAAGGTATAGTCGTTTCTTGAATGAACTTCCATTTTTAATTTTAGGCACCTTCCATTTTTATTTTTATTCAACTTCCATTTTTATTCAATTTTCTTTTCTATTCAACTTCCTTTTTTATTTAATTCCCAAATAGATCGTTAAGGTATAGTGGCTTCTTGAATGAACTTGGATTTTTGTTTTTATTCAACTTCCATTTTTATTCAATTTCCTTTTCTATTCAACTTTTTTTTTTTTATTTAATTTCCCAATAGATCGTTAAGCTATAGTGGTTTCTTGAATGAACTTCCATTGTTAATTTTATGCAACTTCCATTTTTATTTTTATTCAACTTCTATTTTTGTTCAATTTCCTTTTTTATTCAACATCATTTTTATTTAATTTCGAAATAGATCGTTAAGGTATAGTGGTTTCTTCAATGAACTTCCATTGCTGATTTTATACAACTTCCATTTTTATTTTTATTCAACTTCCATTTTTATTCAATTTCGTTTTCTATTCAACTATATATTTTTTTTTAATTTCCAAATAGATCGTTAAGGTATAGTGATTTCTTGGTTGAACTTCAATTTTTAATTTTATGCAACTTTCATTTTTAATTTTATTCAACTCCCATTTTTATTCAATTTCTTTTTCTATTTAACTTTCTTTTTTATTTACTTTCCAAATAGATCGTTATGGTATGGTGGTTTCTTGAATGAACTTCCATTTTTAATTTAATGCAACTTCCACTTTTATTTTTATTCAACTTCCTTTTTTATTTAATTTCGTTTTCTATTCAACTTCCCTTTTTATTTAGGTTCCAAATAGATCGTTAAGGTGTAGTGGTTTCTTGACTGAACTTCGATTTTTATTTTTATTCAACTTTCATTTTTATTCAATTTCCTTTTCTATTCAACTTCCTTTTTTTATTTAATTTCCCAATAGATCGTTAAGGTATAGTGGTTTCTTGAATGAACTTTCGTTGTTAATTTTATGCTACTTCCATTTTTATTTTTATTCAACTTCAATTTTTATTCAATTTCTTTTTCTGTTAAACTTCCTTTTTTATTTAATTTCCAAATAGAACGTTAAGGTATAGTGGTATCTTGAATGAACTTCTATTTTTAATTTTTTGCAACTTCCATTTTTATTTTTATTCAATTTCCTCTTCTGTACAACTTCCTTTTTTGGCTTAATTTCCAAATAATTCGTTATGGTATAGTGTTTTCTTAAATGAACTTCCATTTTTAATTTTATGCAACTTCCATTTTTATTTTTGTTCAAGTTCCATTTGTATTCAATTTCCTAATAGATCGTGAAGTTATAGTGGTTTCTTCATTGAACTTCCATTTTTAATTTTACGCAACTTCCATTTTTATTTTTATTCAACTTCCATTTTTATTCAATTTCCTTTTCTATTCAACTTCCTTTTTTTTATTTAATTTCCAAATAATTAGTTAAGGTATAGTGGTTTTTTGTTGAATGAACTTCCATTTTTAATTTTATGCAACTTATATTTTAATTTTTATTCAACTTCCATTTTTTTTCAATGTAATTTTCTATTCAACTTCCTTTTTTGTTTAATTTCCAAATAGATTGTTAAGGTATAGTGGTTTCTTGAATAAACTTCTATTTTTATTTTTGTTCAACTTCAATTTTTATTAAATTTCCTTTTCTGTTTAACTTCCTTTTTTATTTAATTTCCAAATAGATCGTTAAGGTATAGTGGTTTCTTGAATGAACTTCCATTTTTAATTTTAGGCAACTTCCATTTTTATTTTTATTCAACTTCCATTTTTATTCAATTTCCTTTTCTATTCAACTTATTTTTTTATTTATTTTTCCAAATAAATTGTTATGTTATAGTGGTTTCTTCAATGAACTTCCATTGTTAATTTTATGCAACTTCCATTTTTCTTTTTATCCAATTTCCATTTTTATTCAATTTCGTTTTCTATTCAACTTCATTTTTATTTAATTTGCAAATATATCGTTAGGGTATAGTGGTTTCTTGAATGAATTTCCATTTTTAATTTTATGCAACTTCTATTTTTATTTTTATTCCACTTCCATTGTTATTCAATTTCCTTTTCTATTCATTTGCTTTTCAATTTAATTTCCAAATAGATCGTTAAGGTATAGTGGTTTGTTGAATGAACTTCCATTTTTAATTCTATGCAGCTTCCATTTTTATTTTTATTCAACTTCCATTTTTATTCAATTTCATTTTCTATTCAACTTCCTTTTTTATTTAATTTCCAAATAGATCGTCATGGTATAGCGGTTTCTTGAATAAACTTCGATTTTTATTTTTATTCAACTTTCATTTTTATTCAATTTCCTTTTCTGTTCAACTTCCTTTTTTATTTAATTTTCAGATATATCGTTAAGGTATAGTGGTTTCCTGAATGAACTTCCATTGTTAATTTTATGCAACTTCCATTTTTATTTTTATTCAACTTCAATTTTTTTTCAATTTCCTTTCTATTCAACTTCATTTTTTATTTAATTTCCGAATAGATCGTTAAAGTATAGTGGTATCTTCAATGAACTTCTAATTTTACTTTTATGCAACTTTCATATTTATTTTTATTCAACTTGCATTTTTATTCAATTTTTTTTTCTATACTACTTCCTTTTTTTACTTAATTTTCAAATAATTCGTTAAGTTATAATGGTTTCTTGAATGAACTTCCATATTTATTTTTATGCAACTTCCATTTTTATTTTTATTCAAGTTCTATTTGTATTCAATTTCCTTCTCTATTCAACTTCATTTTTTATTCAATTTCCAAATAGATCGTTAAGGTATAGTGGTTTTTTGAATGAATTTTCATTTTTAATTTTATGCAACTTCCATTTTTATTTTTATTCAACTTCTATTTTTATTCAATTTTCTTTTCTATTCAACTTCCTTTTTTATTTAATTTCCAATAGTTCGTCATGGTATAGTGGTTTCTTTAATGAACTTCCATTTTTATTTTTATTCAACTTCAATTTTTATTCAATTTCCTATTCTATTCAACATCCTTTTTTATTTAATTGCCAAATAGATCATTAAGGTATAGTGGTTTCTTCACTGAACTTCCATTGTTAATTTCATGCTACTTCCATTTTTATTCAACTTCCTTTTTTTATTTAATTTCAAAATAAATTGTTGAGGTATAGTGGTTTCTTGAGTGAACTTCCGTTTTTCATTTTATGCAACTTCCATTTTTATTTTTATTCTACTGTTATTGTTTTTCAATTTCCTTTTCTATTCAACTTCCTTTTTTATTTATTTTCCAAATAGATCGTTATGGTATAATGGTTTCTTGAATGAACTTCCATTTTTATTTTTATTCAACCTCCATTTTTATTAAATTTCCTTTTCTATTCAACTTCCTTTTTTATTTAATTTCCAAATAGATCGTTACGGTATAGTGGTTTCTTGAATGAACTTCGATTTATATTTTTAACAACTAACATTTTTATTTAATTTCCCAACAAATCATTAAGGTATAGTGGTTTCTGGAATGAAATTCCATTTTTAATTTTATGCAACGTCCATTTTTATTTTTATTCAACTTCCATTTTTATCCAATTTACTTTTCTATTCAATTTCATTTTTTATTTAGTTTCCAAATAGATCGTTAAGGCGTAGTGGTTCCTTGAATGAACTTTCATTTTGAATTTTATGTAACTTCCATTTTTATTTTTATTGAACTTTCATTTTTACTCAATTTCCTTTTCTATTCAATTTTCTTTTTTATTGAATTTCCAAGTATATCGTTAAGGTATAATGGTTCCTTGAATGAACTTCCGTTTTTAATTTTATACAACTTCCATTTTTATTTTTATTCCACTTCCATTGTTATTCAATTTTCTTTTCTATTCAACTTCCTTTTTTCTTTAGTTTCTGAATAGATCGTTAAGGTATAGTGGTTTCTTCAATGAACTTCTATTTTTAATTTTGTGCAATTTTCATTTTTATTTTTCTCCAACTTCCATTTTTGTTAAATTTCCTTTTCTATTTAACTTCTTTTTTTTATTTAATTTCCAAATAGATCATTAAGGTATTTGGTTTCTTGAATGAACTTCCATTTTTACTTTTATGCAATTTCCATTTTTATTTTTATTCAACTTCCATTTTTATTCATTTTTTTTTCTATTTAACTTCCTTTTTTATTTAATTTCCAAATAGCTCGTTAAGATATAGTGGTTTCTTGAATGAACTTCCATTTTTAATTTTATGCAATTTCCATTTTTATTTTTATTCAACATCCATTTTTATTCATTTTCCTTTTCTATTCAACTTCCTTTTTTATTTAATTACCAAATAGATCGTAACGGTATAGTGGTTTCTTGAATGAACTTCCATTTTTGATTTTATGCAACTTCCATTTTTATTCAATTTCCTTTTCTGTTCAACTTCCTTTTTTATTTAATTTCCAAATAGATCGTTAAGGTATAGTGGTTTCTTGGATGAATTTCGATTTTTATTTTTATTCAATTTCCTTTTCTATTCAACTTCCATTTTTATTTAATTTCCAAATAGATCGATAAGGTATAGTGGTTTCTTGAATGAACTTCCATTTTTAATTTTATGCAACTTCCATTTTTATTTTTACTCAACTTCTATTTTTATTCAATTTCCTTTTCTATTCATCTTCCTTTTTTTATTTAATTTCCAAATAATTCATTAAGGTGCTGTGGTTTTTGAATGAACTTTCATTTTTATACAATTTCCTTTTCTAATCAAATTCCTTTTTTATTTAATTTCCAAATAGATCGTTAACGTATAGTGGTTTCTTGAATGAACTTCCATTCTTAATTTTATGCAACTTCCATTTTTATTTTTACTCAACTTCCATTTTTATTCAATTTTCTTTTCTATTCAACTTCATTTTTTATTTAATTTCCAAATAGATCGTTAAGGTATAGTGGTTTCGTGAATGAACTTCCATTTTTAATTTTATGCAACTTCCATTTTTATTTTTATCCAACTTCCATTTTTATTCAATTTCCTTTTCTATTTAACTTCCTTTTTTTTTTTTTAAATTTCCAATTAGATCGTTAAGGTATAATGGTTTCTTGAATGAACTTACATTTTTAATTTTATGCAATTTCCATTTTTATTTTTATTCAACTTCCATTTTTATTCATTTTCCTTTTCTATTCAACTTCCTTTTCTAGTCAACCTAGTGCCCAAGGCATCCTGCGAACTATGTCCCGAACATACAAGTCGGCGAGATGATCTACCGAATCTCTCACGCGCATAGGAATAAAGTGCGCCGACTTAGTCAACCGGTCTACAACCACCCAAATAGCATCACTACCCCGTTGAGTCCTCGGAAGACCTATAACGAAGTCCATAGTGACATACTCCCACTTTCACTCGGCAATAGGCAAGGGTTGCAACAAACCCGCTGGCCTCTGAAGTTCGGCCTTCACTTGCTGACAAGTAAGGCACTTAGATACAAAAACTGCCACATCTTTCTTCATACCCCGCCACCAAAACTGGCAACCCAAATCACGATACATCTTAGTGCCTCCCGGATGCACCGCAAGGCGTGAATAGTGAAACTCTCGAAGTACCTCCTTTCGGCAAGACTCCAGCACAAACATACGGTCTCGGTATCTCACACTCAGGTTAGGATACACAGTCAAACCCTTCTCAACCTTCCCGCTGGAGATCTTCTCCCGGAGGGATTCTATCTCTAAATCACCTCTTTGTGCCTCTAACACTCGATTCACAAGTGTAGGCTGCGCAACTACTGAAAACAAAGCAGCAGACTCAACAGATTAGCCGAGAAGCAGATCAAACTCGCCAAGTGCACCCAACATCTCCCACTCCCAGATGGCTATACAAGCTACATCACTAATGGATTTCCTGCTAAGGGCATCGGCCACAACATTGGCCTTCCCCGGATGATAATGCAACTCAAAGTCGTAATCCTCAATAAACTCCATCCACCTCCTCTGCCTCAAGTTCAAGTCTTTCTGTGTAAATAGATACTTTAGACTCTTATGATCCAAGAACACCTCGAACCTCTCACCATACAGGTAATGCCTCCAAATCTTCAAGCCAAAAATCATAGCTGCTAACTCTATTTCATGTGTAGGGTAATTCCGATCGTGTATTTTCAACTGTCGCGAGCCATAGGCTACCACTTTCCCCTCTTGCATCAACACACAACCCAAACCTCTCTCCGGAATAATCAAAACCGGAGCGGTGGTAAGTCTAACTTTCAGCTCTTGGAACGACTTTTCACAAGTCTCACTCCATACAAACTTAACCCCTTTCCGCATCAATCTAGTCAATGGTGAAGCCAGCCTGGAGAAATCTGTCACAAACCGGCGGTAATACCCAGCTAATCCCTGAAAACTGCGGATCTCAAAAACACTCTTGGGCTGAGCCCAATCTTGCACTGCCTCAATCTTGGATGTATCAACAGACACCCCTTCTCCGGAAACTACATGGCCTAAGAACTTGACCTCTCTTAGCCAGAACTCACACTTCCCAAATTTGGCATACAGCCTATGGGCTCTAAGCAACTCAAGCACCACTCTCAAGTGTTCCTCGTGCTCCTCCTCAGAAGGTGAATAAATCAAGATGTCGTCCACGAAAACGACCACAAAACGATCTAAAAATTCCTGGAATATCCGATTCATCAAATCCATAAACACTGCCAGCGCATTGGTGAGCCCAAAAGGCATCACCAGAAACTCGTAGTGGCCATACCGCGTACAGAATGCCGTCTTCGAAACATCTTCCTTCCTGACCCTCAACTGATGGTAACCCGACCTCAAGTCCATCTTAGAGAAACAACGGGACCCTTTCAACTGGTCAAACAAATCATCTATACGGGGCATAGGGTACTTGTTCTTAACCGTAGCCCGATTCAATTTTCGGTAATCAACGCAAAGTCTCAAAGCCCCATCTTTCTTCTTAGCAAAGAGGGCCGGTGCTCTCCACGGCGAAGTACTAGGGCGAATAAAGCCCTTATCTAGCAATTCTTGGAGTTGAATCTTCAACTCACTCAACTCGACTGGGGCAAAACGGTAAGGTGCCATGGAAATCGGCGCTGTGCTGGGCACTAAATCAATAGAAAACTCCACCTCTCGATGGGGTGGCAAACTAACAAGATCCTCGGGAAAGACGTCCAAGTACTCACAACCACTCTCGGAAATTCAATCTGGATCTCATCACACTCACTACTCATAAAGCTAGCGAGAAGACCACTAAGCTCACTCCGCCCTCGCGGATCATATACCGGTGGCAAAACACTACCAACCCGATCCCCCAAGAAATGGAAACAATCCCCGCTCAAGGTACATACCGTAACCCTTTGGCGGTAGCAATCAATAACAACCCGATATGATGATAACCAGTCCATACCCAAAATCACATCAAAACCCGACATAGTAGAACTACAAAAGAAAATGGAAGCCGGTGGTCGGCGACCTCTATATCATAGCCCCGACACCCTTGTTTTAAAATCAACTCACCCCCAACAGGTGATACCAAAGAAATAGGAGATGCTAACTGCGCCAACTCCAACCCCAAAACAGATGCAAATGCAGCAGATATAAAGGAATGGGTTGCACTCGTATCAATCAACACATTAGCACCCGAGTTGCAAAACAAAAAGGTACCTCTCACAATAGATGGAGCTGGTACAAGGTCTTGCGCGGTAACAGCATACACACGCCCTGAAGGCCTTTGATCTACCTGCTCACCTCTCGGAGCATAAGTCTGCTGTACAGACTGAGACGATGAGGCTCCCTGATTGGCCCTCAAGGCCTGAACTGATTGAGCTAGCTGGTGGCTCTGAGTCTGCCTCGAACCAGATGCACCAGATGTGCCACTCAACTACGGGCAAAACCTCTTCAGGTGCCCCACTTGACCACACTGGTAACAAGAAATCGCTGACCTCTGCCCTGACTTTGGCTCTGAGGACGAGCCGAAGATGAAACTGCTCTCTGCCCTCCTCCCCTCTACGGGTAAGCTGGAGACTTGTGGCCCAGCTGACCACATTTGTAACAAGTAACGTCTCCCTGATTGCCTCTCCCAGAACCTGAACTCGGCACTGGAAAGGTAAATCTCACAAAAGCACCATGTGACTGCTGAGGGTTAGGACCCCTCTGCCTCCTGCCATCCCACTGGCCATCATGACTCCTCTTGGAGCTCCTCAACCTCTCCTCCTCCTCGTGCATAATAATCTCCATATGGGCCGCAGCATCTACAAGGCGTCCATACTCCCGAGTCATGGACCCAGTAACCTTAACCTTGAGTCCGTGCCTCAACTTCCTTTCGAACTCTAGACAACGGCGTTCCTCAGACGCCACTAGCTCAGGTGCAAACCTAGACAAACTGGTAAATGCAGCCTCAAACTCGGCCACAGATGAACTCAGCTGCTTGAGCTAAAAAAACTGATCTCTCAACTTCTCCCTAACAGCGGGAGACAGAAACTTCTCCTGAAAGGCATCAACGAAAGCCCCCCAAGTCCCTCCAATACGACCCCGCACGAACTTCCACCACTGACCCGCGTCTCCCTTCAGCTGGAAGGACGCCAAGGTCACCTTCAAAGCCCCATCTTCGATGCCAAGCATCTCAAACGTCTTTCGTTATCTGCTCAAACCACTCATCAGCCTTCAGTGGCTCTTTCGGATCCCCCAGAAACTCATCCGGATTGGACCGGAAAAACTCCCTCTTTAGAAAAGAAGGCCCTGCCTCAGCCACATGGGCCTGGACTTGATTCTCAGCTCTGAGAATGTCCATGGATTCCCTCAATGCTCTTGCCATCTCGCGAGCTAAGGCGCCCATGGCCTGCTGACCTACTGGCTCGGCCATATTAGCCTGACCAACACCCTCCTACTGCGCCGGAATCTCATCCGGTATAGGCATCTCCTGCCTCCTAGGCCTACCTCGCCTACCACTACGTCCTCGTCCTGACATCCTAATAAAGGTAACGAAAACATTACCACATTCACAAATGTGCCGAAGCTATTTCACTCACGTTCTAAAGCATTGGACAACAGTAATTCATTCCATGTAAGCATATAATCACATAAGCACCTATGAATTTCCTTTCCAGATAATGACAGTCCCGAGGCGTTGCTAGAGTTCCAGTTAGAAACAGCATTGATCAGGTGCTTTTCCAACAGGAGTCCTAGAAACCCAAGGATCCAATCAACATCCTAGAAACTAAATCCCATACCCATATAGTCACATAAACATGTTATCAAATAAACATATAACATCATGCATAAGTCTCTAACAAGCGAGACAAACCCATTGTGGTACTAACCACTTCCCGCGTACCCAAAGTATTCGAACCCGGTACGCTCTGATACCAAGTTGTAACGCCCTCAAAATAAACCCATAATTCATACATTCATGATACAAGAAATTGACAACATATTCAAGAGAATAAAGTGTACATCTATTTTTCATAATATTTATCACAAAAGTATTACATGTTGATAACAAAAGTAAATGCCCTACAGGCTTACAACTTTCCAAGCCAACACTTGGTTGCAAAAAGAGAGTACTAACTCATACACATTAAGCCCTCGGTTTGAATTTACATGTAATACACGAAAGGTAAACAACAAAAAGGGATCTTCAGCCTCTAAGCCTCCCAAGCTATATCCTTGGAGGTGGCATATCACCTGAACTTGAAAATGATGTCCCGTATAGGGTGAGCCAATGCCCAGTGGAGATATACTAAACCAAGTATGAGAAATAACTAAAACAATAGCATTTGATATATGGTTAACACTTATAAACCAACTTACAACACTTTTCAATTCAACATCAAGTACATCCATTTTTCATTTCAGTTTCGTTCACTTATACAGTTTTGATTCATAATTATGGCTCAGAACCTGGCCAAACAATTCAATGAGACTATAACACATATTAAAACACTTCCATACTTCACAATTCATATGAGAATATAACTCATATTAAAACACTTCCATACTTCAACACTTCTATATTTCAAGTGATACACAGATTTGCTGTATCAATGGAGTCCATCTCTTGTCTCCTCCCAAACAGGTTTGAGAGTCCATCCCCTATCTCCTCTCAAACCATGGAGTACATCCCCTATCTCCTCCCAAACAATATACATATACAATGTATTTAAACACTTATCATATACAATGATCAATCAATACACACATTTGCTGTATTATTCCAACCCTCATATTCAATGACATATTCAATGTGATTAGTTTCAGTTTTCTCTAATCATCATACAATGTCTACAACAATTAAGACTATCCTCCACCGATAGCCCAAAGCAGTTATCTCTAAACAGATAATATAATTATCATACAGATAAAATAACAACATTTTCATAGGTGAGTGATTAATTTATCCAACTACACCAATCAACCTCATAATTTCCCAATTTCATAATTTTCAACTCAATTTCACATTTCCCCAAATTAATTATTCAACATAATTAGGGCATTTTTCCCTTTTCCCAATTATTGATCCCAAGACCAAATTCCACCAATTTAACTTACAAACTCATATTTCCAAGGCCTTATATGCACATGGAGCTTTAAAACACAAAACCCCTCTTTTATAAATTACACATCAAACCCTAACTTTTTCCAAAATTTACCAACAACACCATCTAATCAAAATGACCAAAATTTATGTTAAAACTCATAGAATAGAGTAGGTTATCCCTACCTCGAAATGAAGAGACCAAATGAAGAAGATGGAGAAAACTCAGGATGCTCCAAACCAAAAGATTTTCGGATCAAAGTGAAGCCCACACCAAACTCTACCTTTTATACAAAGGAACCAAGGTAGAAACACTCTAGAACTAGATGGATTCTTAGAGAGAGTGTGTGTGTAGAGAGAGAGGCTACTGAAATTAGGGTTTTGAAAAGTTAGAGAGAGAGAGAAAGTTGAAAAAGTGATTTAAAATGACCCAGCTGCGATCTGATATACGTTTGACCCGCTCGAGCGGAGAATAGGACGCTCGAGCGTCAGACACAAAAAACTTAACCCGCTCAAGCGCACAAGACCCGCTCGAGCGCCAAGGCACAACAGCAGAACACCACCCACTCGAGTGCAAAGGAACCCGCTCGAGCGTATATTACACTCCTCTAGTACTTTTACAGACTTCGAACACCCGCTCGAGCGTCAGATACCCGCTCGAGCGCGACCCGCTCGAGCGTAAGGAAATTCGCTCAAGCGTGAAAAACACACCTTCAGTATTTTTGTAGACGCACAAAATGCTGAAAGGATGCAAACTCCGCTCGAGCGCAAAAGGTGTGCTCGAGCGGATCATCAAAAATCTAGGCAACAAGAATAGAGACCAAAGCTCACCCAACCTAATACAAACTTGCCCAACATATCTTAAAATTCAAATATAAGGAATTAAAGGACGAAAATGAAACAAATGCAACAATACTCAACCGCGGAACCTAAGTCCAGAATACTGTACATAAAGGGGAAAACCTGGGATCGCTATATATGCAACTTCGATTTTTATTTTTATTCAAATTCTATTTTTATTTAATTTGTTTTTCTATTCAACTTCTTTTTTTTATTTAATTTCAAAATAAATAGCTAAGGTATAGTGGTTTTTTGTTGAATGAACTACCATTTTTAATTTTCTGCTACTTATATTTTAATTTTTATTCAACTTCCTTTTTTACTTAATTTCCAAATAGATTGTTAAAGTATAGTGGTTTCTTGAATAAACTTCTATTTTTATTTTTATTCAACTTTAATTTTTATTCAATTCCTTTTCTATTTAACTTCTTTTTTTTATTTAATTTCCAAATAGATCGTTAAGGTATAATGGTTTCTTGAAAAAACTTCCATTTTTAATTTTATGCAACTTCCATTTTTATTTTTATTCAATTTCCTTTTCTATTCAACTTCCTCTTTTATTTAATTTCAAATAGATCGTTAAGGTATAGTGGTTTCTTCAATGAACTTTCATTGTTAATTTTATGCAACTTCCATTTTTATTCAATTTCGTTTTCTATTCAACTTCATTTTTATTTAATTTCCAAATAGATCGTTAAGGTATAGTGGTTTATTGAAGGAATTTCCATTTTTAATTTTATGCAACTTCTATTTTTATTTTTATTCCACTTCCATTGTTATTCAATTTCCTTTTCTATTCAACTTCCTTTTTTATTTAATTTCTAAATAGATCGTTAAGGTATAGTGGTTTGTTGAATGAACTTCCATTTTTAATTTTATACGACTTCCATTTTTATTTTTATTCAACTTCCATTTTTACTCAATTCCCTTTTCTATTCACCATCCTTTTTTTTATTTAATTTCCAAATAATTCATTAAGGTGCAGTGGTTTCTTTGGCGAGCATTCATTTTTACACAATTTCCTTTTTCTGGTCAACATCCTTTTTTATTTAATTTCCAAATAGATCATTAACGTATAGTGGTTTTTGAATGAACTTCCATTGTTAATTTTATGCAACTTCCATTTTTATTTTCACTCAACTTCCTTTTTTATTCAATTTCCTTTTCTATTTAACTTCATTTTTTATTTAATTTCCAAATATATCGTTAAGGTATAGTGGTTTCTTGAATGAACTTGCATTTTTAATTTTATGCAACTTTCATTTTTATTTTTATTCATTTTCTTTTTCTATTTAACTTCCTTTTTTTATTTAATTCCCAAATAGATCGTTATGGTATCATGGTTTCTTGAATGTACATCCATTTTTAATTTTATGCAACTTCCAATTTTATTTTTATTCAACTTCGATTTTTATTCAATTTCCTTTTCTATTCACCTTCCTTTTTTTATTTACTTTCAAAATAATTCATTGAGGTCTAGTCGTTTCTTGAATGAACTTCCATTTTTATACAATTTCCTTTTCTAATAACTTCCTTTTTATTTAATTTCCAAATAGATCGTTAACGTATAGTGGTTTTTTGAATGAACTTCGATTGTCAATTTTATGCAACTTCCATTTTTATTCAATTTTTATGGAACTTCATTTTTTATTTATTTTCCAAATAGATCGTTAAGGTATAGTTGTTTCTTAAATGAACTTCCATTTTTAATTTTATGCAATTTCCATTTTTATTTTTATCCAACTTCCATTTTTATTCACATTCCTTTTCTATTTGACTTCCTTTTTTATTTAATTTCCAAATAGATCGTTAAGGTATAGTGGTTTCTTGAATGAATTTCGATTTTTATTTTTATTCAACTTCCATTTTTATTCAATTTCCATTTCTATTCAACTTCCTTTTTTATTTAATTTCCAAATAGATCGATAAGGTATAGTGGTTTCTTCAATGAACTTCCATTTTTAATTTTATGCAACTTCAATTTTTATTTTTATTCAACTTCCATTTTTATTTTATTTCCTCTTCTATTCAACTTCCTTTTTTATTTAATTTCCAAATAGATTGTTAACGTATAGTCGTTTCTTGAATGAACTTCGATTTTTATTTTTATTCAAATTCCATTTTTATTGAATTTCCTTTTCTATTCAACTTTCTTTTTTATTTAATTTCCAAATAGATCGATAAGGTATTGTGGTTTCTTGCATTAACTTCCATTTTTAAATTTCTGCAACTTCCATTTTTATTTTTATTTAACTTCCATTTTTATTCAATTTCTTTTTCTATTCAATTTCATTTTTTATTTAATTTCCAAGTAGATCGTTAAGCTATAGTGGTTTATTAAATGAACTTCCATTTTTAATTTTATGCAACTTCCGTTTTTATTTTTATTCAACTTCCATTTTTATTCAATTTCCTTTTCTGTTCAAGTTCCTTTTTTATTGAATTTTCAAATAGATCGTTAAGGTATAGTGGTACCTTGAATGAACTTCCATTGTTAATTTTATGCAACTTCTATTTTTATTTTTACTCAACTTCCATTTTTATTTTATTTTTTTTTATTCCACTTCATTTTTCATTTAATTTCCAAATAGATCGTTATGGTATAGTGGTTTCTTGAATGAACTTCCATTGTTAATGTTATGCAACTTCCATTTTTATTTTCACTCAATTTCCATTTTTATTCAATTTCCTTTTCTGTTCAACTTCATTTTTTATTTAATTTCCAAATAGATCGTTAATGTATAGTGGTTTCCTAAATGAACTTCCATTTTTATTTTTATTCAACTTCCATTTTTATTCAATTTCCTTTTCTACTCAACTTCCTTTTCTATTTAATTTCCAAACAGATTGTTAAGGTATTGTGTTTGGTTGAATGAACTTCGATTTTTATTTTTATTCAACTACCAATTTTAATCAATTTCTTTCTCTATTAAACTTCCTTTTTTATTTAATTTCCAAATAGATCGATAAGGTATAGTGCTTTCTTGCATGAACTTCCATTTTCAATTTTCTGCAACTTCCATTTTTATTTTTATTCAACTTCCCTTTTTATTCAATTTCTTTTTCTATTCAACTTCCTTTTTTATTTAATTTCAAAATAGATCGTTAAGGTATAGTGGTTTATTCAATGAACTTCCATTTTTATTTTTATTCAACTTCCATTTTTATTTAATTTCCAAATAGATCGTTAAGGTATGGTGGTTTCTTGAATGAACTTTCATTATTAATTTTATGCAACTTCCATTTTTATTCAATTTCCTTTTCTATTCAACTTCCTTTTTTATTTAATTTCCTAATAGATCGTTAAGGTATAATGGTTTCTTGAATGAACTTCCATTGTTAATTTTATGCAACTTCCATTTTTATTCAATTTCCTTTTCTATTCAACTTCCTTTTTTATTTAATTTCCAAATAGATCGTTAAGGTATAGTGGTTTCTTGAATAAACTTATATTGTTAATTTTATGCAACTTTCATTTTTATTTTTACTCAACTTCTATTTTTATTCAATTTTCTGATCTATTCAACTTCATTTTTTACTTAAGTTCTAAATAGATCGTTAAGGTATAGTGGTTTCTTCAATGAACTTCCATTGTTAATTTTATGCAACTTCTATTTTTATTTAATTTCATTTTCTATTCAACTTTATTTTTTATTTAATTTCCAAATAGGTCGTTAAGGTATAGTGATTTATTGAATGAACTTTCATTTTTATTTTTATGCAACATGCATTGTCATTTTTATTCAACTTCCATTTTTATTTAATTTCCTTTTATATTAAACTTTCTTTTTTATTTAATTTCCAAATAGATCGTTAGGGGATAGTGGTTTCTTGAATGAACTTCCATTATTAATTTCATGCAACTTCCATTTTTTTTTTTATTCAACTTCCATTTTTATTCAACTTCATTTTCTATTGAACTTCCTTTTTTACTTAATTTCCAGATAGATCGTTCAAGTATAGTGATTTCTTGAATGAAGTTCCATTGCTAATTTTATGCAACTTCCATTTTTTTTTTAATTCAACTTCCATTTGTATTCAATTTCCTTTTCTATTCTACTTCATTTTTTACTTAATTTCCGAATAGATCATTAAGGTATAGTGGTTTCCTGAATGAACATCCATTTTTAATTTTATGCAATTTCCATTTTTATTTTATCCTACTTCCATTTTTATTCAATTTCCTTTTCTATTTAACTTATTTTTTATTTAATTTCCAAATAGAACGTTAAGGTATAGTGGTTTCTTGAATGAACTTCCATTTTTAATTTTATGCAACTTCCATTTTTATTTTTATTCAACTTCTATTTTTATTTTATCCTTTGTATTCAACTTCTTTTTTTATTTAATTTCCAAATAGATTGTTAACGTATAGTGGTTTCTTTAATGAACTTTGATTTTTATTTTTATTCAACTTCCATTTTTATTCAATTTCCTTTTCTATTCAACTTCCTTTTTTATGTAATTTCCAAATAGATCGATAAGGTATTGTGGTTTCTTGAATGAACTTCCATTTTTAATTTTATGCATCTTCGATTTTTATTTTTATTCAACTTCTATTTTTATTCAATTTCCTTTTCTGTTCAACTTTCTTTTTTATTCAATTTCCAAATAGATCGTTAAGGTATAGTGGTATCTTGAATGAACTTCCATTCTTTAATTTTTTGAAACTTCTATTTTTATTTTTACTCAACTTCCATTTTTATTTTATTTACTTTTCTATTCCATTTCATTTTTTATTTAATTTCCAAATAGATCGTTAAGGTATAGTGGTTTCTTGAATGAACTTCCATTATTAATTTTATGCAACTTCCATTTTTATTCAATTTCCTTTTCTATTCAACTTCCTTTTTTATTTAATTTCCAAATAGATCGTTAAGGTATAATGGTTTCTTGAATGAACTTCCATTTTTATTTTTATGCAACTTCCATTTTTATTCAATTTCCTTTTCTATTCAACTTCCTTTTTTATTTAATTTCCAAATAGATCGTTAAGGTATAGTGGTTTCTTGAATGAACTTCCATTGTTAATTTTATGCAACTTTCATTTTTATTTTTACTCAACTTCTATTTTTATTCAATTTTCTGATCTATTCAACTTCATTTTTTACTTAAGTTCTAAATAGATCGTTAAGGTATAGTGGTTTCTTCAATGAACTTCCATTGTTAATTTTATGCAACTTCTATTTTTATTTAATTTCATTTTCTATTCAACTTTATTTTTTATTTAATTTCCAAATAGGTCGTTAAGGTATAGTGATTTATTGAATGAACTTTCATTTTTATTTTATGCAACATGCATTGTCATTTTTATTCAACTTCCATTTTTATTTAATTTCCTTTTATATTAAACTTTCTTTTTTATTTAATTTCCAAATAGATCGTTAGGGGATAGTGGTTTCTTGAATGAACTTCCATTATTAATTTCATGCAACTTCCATTTTTATTTTTATTCAACTTCCATTTTTATTCAATTTTCTTTTCTATTCAACTTCATTTTTTATTTAATTTCCAAATAGATCATCAAGGTATAGTGGTTTCTTGAATGAAGTTCCATTGTTAATTTTATGCAACTTCCATTTTTTTTTTTATTCAACTTCCATTTTTATTCAATTTCCTTTTCTATTCAACTTCATTTTTTATTTAATTTCCAAATATATCGTTAAGGTATAGTGGTTTCCTGAATGAACATCCATTTTTAATTTTATGCAATTTCCATTTTTATTTTTATCCTACTTCCATTTTTATTCAATTTCCTTTTCTATTTAACTTAATTTTTTATTTAATTTCCAAATAGAACGTTAAGGTATAGTGGTTTCTTGAATGAACTTCCATTTTTAATTTTATGCAACTTCCATTTTTATTTTTATTCAACTTCTATTTTTATTTTATCCTTTTCTATTCAACTTCTTTTTTTATTTAATTTCCAAATAGATTGTTAACGTATAGTGGTTTCTTTAATGAACTTTGATTTTTATTTTTATTCAACTTCCATTTTTATTCAATTTCCTTTTCTATTCAACTTCCTTTTTTATGTAATTTCCAAATAGATCGATAAGGTATTGTGGTTTCTTGAATGAACTTCCATTTTTAATTTTATGCATCTTCGATTTTTATTTTTATTCAACTTCTATTTTTATTCAATTTCCTTTTCTGTTCAACTTTCTTTTTTATTCAATTTCCAAATAGATCGTTAAGGTATAGTGGTATCTTGAATGAACTTCCATTCTTTAATTTTTTGAAACTTCTATTTTTATTTTTACTCAACTTCCATTTTTATTTTATTTACTTTTCTATTCCACTTCATTTTTTATTTAATTTCCAAATGGATCGTTAAGGTATAGTGGTTTCTTGAATGAACTTCCATTGTTAATTTAATGTAACTTCCATTTTTATTTTCACTCAACTTCCATTTTTTTCAATTTCCTTTTCTGTTCAACTTCATTTTTTATTTAATTTCCAAATAGTTCATTAACGTATAGTGGTTTTCTGAATGAACTTCCATTTTTATTTTTATTCAACTTCCATTTTTATTCAATTTCCTTTTCTACTCAACTTCCTTTTTTATTTAATTTCCAAATAGATCGTTAAGGTATAGTGCTTTCTTGAATGAACTTCGATTTTTATTTTTATTCAACTTCCATTTTTAATCAATTTCTTTTTCTATTAGACTTCTTTTTTTATTTAATTTCCAAATAGATCGATAAGGTATAGTGCTTTCCTGAATGAACTTCCATTTTTAATTTTCTACAACTTCCTTTTTAATTTTTATTCAACTTCCCTTTTTATTCAATTTCTTTTTCTATTCAACTTCCTTTTTTATTTAATTTCCAAATAGATCGTTAAGGTATAGTGGTTTCTTGAATGAACTTCCATTGTTAATTTTATGCAACTTCCATTTTTATTTTTATTAAACTTCCATTTTTATTCAATTTCCTTTTCTATTCAACTTCCTTTTTTATTTAATTTCCAAATAGATCGTTAAGGTATAGTGGTTTCTTGAATTAACTTCCATTGTTAATTTTATGCAACTTCCATTTTTATTTTTATTCAACTTCCATTTTTAATTTTCTACAACTTCCTTTTTAATTTTTATTCAACTTCCTTTTTTATTTAATTTCAAATAGATCGTTAAGGTATAGTGGTTTTCTTGAATGAACTTCCATTGTTAATTTTATGCAACTTCCATTTTTATTTTTATTGTGACGTCTTGAAATGAAACCCATAAATCATACATTCGTGACGTCCCTAGACATAGGAGAAATAAACATATTTCTATTTATCACAGTATTTAATCCAAAGGTATTACATGTTGAAAACAAAAGTAAATGCCCTACGGGCTTACAACTTTCCAAGCCAACACTTGGTTACAAAAGGAGAGTACTAACTCAAAACACAAAATAAGTCCTTGGCTTGAATTACATTTAATACACAAAATAATTACCAAAAAAAAAAAAAGCCTTCAGTTTCTAAAACCTCCCAAGCTAAGTCCTTGGTGGCGGCATAACACCTGCACCTGAAAATGATGTCCCATATAGGGTGAGCCAACGCCCAGTAGAGATATGCTAAACATAATATGAGCAATGACTAAAACATGAGCATTCGATAAATGTTTAACTCATATAAATCAACTCATAACACATTTCACTTCCATGACACATATGTCCATGCTCATTTTACTTTCCTTTGCTTAACAAATTTCGATTTGTAAACATGGCTCAGAACCTGGCCGAACAATTCCCATGAGACTACGGCTCATGTTGAAAACCTTTCCAATATCAACAATTTAAATGAGATTATAACTCATAATAAAACACTTCCGTAATTCACAATAGATACACATATTTGCTGTATCAATGTCATAATAAAACACTTCCGTACTTCATAAATGATACACAGATTTGCTGTATCAATGGAGTCCATCCCCTACCTCCCCGCAAATAACATCCGGTTTAGGAGTCCATCCCCTATCTCCTCCTAAACTGTGGAGTACATCCCCTATCTCCTCCCACACAATACAATGTATATAAACGTTTATCATATACATGTTAAATCAATACACAAATTAGATGTATTATTCCAACCGTCATTTTCGATGACATATTCAACCGATTAGTTTTAATTCACCTAATCATCATGCAATGTCTACAACAATCATGACTATCCTCCACCGATAGCCCAAGCAATTATTTCTAAATAGATAATAAATGCATCAACAGATAAATTATCAATATTTTCAAAGTAAGTGTTTAATCAATCCAACTCCACCATTCCTTCTCAAAACTCCCCAATTCCACTATTTCACAATGAAAGTCATTAATTACACTAATGACCCAATAAAACCCAAATATGGCATTTTTCCCATTTCTCCCAATATTGACCCAAAGGCACAAATATCATCAGTAGACCTCAATAACTTCATTTAAGACTCAAATACACATATATAGCTCAAAGGAATGAAAAACCCTCTATTACATTATAAGGTTTGAAACCCTAACTCCCAAACTTTCCAACTATAACATTACATCAAAATGATTACAAGTTTAGGTCAAAGACCATAAATGTGAGTAGTTATCCCTACCTTAAATTTCGGAGCCCAAAAGAGAAGGTGAAGAAAATCGAAAGTGCTCCAAATCCCAAGATTTTCGGATTGATAGGTAGCCCAAGCCAAGCTTTACACTTTTTGCAAAGGAACTAAGGTAGAAGATCGCTCAAACTAGATCAAACTTAGAGAGAAGGTGAAATGTAGTGAGAGAAGCTCTCAAAATAGGTTTTGAAAAGTAAGAGAGAGAGTAAGAGTTGAAAAAGTGATCTAAAATGACCCAGCTGCCAACTGATATACGTATGACCCGCTCGAACGGAGAATAGGACGTTCGAGCGTCAAACACAAAAACTTAACCCCCTCGAGCGCCAAGGCACAAAACAAGACACCACCCGCTCGAGCACAAAAAGGAACCCGCTCGAGCGTAAATTACACTCTTCCAGTATTTTTACAGCCATCGAACACCCGCTCGAGCGCAAGGATACCCGCTTGAGCGCGACCCGCTCGAGCGTAAGGAACTCTACTCGAGCGTGAAAAACACATTTGCAGTATTTTTACAAACGGACAAACTACTAAAAGTATGCAAACTCCGCTCAAGCGCAGGAAGACCCGCTCGAGCGGATCACTAAAAATCTGGGCAACAAGAGTTCGGACAAAAGCTCAACCAACCTGTTCGAAACGCGCCCAAGACAATTCTAAACTCAAATACAAAGAGTTAAAGGACGGAAATGAAATACAGACAACGACAACTATCAACGGAACTGAGTCCGGAATACAGTAAATAAGGAAGGGAAAACCGGGATCGCTACATTTATTCAACTTCCCTTTTTATTCAATTTCCTTTTCTATTCAACTTCCTTTTTTATTTAATTTCCAAATAGATCGTTAAGGTATAGTGGTTTCTTGAATGAACTTCCATTGTTAATTTTATGCAACTTCTATTTTTCTTTTTCCTCAACTTCCATTTTTATTCAATTTTCATTTATGTTCAACTTCATTTTTTATTTAAGTTCTAAATAGATCGATAAGGTATAGTGGTTTCTTGAATGAACATCCATTGTTAATTTTATGCAACTTCCATTTTTATTCAATTTCATTTTCTATTTAACTTCATTTTTTATTTAATTTCCAAATAGATCGTTAAGGTATAGTGGTTTATTGAATGAACTTTCATTTTTATTTTTATGCAACATCCATTGTCATTTTTATTCAATTTCCATTTTTATTCAATTTCCTTTTCTATTCAACTTTCTTTTTTATTTAATTTCCGAAATAGATCGTTAAGGGATAGCGGTTTCTTGAATGAACTTCCATTTTTAATTTCATGCAACTTCCATTTTTCTTTTTATTCAACTTCCATTTTTATTCAATTTCCTTTTCTATTTAACTTTCTTTTTTGTTTAATTTCCAAATAGATCGTTAAGGTATAGTGGTTTCTTGAATGAACTTCCACTTTTAATTTTATGCAATTTCCATTTTTATTTTTATTCAAGTTCCATTTTTATTCATTTTACTTTTCTATTTAACTTCCTTTTTTATTTAATTTCCAAATAGATCGTTAAGGTATTGTGATTTCTTGAATGAACTTCAATTTTTAATTTTATGCAACTTCCATTTTTATTTTTATTCAACTTCCATTTTCATTCAATTTCCTTTTATATTCACCTTCCTTTTTTTATTTAATTTCCAAATAATTCAATAAGCTGTAGTGGTTTCTTGAATGAACTTCCATTTTTATACAATTTCCTTTTCTAATCAACTTCCTTTTTTATTTAATTTCCAAATAAATCGTTAACGTATAGTGGTTTCTTGAATGAACTTCCATTCTTAATTTTATGCAACTTCCATTTTTATTTTTACTCAACTTCCATTTTTATTCAATTTCCTTTTCTATTCAACTTCATTTTTTATTGAATTTCCAAATAGATCATTAAGGTATAGTGGTTTCTTGAATAAACTTCCATTTTTAATTTTATTCAATTTCCATTTTTATTTTTATTGAACTTCCATTTTTATTCATTTTCCTTTTCTATTCAACTTCCTTTTTTATTTAATTTCCAAATAGATCGTTAAGGTATCATGGTTTCTTGAATGAACTTCCATTTTTAATTTTATGCAATTTTCATTTTTATTTTTATTCAATTTCCTTTTCTATTCACCTTCCTTTTTTTATTTAATTTCCAAATAATTCATTAAGGTGTGGTGGTTTATTGAATGAACTTACATTTTTATACAATTTCCTTTTCTAATCAACTTTATTTTTTTTATTTAATTTCCAAGTAGATCGTTAACGTAAAGTGGTTTCTTGAATGAACTTCCATTCTTAATTTTATGCAGCTTCCATTTTTATTTATATTCAACTTCCATTTTTATTCAATTTCCTTTTCTGTTCAACTTCATTTTTTATTTAATTTCTAAATAGATCGTTAAGGTATAATGGTTTCTTGAATAAATTTCCATTTTTAATTTTATGCAATTTCCATTTTTATTTTAATCCAACTTCAATTTTTATTCAATTTCGTTTTCTATTTAACTTCCTTTATTATTTAATTTCCAAATTGATCGTTAAGGTATACTGGTTTCTTGAATGAACATCCGTTTTTAAATTTATGCAACTTCCATTTTTATTTTTATTTAACTTCCGTTTTTATTTAATTTCCTTTTCTATTCACCTTCATTTTTTTATTTAATTTCCAAATAATTCATTAAGGTGTTGTGGTTTCTCGAATAAACTTCCATTTTTATTCAATTTTCTTTCTATTCAACTTTATTTTTTATTTAATTTCCTAATAGATCGTTAAGGCATAGTGGTTTCTTAAATGAATTTCCATTGTTAATTTTATGCAACTTCCATTTTTATTCAATTTCCTTTTCTATTCAACTTCATTTTTTATTTAATTTACAAATAGATCGTTAAGGTATAGTGGTTTCTTGAATGAATTTCCATTTTTAATTTTATGCAATTTCCATTTTTATTTATATTCAACTTTCATTTTTATTCATTTTCCTTTTCTATTCAACTTCTTTTTTATTTAATTTCCAAATAGATCGTTAACGTGTCATGGTTTCTTGAATAAACTTCCATTTTTAATTTTATACAACTTCCATTTTTATTTTTTATTCAACTTCCATTTTTATTCAATTTCTTTTCTACTCAACTTCCTTTTTTATTTAATTTCCAAATAGATCGTTAAGGTATAGTGCTTTCTTGAATGAATTTCGATTTTTATTTTTATTCAACTTCCATTTTTAATCAATTTCCTTTTCTATTAAACTTCCTATTTTATTTAATTTCCAAATAGATCGATAAGGTATAGTGCTTTTTTGAATGAACTTCCATTTTTAATTTTCTACAACTTCCTATTTTATTTTTATTCAACTTCCCTTTTTATTCAATTTCTTTTTCTATTCAACTTCCTTTTTTATTTAATTTCCAAATAGATCGTTAAGGTATAGTGGTTTATTCAATGAACTTCCATTTTTAATTTTATGCAACTTCCATTTTTATTTTTATTCAACTTCCATTTTTATTCAATTTCCTTTTCTATTCAACTTCCTTTTTTATTTAATTTCCAAATAGATCGTCAAGGTATAGTTTTTTCTTGAATGAACTTCCATTGGTAATTTTATGCAACTTCCATTTTTATCTTTATTCAACTTCAATTTTTATTCAATTTCCTTTTGTATTCAACTTCCTTTTTTGTTTAATTTGCAAATAGATCGTTAAGGTATAGTGGTTTTCTTGAATGAACTTCTATTGTTAATTTTATGCAACTTCCATTTTTATTTTTATTGTAACGCCCTGAAATAAAAATCATAAATCATACATTCGTGACGTCCCTAAACATAGGAGAAATAAACATATTTCTATATCATCACAGTATTTAATCCAAAGGTATTGCATGTTGACAATAAAAGTAAATGCCCTACGGGCTTACAACTTGTCAAGCCAACACTTGGTTACAAAAGGAGAGTACTAACTCAAAACACAAAATAAGTCCTTGGCTTGAATTACATGTAATACACAAAATAATTACAAAAAAAAAAAAAAGCCTTCAGTTTCTAAAACCTCCCAAGCTAAGTCCTTGGAGGCGGCATAACACCTGCACCTGAAAATGATGTCCCATATAGGGTGAGCCAACGCCCAGTAGAGATATGCTAAACATAATATGAGCAATGACTAAAACATGAGCATTCGATAAATGTTTAACTCATATAAATCAACTCATAACACATTTCACTTCCATGACACATATGTCCATGCTCATTTTACTTTCCTTTACTTAACAAATATCGATTTGTAAACATGGCTCAGAACCTGGCCGAACAATTCCCATGAGACTACAGCTCATGTTGAAAACCTTTCCAATATCAACAATTTAAATGAGATTATAACTCATAATAAAACACTTCCACAATTCACAATAGATACATATATTTGCTGTATCAATGTCATAATAAAACACTTCGTACTTCATAAATGATACACAGATTTGCTGTATCAATGGAGTCCATCCCCTATCTCCCCCCAAATAACATCCGGTTTAGGAGTCCATCCCCTATCTCCTCCTAAACCGTGGAGTACATCTCCTATCTCCTCCACACAATACAATGTATATAAACGTTTATCATATACATGTTCAATCAATACACAAATTAGATGTATTATTCCAACCGTCATTTTCAATGACATATTCAACCGATTAGTTTTAATTCACCTAATCATCATGCAGTGTCTACAACAATCATGACTATCCTCCACCGATAGCCCAAGCAATTATTTCTAAATAGATAATAAATGCATCAACAGATAAATTATCAATATTTTCAAAGTGAGTGGTTAATCAATCCAACTCCACCATTCCTTCTCAAAACTCCCCAATTCCACTATTTCACAATGAAAGTCATTAATTATACTAATGACCCAATAAAACCCAAATATGGCATTTTTCCCATTTCTCCCAATATTGACCCAAAGGCACAAATATCATCAGTAGACCTCAATAACTTCATTTAAGACTCAAATACACATATATAGCTCAAAGGAACAAAAAACCCTCTATTACATTATAAGGTTTGAAACCCTAACTCCCAAACTTTTCCAACTATAACATTATATCAAAATGACTACAAGTTTAGGTCAAAGACCATAAATATGAGTAGTTATCCCTACCTTAAATTTCGGAGCCCAAAAGAGAAGGTGAAGAAAATCGAAAGTGCTCCAAATCCCAAGATTTTCGGATTGATAGGTAGCCCAAGCCAAGCTCTACAATTTTTGCAAAGGAACTAAGGTAGAAGATCGCTCAAACTAGATCAAACCTTAGAGAGAAGGTGAAACATAGAGAGAGAAGCTCTCAAAATAGGTTTTGAAAAGTAAGAGAGAGAGTAAGAGTTGAAAAAGTGATATAAAATGACCCAGCTGCCAACTGATATACGTATGACCCGCTCGAGCGGAGAATAGGACGCTCGAGCGTCGAACACAAAAACTTAACCCGCTCGAGCACCAAGGCACAAAACAAGACACCACCCGCTCGAGCGCAAAAAGGAACCCGCTCGAGCGTAGATTACACTATTCCAGTATTTTTATAGCCATCGAACACCCGCTCGAGCGCAAGGGTACCCGCTTGAGCGCGACCCGCTCGAGCGTAAGGAACTCTGCTCGAGCGTGAAAAACACATCTGCAGTATTTTTACAAATGGATAAACTACTAAAAGTATGCAAACTCCGCTCGAGCGCAAGAAGACCCGCTCGAGCAGATCACTAAAAATCTGGGCAACAAGAGTTGGAACAAAAGCTCAACCAACCTGTTCGAAACACGCCCAAGACAATTTTAAACTCAAATACAAAGAGTTAAAGGACGAAAATGAAATACAGACAACGACAACTGTCAACGGAACCGAGTCCGGAATACAGTAAATAAGGAAGCGAAAACCGGGATCGCTACATTTATTCAACTTCCCTTTTTATTCAATTTCCTTTTCTATTCAACTTCCTTTTTTATTTAATTTCCAAATAGATCGTTAAGGTATAGTGGTTTCTTGAATTAACTTCCATTGTTAATTTTATGCAACTTCTATTTTTCTCTTTCCTCAACTTCCATTTTTATTCAATTTCCATTTCTATTCAACTTCATTTTTTATTTAAGTTCTAAATAGATCGATAAGGTATAGTGGTTTCTTGAATGAACTTCCATTGTTAATTTTATGCAACTTCCATTTTTATTCAATTTCATTTTCTATTCAACTTCATTTTTTATTTAATTTCCAAATAGATCGTTAAGGTATAGTGGTTTATTGAATGAACTTTCATTTTTATTTTTATGCAACTTCCATTGCCATTTTTATTCAATTTCTATTTTTATTCAATTTCCTTTTCTATTCAACTTTCTTTTTCATTTAATTTCCGAAATAGATCGTTAAGGGATAGTGGTTTCTTGAATGAACTTCCATTTTTAATTTCATGCAACTTCCATTTTTATTTTTATTCAACTTCCTTTTTTGTTTAATTTCCAAATAGATCGTTAAGGTATAGTGGTTTCTTGAATGAACTTCCATTTTTAATTTTATGCAATTTCCATTTTTATTTTTATTCAAGTTCCATTTTTATTCATTTAACTTTTCTATTTAACTTCCTTTTTTATTTAATTTCCAAATAGATCGTTAAGGTATTGTGGTATCTTGAATGAACTTCATTTTTAATTTTATGCAACTTCCATTTTTATTTTTATTCAACTTCCATTTTCATTCAATTTCCATTTCTATTCACCTTCCTTTTTTTATTTAATTTCCAAATAATTCAATAAGGTGTGTGTGGTTTCTTGAATGAACTTCCATTTTTATACAATTTCCTTTTCAAATCAACTTCCATTTTTATTTAATTTCCAAATAAATCGTTAACGTATAGTGGTTTCTTGAATGAACTTCCATTCTTAATTTTATGCAACTTCCATTTTTATTTTTACTCAACTTCCGTTTTTATTCAATTTCCTTTTCTATTCAACTTCATTTTTTATTTAATTTCCAAATAGATCGTTAAGGTATAGTGGTTTTTTGAATAAACTTTCATTTTTAATTTTATTCAATTTTCATTTTTATTTATATTCAACTTCCATTTTTATTCATTTTCCTTTTCTATTCAACTTCCTTTTTTATTTAATTTTCAAATAGATCGTTAAGGTATCATGGTTTCTTGGATGAACTTCCATTTTTAATTTTATGCAACTTCCATTTTTATTCAATTTCCTTTTCTACTCACCTTCCTTTTTTTATTTAATTTCCAAATAATTCATTAAGGTGTAGTGGTTTATTGAATGAACTTACATTTTTATACAATTTCCTTTTCTAATCAACTTCCTTTTTTTATTTAATTTCCAACTAGATCGTTAACGTATAGTGGTTTCTTGAATGAACTTCCATTTTTAATTTTATGCAACTTTCATTTTTATTTATATTCAACTTCCATCTCTAATCAATTTCTTTTTCTGTTCAACTTCATTTTTTATTTAATTTCCAAATAGATCGTTAAGGTATAATGGTTTCTTGAATGAACTTCCATTTTTAATTTTATGTAATTTCCATTTTTATTTTAATCCAACTTCAATTTTTAGTCAATTTCGTTTTCTATTTAACTTCCTTTATTATTTAATTTCCAAATTGATCGTTCAGGTATACTGGTTTCTTCAATGAACAACCATTTTTAATTTTATGCAACTTCCATTTTTATTTTTATTTAACTTCCGTTTTTATTTAATTTCCTTTTCTATTCACCTTCATTTTTTTATTTAATTTCCAAATAATTCATTAAGGTGAAGTGGTTTCTTGAATAAACTTCCATTTTTATTCAATTTCCTTTTCTATTCAACTTCATTTTTTATTTAATTTCCTAACAGGTCGTTAAGGCATAGTGGTTTCTTAAATGAATTTCCATTGTTAATTTTATGCAACTTCCATTTTTATTCAATTTCCTTTTCTATTCAACTTCATTTTTTATTTAATTTCCAAATAGAACGTTAAGGTATAGTGGTTTCTTGAATGAACTTCCATTTTTAATTTTATGCATTTTCCATTTTTATTTATATTCAACTTCCATTTTTATTCATTTTCCTTTTCTATTCAACTTCTTTTTTATTTAATTTCCAAATAGATCGTTAAGGTATCATGGTTTCTTCAATGAACTTCCACTTTTTATTTTATACAACTTCCATTTTTATTTTTATTCAACTTCCATTTTTATTCAATTTCATTTTCCACTCAACTTCCTTTTTTATTTAATTTCCAAATAGATCGTTAATGTATAATGGTTTCTTGAATGAACTTCCATTTTTAATTTTATGCAATTTCCATTTTTATTTTAATCCAACTTCAATTTTTATTCATTTTCCTTTTCTATTTAACTTCCTTTATTATTTAATTTCGAAATTGATCGTTAAGATATACTGGTTTCTTGAATGAACATCCATTTTTAATTTTATGCAACTTCCATTTTTATTTTTATTTAACTTCCGTTTTTATTTAATTTCCTTTTCTATTCACCTTTATTTTTTTATTTAATTTCCAAATAATTCATTAAGGTGTAGTGGTTTTTTGAATGAACTTCCATTTTTATTCAATTTCCTTTTCTATTCAATTTCATTTTTTATTTAATTTCCTAATAGGTTGTTAAGGCATAGTGGTTTCTTAAATGAATTTCCATTGTTAATTTTAGGCAACTTCCATTTTTATTCAATTTCCTTTTCTATTCAACTTCATTTTTTATTTAATTTCCAAATAGTTCGTTAAGGTATAGTGGTTTCTTGAATGAACTTCCATTTTTAATTTTATGCAATTTCCATTTTTATTTATATTCAACTTCCATTTTTATTCATTTTCCATTTCTATTCAACTTCTTTTTTATTTAATTTCCAAATAGATCGTTACGTATCATGGTTTCTTGAATGAACTTCCATTTTTAATTTTATGCAACTTCCATTTTTATTTTTACTCAACTTCCATTTTTATTCAATTTCCTTTTTCTATTCACCTTTCTTTTTTTATTTATTTTCCAAATAATTCATTAAGGTGTAGTGGTTTATTGAATGAACTTCCATTTTTATACAATTTTCTTTTCTAATCAACTGCCCTTTTTTATTTAATTTCCAAGTAGATCGTAAACGTTCTGTGGTTTCTTGAATGAACTTCCATTCTTAATTTTATGCAACTTCCATTTTTATTTATATTCAACTTCCATTTTTAGTCAATTTCCTTTTCTGTTCAACTTCATTTTTTATTTAATTACCAAATAGATCGTTAAGGTATAATGGTTTCTTGAATGAACTTCCATTTTTAATTTTATGCAATTTCCATTTTTATTTTAATCCAACTTCAATTTTTATTCAATTTCCTTTTCTATTTAACTTCCTTTATTATTTAATTTCCAAATTGATCATTAAGGTATACCGGTTTCTTGAATGAACATCCATTTTTAATTTTATGCAACTTCCATTTTTATTTTTATTTAACTTCCGTTTTGATTTAATTTCCTTTTCTATTCACCTTCATTTTTTTTATTTAATTTCCAAATAATTCATTAAGGTGTTGTGTTTTCTTGAATGAACTTCCATTTTTATTCAATTTCCTTTTCTATTCAAATTCATTTTTTATTTAATTTCCTAATAGGTCGTTAAGGCATAGTGGTTTCTTAAATGAACTTCCATTGTTAATTTTTTGCAACTTCCATTTTTCTTCAATTTCCTTTTCTATTCAACTTCATTTTTTATTTATTTTCCATATAGATCGTTACGGTATAGTGGTTTCTTGAATGAACTTCCATTTTTAATTTTATACAATTTCCATTTTTATTTATATTCAACTTCCATTTTTATTCATTCTCCTTTTCTATTCAACTTCTTTTTTATTTAATTTCCAAATAGATCGTTAAGGTATCATGGTTTCTTGAATGAACTTCCATTTTTAATTTTATGCAACTTCCATTTTTATTTTTATTCAACTTTCAGTTTTATTCAATTTCCTTTTCTATTCACCTTCCTTTTTTTATTTAATTTCCAAATAATTCATTAAGGCGTAGTGGTTTATTGATTGAACTTCCATTTTTATACAATTTTCTTTTCTAATCAACCGCCTTTTTTTTATTTAATTTCAAGTAGATCGTTAACGTATAGTGGTTTCTTGAATGAACTTCCATTCTTAATTTTATGCAACTTCCATTTTTATTTATATTCAACTTCCATTTTTATTCAATTTCCTTTTCTGTTCAACTTCATTTTTTATTTAATTTCCAAATAGATCGTTATGGTATAATGGTTTCTTGAATGAACTTCCATTTTTAATTTTATGCAATTTCCATTTTTTTTAATCCAACTTCAATTTTTATTCAATTTCCTTTTCTATTTAACTTCCTTTATTATTTAATTTCCAAATTGATCGTTAAGGTATACTGGTTTCTTGAATGGACATCCATTTTTAATTTTATGCAACTTCCATTTTTATTTTTATTTAACTTCCGTTTTTATTTAATTTCCTTTTCAATTCACCTTCATTTTTTATTTAATTTCCAAATAATTCATTAAGGTGTAGTGGGTTCTTGAATAAACTTCCATTTTTATTTTTATTCAACTTCCATTTTTTTTTTATTCAACTTCCATTTTTATTTTTATTTAACTTCCGTTTTTATTTAATTTCCAAATAGATCGTTAAGGTATAGTGGTTTCTTAAATGAACTTCCATTGTTAATTTTTTGCAACTTCCATTTTTATTCAATTTCCTTTTCTATTCAACTTCATTTTTTATTTAATTTCCAAATAGATCGTTAAGGTATAGTGGTTTCTTGAATGAACTTCCATTTTTAATTTTATGCAATTTCCATTTTTATTTTTATTCAACTTCCATTTTTATTCATTTTCCTTTTCTATTCAACTTCCTTTTTTTATTTAATTTCCAAATAGATCGTTAAGGTATCATGGTTTCTTGAATGAACTTCCATTTTTAATTTTATGCAACTTCCATTTTTATTTTTATTCAACTTTCAGTTTTATTCAATTTCCTTTTCTATTCACCTTCATTTTTTTTATTTAATTTCCAAATAAGTCATTAAGGCGTAGTGGTTTATTGATTGAACTTCCATTTTTATACAATTTTCTTTTCTAATCAACCGCCTTTTTTTTATTTAATTTCAAGTAGATCGTTAACGTATAGTGGTTTCTTGAATGAACTTCCATTCTTAATTTTATGCAACTTCCATTTTTATTTATATTCAACTTCCATTTTTATTCAATTTCCTTTTCTGTTCAACTTCATTTTTTATTTAATTTCCAAATAGATCGTTATGGTATAATGGTTTCTTGAATGAACTTCCATTTTTAATTTTATGCAATTTCCATTTTTTTTAATCCAACTTCAATTTTTATTCAATTTCCTTTTCCATTAACTTCCTTTATTATTTAATTTCCAAATTGATCGTTAAGGTATACTGGTTTCTTGAATGGACATCCATTTTTAATTTTATGCAACTTCCATTTTTATTTTTATTTAACTTCCATTTTTATTTAATTTCCTTTTCAATTCACCTTCATTTTTTTATTTAATTTCCAAATAATTCATTAAGGTGTAGTGGGTTCTTGAATAAACTTCCATTTTTATTCAATTTCCTTTTCTATTCAACTTCATTTTTTGTTTAATTTCCTAATAGGTCGTTAAGGCATAGTGGTTTCTTAAATGAACTTCGATTGTTAATTTTTTGCAACTTCCATTTTTATTCAATTTCCTTTTCTATTCAACTTCATTTTTTATTTAATATCTAAATAGATCGTTAAGCTATAGTGGTTTCTTGAATGAACTTCCATTTTTAATTTTATGCAACTTCCATTTTTAATTTTATGCAATTTCCATTTTTATTTATATTCAGCTTCCATTTTTATTCATTTTCCTTTTCTATTCAACTTCTTTTTTATTTAATTTCGAAATAGATCGTTAAGGTATCATGGTTTCTTGAATGAACTTCCATTTCTAATTTTATGGAACTTCCGTTATTATTTTTATTCAACTTCAATTTTTATTCAATTTCCTTTTCTATTCTACTTCCTTTTTTTATTTAATTTCCAAATAATTCATTAAGGTGTAGTGGTTTATTGAATGAACTTCCATTTTTATACAATTTCCTTTTCTAATCAACTGCCTTTTTTTATTTAATTTCCAAGTAGATCGTTAACGTATAGTGGTTTCTTGAATGAACTTCCATTCTTAATTTTATGCAACTTCCATTTTAATTTATATTCAACTTCCATTTTTATTCAATTTCCTTTTCTGTTCAACTTCACTTTTTATTTAATTTCAAAATAGATCGTTAAGGTATAATGGTTTCTTGAATGAACTTCCATTTTTAATTTTATGCGATTTCCATTTTTATTTTAATCCCACTTCAATTTTTATTCAATTTCCTTTTCTATTTAACTTCCTTTATTATTTAATTTCCAAATTGATCGTTAAGGTATAATGGTTTCTTGAATGAACATCCATTTTTAATTTTATGCAACTTCCATTTTTATTTTTATTTAACTTTCGTTTTTATTAAATTTCCTTTTCTATTCACCTTCATTTTTTTATTTAATTTCCAAATAATTCATTAAGGTGTAGTGGTTTCTTGAATGAACTTCCATTTTTATTCAATTTCCTTTTCTATTCAACTTCATTTTTTATTTAATTTCCTAATAGGTCATTAAGGCATAGTGGTTTCTTAAATGAATTTCCATTGTTAATTTTATGCAACTTCCATTTTTATTCAATTTCCTTTTCTATTCAACTTCATTTTTTATTTAATTTCCAAATAGATCGTTAAGGTATAGTGGTTTCTTGAATGAACATCCATTTTTAATTTTATGCAATTTCCATTTTTATTTATATTCAACTTCCATTTTTATTCATTTTCCTTTTCTATTCAACTTCTTTTTTATTTAATTTCCAAATAGATCGTTAAGGTATCATGGTTTCTTGAATGAACTTTTATTTTTAATTTTATGCAACTTCCATTTTTGTTTTTATTCAACTTCCATTTTTATTCAATTTCCTTTTCTATTCACCTTTCTTCTTTTATTTAATTTCCAAATAATTCATTAAGGTGTAGTGGTTTGTTGAATGAACTTCCATTTTTATACAATTTCTTTTTCTAATCAACTACCTTTTTTTATTTAATTTCCAAGTAGATCGTTAACGTATAGTGGTTTCTTGAACGAACTTCCATTCTTAATTTTATGCAACTTCCATTTTTATTTATATTCAACTTCCATTTTTAGTCAATTTCCTTTTCTGTTCAACTTCATTTTTTATTTAATTTCCAAATAAATCGTTAAGGTATAATGGTTTCTTCAATGAACTTCCATTTTTAATTTTATGCAATTTTCATTTTTATTTTTATCCAACTTCAATTTTTATTCAATTTCCTTTTCCATTTAACTTTCCTTTTTATTTAATTTCCAAATATATCGTTAAGGTATAGTGGTTTCTTGAATGAACTTCCATTTTTAATTTTATGCAACTTCCATCTTTATTTTTATTTAACTTCCATTTTTATTCAATTTCCTTTTCTATTTACCTTCCTTTTTTTTTTATTTAATTTCCAAATAATGCATTAAGGTGTAGTGGTTTTTTGATTGAACTTTCTTTTTATTCATTTTGATTTTCTATTTGGCTTCCTTTTTTGTTCAATTTCCTAACAGATCGTTAAAGTGTAGTGGTTTCTTGAATGAACTTCCATTTTTAATTTTATGCAACTTCCATTTTTATTTTCATTCAACTTCCATTTTTATTCAATTTCCTTTTCTATTCACCTTCTTTTTTTTTTTTTTAAATTTCGAAATAATTCGTTAACGTGTAGTGGTTTCTTGAATTAACTTCCATTTTTAATTTTATGCAACTTCCATTTTTATTTTTTTTCAAGTTCCATTTTTGTTCAATTTCCTTTTCTATTTTCCATTCTTTTTTTTTTTTTTATGTAATTTCCAAATAATTCATTAAGGTGTAGTGGTTTCTTTAATGAATGTCCACTTTTATACAATTTCCTTTTTCTAATCAGCTTCATTTTTTATTTAATTTCCAAATAGATCATTAACGTATAGTGGTTTTTTAAATGAACTTCCATTGTTAATTTTGATGCAACTTCCATTTTTATTTTTACTTAACTTCCATTTTTATTCAATTTCCTTTTCTATTCAACTTCATTTTTTATTTAATTTCCAAATAGATCGTTAAGGTATAGTGGTTTCTTGAATGAACTTCGATTTTTAACTTTATGCAATTTGCATTTTTATTTTTATCCAACTTCCATTTTTATTCAATTTCCTTTTTTTATTTAACTTCCTTTTTATTTAATTTCCAAATAGATCATTGTGGTATAGTGGTGTTTTGAATGAACTTCCATTTTTAATTTTATGCAACTTCCATTTTTATTTTTATCCAACTTCCATTTTTATTCTACTTCAATTTTTATTCAACTTCCATTTTTATTCAACTTCCATAAGAGAATAAAGCATATTTCCATTAATCAGAGTATTTAGTACAAAGGTATTACGTGTTGACAACAAAAGTAAATGCCCTACGGGTTTACAACTTTCCAAGTCAACACTTGGGTTCAACAAAAGAAGAGTTCTAACTCGTTATACAAATAAGCCCTTGGCTTGAATCTACATGTAATACACAAAATATAACAACAAAAATTCTTCTGCCTCTAAGCCTCCCAACCTACGTCCTTGGAGGTGGCATATCACCTGTACCTAAAAATGATGTCCCATATAGGGTGAGCCAATGCCCAGCAGAGATATACTAAACCAATTATGAGAAATGACTAAAATATTAGCATTCGATAAATGATCAACACTTTGGAACCAACTTACAACCCAATACAGTTCCATGACAATTATGTCCATGTTTCAGTCCACTATCCTTTACTTAACCAATTCAATTCATAAACATGGCTCAGAACCTGGCCAAACAATTAGATGAGATAACAACTCATATAACAACACTTCCAATAACCACAATTTAATGAGAATACAACTCATATAAAAACACTTCAATACTTCAACACTTCCATATTTCAAATGATACACAGATTTACTGTATCAGTGGAGTCCATCCCCTATCTCCTCCCAAACAGGTTTGAGTGTCCATCCCCTATCTCCTCTCAAACCATGGAGTACATCCCCTATCTCCTCCCAAACAACATACATATACAATGTATTCAAACACTTATCATATACAATGATCAATCAATACACACATTTGCTGTATTATTCCAACCATCATATTCAATGACATGTACACTGTGATTAGTTTCAGTTTTCCTTAATCATTATACATTGTCTACAACAATCAAGACTATCCTCCACCGATAGCCCAAAAAAGTTATCTCTAAGGAGATAATATAATTATCAAACAGATAAAAAACAACATTTTCATAGGTGAGTGATTAAATTATCCAACTACACCATTTAATCCCATAATTTCTCAATTCCATGATTCTCAACTCAATTCCACATTTTCCCTAATTAATTATTCAAATTAATTATTCAACATAATTAGGGCATTTTTCCCATTTTCTCAAATATTGATCCTATGACCAAATTTCACCAATTTAACTCATAAACTCATATTCCCAAGGCCTTATATGCACATGGAGCTTTAAAACACAAAACCCCTCTTTTAAAAATTACACATCAAACCCTAACTTTTTTCAAAATTACCAAACAACACCATTTACTCCAAATGACTAAAATTTATGTTAAAACCCATAGAAAGGAGTAGGTTATCCCTACCTCGGAATGAAGAGACCAAATGGAGAAGATGATGAAAACTCAAAGTGCTCCAAATCCACAAATTTTCAGATTAAAGTGAAGCACACGCCACCCTTTATCTTTCTTACAAAGAGATTAGGGTAGAAACACTCTAGAAATAGATGAAACCCTAGAGAGAAGGTATATAGAAAGAGAAGGAGCAGCTGGCCTAGGGTTTGAATGAAAGAAGATGATGAAAAAGTGAAATGTAACCTGTAGCTGCCAACTGATATACTCGAGGCTCGCTCAAGCGAAGGAGTGGTCGCTCGAGCGACCAGACACAAAGAAACCTCGCTCAAGCGTAGAAAGCCTCGCTCAAGCCAACAATTCGAAGCTTTAGGTCTGCAACCCAGAAGCACGCTCTAGCGAAGAAAAGCTCGCTTGAGCGAAGAAACCCAAAACATAGACCTCGCTCGAGCGAAGGAAAGCTCACTCGAGCCAAGAATTGCAACCTTCAGGTCCAGAACCAGACGCAGACGCAGACGCAAGCTCGAGCGCAAGACTTCTCGTTCGAGCCACCAGACACAACACTCAACTCTCGCTCGAGCGAAGGAACCCTGGCTCGAGCGAAGGAACTAAAACAAAGAGCTCGCTCGAGCGACAAAAGTCTCGCTCGAGCGAAGACACCAAAATCTGGGCAGCAACCATTTGTTCCCAAACACAACCAACCTGTTACAAACCTGCCCAACACATCCTAAAACTCAAATACAAGGAATTAAAGGACGGAAACAAGATATACACACAACCAACACACGGAACCTAAGTCCGGAATACCATAAACAATGAAGGGAAAACCGGGATCGCTATAACCTCCCCCCCTTAAGGAATTTCGTCCCCGAAATTAGTTACAAGTTTCAAAACATGTTTTTCTCAATTCTCAACAATATCATAATGCAATATTCAACATCTTGACCCATTACCGGTCATCCCATCTCTTTTCAAGAGGCAATCTACAACACAATTCATTATGCATTATCAACATACTTTTCTTTAAATTTCAACAAGTTTCAATATCATATTCCACAATTTTATCATATATTCAATGTTAATAACATACTTGCATTTCTACAACATATTTAACATACACAATGTTAACATAAACTTCCATTCTCAAGGCATATTCCATGATATTTTCATACCTCAAAACATTTACAATGTTTTACAACTTAAGACATATTCAATGCTCTTAAAGTTTATCAATACAACAAAATTCCCAATACATGGTTAAACATTAACTAACAAGTCCAGATATTTCTCACGGACATCCAATTCACGTTCCCAAGTGGCTTCCTCAACCCCGCGGTGCTTCCACAAAAATTTTACCAAGGGTATCGTCTTGCCTCGCAAGACTTGATCTCGCCTATCCAAAACCCTCACTGGTCTCTCCTTGTACGAGATATCCTCATCAACCTCTAAGTCGAACTGCCCGTCAGTCTGAGGATGATAAGCTGTGCTAAAGGTCAACCTAGTGCCCAAGGCTCTCTGCAAACTCTGCCACAACCTGGCAGTAAAACGTGGATCTCTATCTGAGACGATTGACACTAGGACCCCGTGCAACCTCACTATGTCCTGAACATACAAGTCGGCAAGATGATCTACTAAATCTCTCACGCGCATAGGGATAAAGTGCGCCGACTTAGTCAACTGGTCTACAACCACCCAACTAGCATCATTACCCCGTTAAGTCCTCGGAAGACCTACAACGAAGTCCATAGTGACATGCTCTCACTTCCACTCGGCAATAGGCAAGGATTGTAGCAAACCCGCTGGCCTCTGATGTTCGGCCTTCACTTGCTGACAAGTAAGGCACTTAGACACGAAAACTGCCACATCTTTCTTCATACCCTGCCATCAAAACTGGCGACCCAAATGACGATACATCTTAGTGCCTCCCGGATGCACCGCAAGGCGTGAATGGTGAAACTCTTGGAGTACCTCCTCTCGGCAAGACTCCGGCACAAACAGACGGTTACAGTATCTTACACTCAGGTCAGGATACACAGTCAAACCCTTCTCAACCTTCCCACTGGAGATCTTCTCCCGGAGGGATTCTACCTCAAGATCAGACTAACACTCGATTCACAAGTGTAGGCTGCGCAACTACTGAAAACAAAGCCTCAGACTCAACAGATTCGCCCAGAAGCAAATCAAATTCGCCAAGTGCACCCAACATCTCCCACTCCCAGATGGCTATACAAGCTACATCACTAATGGATTTCCTGCTAAGGGCATCGGCCACAACATTGGCCTTCCCCGGATGATAATGCAACTCGAAGTCGTAATCCTCGATAAACTCCATCCACCTCCTCTGCCTCAAATTCAAGTCTTTCTGTGTAAACAGATACTTCAGACTCTTATGATCCGAGAACACCTCGAATCTCTCGCCATAAAGGTAGTGCCTCCAAATCTTCAAGGCAAAGATCACATCTGCTAACTCTAGGTCATGTGTAGGGTAATCCCTCTCGTGTATTTCCAACTGCCGCGAGCCATAGGCTACCACTTTCCCCTCTTGCATCAACACACAACCCAAACCCTCTCGTGAGGCATCACAATAAACCGCATTAGCCAAACCTCTCTCTGGAATAATCAAGACTGGAGCGGTGGTAAGTCTAACTTTCAACTCTTGGAATGACTTTTCACAAGTCTCACTCCATACAAACTTGACCCCTTTCCGCGTCAATCTAGTCAATGGTGAAGCTAGCTTGGAGAAATCTTTCACAAACCGGCGGTAATACCCAGCTAATCCCAGAAAACTGTGGATCTCGAAAACACTCTTAGGCTGTGCCCAATCTTGCACTGCCTCAACTTTGTATGTATCAACAGACACCCCTTCCCCGGAGACTACATGGCCTAAGAACTTAACCTCTGTTAGCCAAAACTCACACTTCCCAAACTTGGCATACAGCCTATGGGCTCTAAGCAACTCAAGCACCACTCTCAAGTGTTCCTCATGCTCCTCCTCAGAAGGTGAATAAATCAGGATGTTGTCCACGAAAACAACTACAAAACGATCTAAGAATTCCTGGAATATCCGGTTCATCAAGTCCATAAACACTGCCGGTGCATTGGTGAGCCCAAAAGGCATCACCAGAAACTCATAGTGGCCATACCACATACGGAATGCCATCTTCGGAACATCTTCTTCCCTGACCCTCAACTGATGGTAACCCGATCTCAAGTCTATCTTAGAGAAACAACGGGACCCTTTCAACTGGTCAAACAAATCATCTATACGGGGCATAGGGTACTTGTTCTTAATCGTAGCCCAATTCAATTTTCGGTAGTCAATGCAAAGTCTCAAAGCCCCATCTTTCTTTTTAGCAAAGAGGGCCGGTGCTCCCCACGGCAAGGTACTAGGGCGAATGAAGCCCTTATCTAACAATTCTTGGAGTTGAATCTTCAACTCACTTAACTCGATTGGGGCAAAACGATACGGTGCCATGGAAATCGGCGCCGTACTGGGCACTAAATCAATAGAAAACTCCACCTCTCGATGGGGTGGCAAACTAACGAGGTCCTCGGGAAATACGTCCGAGTACTCACAAACCACTCTCGGCAATACAGTCTGGGTCTTATCACACTCACTACTTATTCAGCTAGCGAGGAGACAACTAAGCTCACTCCGCCCTCGCGGATCATACACTAGTGGCAAAACACTACCAACCCGATCTCCCAAGAAGTGAAAACAATCCCTGCTCAAGGTATATACAGTGACCCTCTGGCGGTAGCAATCAATAACAGCTCGGTATGACGATAGCCAGTACATACCCAAATCACATCAAAACCTAACATAGCCATAACTACAAAAGAAAATGGAAGCCGGCGATCGGCGACCTGAATATCACAACCTCTACACCCCTGCTTCAAAATCAACTCACCCCTAACAGGTGATACAACACAAATAGGAAATGCTAACTGCGCCAACTCCAACCCCAAAACAGATGAATATGCAGCAGATATAAAGGAATGGGATGCACCCGTATCAATCAACACATTGGCAACCGAGTTACAAAACAAAAGGTACCTCTCACAACAGATGGAGCTGGTACAAGATCCTGCGCGGTAACAGCATACACGCGCCCTAAAGGTCTCTGATCTACCTGCTCACCTCTCGGAGCATAAGTCTGCTGTATAGACTGAGACGATGAGGCTCCCTGATTGGCCCTCGAGGCCTGAACTGACTGAGCTGGCTGATGGTTCTGAGTCTACCTCGAACCAGATACACCAGATATGCCACTCAACTGCGGGCAAAACCTCTTCAGGTGCCCCGCCTGACCACACTGGTAACAAGAAATCGGCTGACCTCTGCCTTGACTCTGGCTTTGAGGATGAGCTGAAGATGAGGTTGCTCTCTGCCCTCCTCCCCTCTGCGGGCAAGCTGCAGACTTGTGGCCCAGCTGACCACATTTGTAACAAGTAATGTCTCCTTGACTACCTCTCCCAGAACCTGAACTCGGCACTGGAAATGTGGATCTCACAAAAGCACCCTACGACTGCTGAGGGTTAGAACCCCTCTGCCTCCTGCCATCCCCTGGCCATCCTAACTCCTCTTGGAGCCCCTTAACCTCTCCTCCTCTTTGTGCACAATAATCTCCATATGGGCCGCAGCATCCACAAGGTGTCCATACTCCCGAGTCATGGACCCAGCAACCCTAACCTTGAGTCCGTGCCTCAACTTCCTTTGGAACTTCAGACAACGGCGTTCCTCAGACGCCACTAGCTCAGGTGCAAACCTAGACAAACAGGTAAATGCGGCCTCCAACTCGGCCACTGATGAACTCAGCTGCTTGAGTTGATAGAACTGATCTCTCAACTTCTCCCTGACAGTGGGAGACAAAAACTTCTCCTGGAAGGTGTCAACGAAAGCCTCCCAAGTCCCGCCAATACGACCTCGCATGAACTTTCACCACTGACCCGCGTCTCCCTTCAATTGGAAAGATGCCAAGGTCACCTTCAAAGCCCCGTCTTCGATGCCAAGCATCTCAAATGTTTTTATCATCTGCTCAAGCCACTCATCAGCCTTCAGTGGCTCTTTCGGATCCCCCAGAAACTCATCCGGATTTGACCGGAAAAACTCCCTCTTCAGAAAAGAAGGCCCTGCCTCAATAACATGGGCCTGGACTTGATTCTCAGCTCTGAGAATGTCCATGGATTCCCCCAATGCTCCTGCCATCTCGCGGGCTAAGGCGCTTATGGCCTGCTGACCTATTGGCTCGGCCACATTGGCCTGGCCAACACCCTTCTGCTGCGCCAGAATTTCATCCAGTATAAGCATCTCCTACCTCCTAGGCCTACCACGCCTACCACCACGTCCTCGTCCTGACATCCTAATAAAGGTAACGAAGATCATTAGCACATTCATAAATGTGCCGAAGCTATAACACTTGCGTCCTAATGCATTGGACAACAGTAATTCATTCCACGTAAGCACATAATCACATAAGCACCTACGAATTTCATTTTCGGATAATGACAGTCCCGAGGCATTGCTAGAGTTCCAGTTAGAAACAGCATTGATCAGGTGCTTTTCCAACAGGAGTCCTAGAAACCCAAGGATCCAATCAACATCCTAGAAACTAAATCCCATACCCATATAGTCACATAAACATGTTATCAAATAAACACATAACATCATGCATAAGTCTCTAACAAGCGAGACAAACCCATTGTGGTACTAACCACTTCCCGCGTACCCAAAGTATTCGAACCCGGTACGCTCTGATACCAAGTTGTAATGCCCTCAAAATAATACATGTAAGCCCACATTCTTGACATGCATAGACATAAGAGAATAAAGCATATTTCCATTCATCAGAGTATTTAATACAAAAGTATTACATGTTGACAACAAAAGTAAATGCCCTACGGGCTTATAACTTTCCAAGTCAACACTTGGGTTCAACAAAAGAAGAGTTCTAACTCGTTATACAAATAAACCCTTGGCTTGAATCTACATGTAATACACAAAATATAACAACAAAAATTCTTCCGCCTCTAAGCCTCCAAAGCTATGTCCTTGGAGGTGGCATATCACCTGTACCTAAAAATGATGTCCCATATAGGGTGAGCCAATGCCCAGCAGAGATATACTAAACCAATTATGAGAAATGACTAAAATATTAGCATTCGATAAATGATCAACACTTTGGAACCAACTTACAACCCAATACAGTTCCATGACAATTATGTCCATGTTTTAGTCCACTATCCTTTACTTAACCAATTCAATTCATAAACATGGCTCAGAACCTGGCCAAACAATTAGATGAGATAACAACTCATATAACAACACTTCCAATAACCACAATTTAATGAGAATATGACTCATATAAAAACACTTCAATACTTCAACACTTCCATATTTCAAATGATACACAGATTTGCTGTATCAGTGGAGTCCATCCCCTATCTCCTCCCAAATATGTTTAAGAGTCCATCCCCTATCTCCTCTCAAACCATGGAGTACATCCCCTATCTCCTTCCAAACAACATACATATACAATGTATTCAAACACTTATCATATACAATGATCAATCAATACACACATTTGCTGTATTATTCCAACCGTCATATTCAATGACATATACGCTGTGATTAGTTTCAGTTTTCCCTAATCATCATACAATGTCTACAACAATCAAGACTATCCTCCACCGATAGGCCAAAGAAGTTATCTCTAAGGAGATAATATAATTATCAAACAGATAAAATAACAACATTTTCATAGGCGAGTGATTAAATTATCCAACTACACCATTTAATCCCATAATTTCTCAATTTCATGATTCTCAACTCAATTCCACATTTTCCCAAACTAATTATTCAAATTAATTATTCAACATAATTAGGGTATTTTTCCCCTTTTCTCAAATATTGATCCTAAGACCAAATTTCACCAATTTAACTCATAAACTTATATTCCCAAGGGCTTATATGCACATGAAGCTTTAAAACACAAAACCCCTCTTTTAAAAATTACACATCAAACCCTAACTTTTTCCAAAATTACCAAACAACACCATTTACATTAATGTTATGTATTGATTGATTGAGTATATGACCTTTGTGTATATACGTTGTGTGTGTGGGAGGAGATAGGGGATGTACTCCACGGTTTAGGGGAAGATAGGGGATGGACCTCTAAACCGGATGTTGTTTGGGAGGAGATAGGGGATGGACTCCACTGATACAGCTCATATGCTTGTCAGTTAACGTGTTGACATAGCTTATATGCTTATCTATGGAAGTGTTGATACAGCTCATATGCTTATCTTTGGAAGTGCTGATATAGCTAATATGCTTATCTGTTGAAATGTGGATACAACTTGTATGCTTATCTATTGAGATGTTGATACAACTAGTATGTTTATCTATTGTAAAATGGAAAACGTTTAATATGAGTCACAATCTCATATAAGTGGTTGGCCAGGTTCTGAGCCGTTGAAGTAAATTGTGAAATCGATAAGAAATGGAAAATGGAATGAAACATGAACATAGTGGTCTTGTAATGGAAATGGGTTGTGAATTGATTTATGGAAATTGAATATTTATCAATTGCTAAAGTCTTAGTTATTGCTCATACTGTGTTTAGCATATCTCTACTGGGCGTTGGCTCACCCTATATGGGACATTATTTTCAGGTACAGGTAGCATGCCACCACCAAGGACATAGCTTGGATGATGATGAGAGTCGAAGACTCTTTTTTGTTTATTTTGTTTGTATTACATGTACATCAAGCCAAGGGCTTATTTTGTATAGAGTTAGTACTCTTCTTTTGTGTAACCAAGTGTTGACTTGGAAAGCTGTAAGCCCATAGGGCATTTGCTTTTGTTGTTAACATGTAATACTGCTGTAAGAACTACTCTGATAAATAGAAATGGTTGATTTCTTTTATATCAATGCATGTCTTCAGTGATGGGTTTTATGTATTATTTTGAGGGCGTTACAACTTGGTATCAGAGCGTACCGGATTCGAATACTTTAGGTACGTGGGAAGTGATTAGTATCACAATGGGTTTGTTTCACTTGGTTAGAGACTTAGATGTAGTGTTATGTGCTTATGTGATAACATGTGTATATGACTATTTGGGTATGGGATTTGATTTCTAGGATATTGATTGGATCCTTGGGTTTCTGGGAGTCTTGTTGGAAAAGCACTTGATCAATGCTGTTTCTAACCGGAACTCTAGTAACGCCTCGGGACTGTCATTATCCGGGAATGAAATTCGTAAGTGCTTATGTGTTTATGTGCTTACGTGGAGTGAATTACAGTTGTCCATGCATTAGGACGCGAGTGTTTAGTTTCAGCACATTTATGAATGTGCTAACGTCTTCGTTACCTTTAATAGGATGTCAGGACGAGGACAAGGTGGTAGGCGTGGTAGGCCTAGGAGGCAGGAAGTGCCTTTACCGGATGACGTTCCGGCAATGTAGGAGGGAGTTGGTCAGGCCAATGTGGCCGAGCCAGCGGGTCAGCAAGCTATGGGTGCCTTGGCCCGAGAGATAGCAGAAGCTTTGGGTATTCTCAGAGCTGAGAATCAGGTTACTGAGGCAGGGCCTTCTTTCTTGAAGAGGGAATTCTTCCGGTCTAACCCGGACGAGTTTGTTGGGGATCCGAAGGAGCCACTTAAGGTTGACGACTGGTTGGAGCAGATGGAGAAGACGTTCGAGATGCTTGGCATCGAGGATGGGGCTTTAAAGGTGACCTTGGCATCCTTCCAACTGAAGGGAGATGCAGGTCAATGGTGGAAGTACGAGAAAGGTAGTGTTGGTGGTGCGTGGGGAGCTTTCGTGGTTGCTTTCCAGGAGAAGTTCCTATCTTCAGCTGCTAGGGAGAAGCTGAGGGAGCAGTTTTGCCAGCTTAAACAGCAGGGCTTGTTAGTGGCCGAGTTTGAGGCTACATTTACCAGTTTGTCCAGGTTTGCACCTGAACTTGTGGCGTCCGAGGAACGCCGTTGCTTTGAGTTTGAGCGGAAGTTGAGGCGTGGACTCAAGTTGAGGGTTGGAGGGTCGTTTAACCGGGAGTATAGACGTTTGGTGGATGCTGCAGCTCATATGGAGATTATGATGCAGGAGGAGGAGGAAGGGCAGAGAGGCTCCAAGAGGAGCCAAGATGGTCAGGGTGATGGTAGGAGATAGATGGGTTCTAACCCTCAGCAGTCTCAGGGTGGTTTGGCTAGATCGACCTTCCCAGTGCCGAGTGCAGGCTCCGGGAGAGGTAGTCAGGGAGGCTTGACTTGTTTTGCATGTGGCCAGCTGGGTCACAAGTCTTCGGTTTGCCCACAGAAGGGAGGGGGTCAGCGAGCTACTTCTTCTTCAGCTAGACCTCAGGGCCAGAGTCAGGGCAGGGGCTAGCCTTTGTCTTGCTATTAGTGTGGTCAGCCTGGGCATTTGAAGAGGTTTTGACCACAGTTGAGTGCCACTTCGGGAGCGTCTGGTTCTAGGCAGACGCAGAGTTATCAGCCAGCTCAGTCTGTGCAGGCCTCGAGGGCCAATCCGGGAGCCTCGTCATCCCAGTCTGTGCAGCAGTCTTTTGCTCCTAGAGGTGAGCAGGTGGATCAGGGGCCTTCAGGGCACGTGTATGCTGTTACCGTGCAGGACCTGGTACCGGTTCCATCAGTTGTGAGAGGTACCTTTCTGTTTTACAACTCGGTTGCTAGTGTATTAATTGATACGGGTGCGTCTCATTCTTTTGTATCTGCTGCATTTGCATCTGTGTTAGAGTTGGAGTTGGCACTATTAGCATCTCCTATATGTGTTGTATCACCTATTGGGGGTGAATTGATTTTGAAGCACGGATGTAGAGGTTGTGATATAGAGGTCGCCAACCATAGGCTTCCCTTTCCCTTTGTTGTTATGCCCATGAAGGGCTTTGATGTTATCTTGGGTATGGACTGGCTATCGTCATATCGGGCTATTATTGATTGCTACCGCCAGAGGGTCATTGTATGTACCTTGAGCGGGGAGTGTTTCCATTTCTTGGGGGATCGGGTTTGGTAGTGTGTTGCCACCGATGTATGATCCGCGAGGGCGGAATGAACTTAGTGGTCTACTTGCTAGCTTTATGAGTGGTGAGTGTGATGAGACCCAGATTGTATTGCCGAGGGTGGTTTGTGAGTATTTGGATGTTTTTCCTGAGGATCTCGTTAGTTTGCCACCTCACCGAGAGATAGAGTTCTCTATTGATTTAGTGCCTGGCACGGCGCCGATTTCTATGGCACCTTATCGTTTTGCCCCAGCTGAGTTGAGTGAGTTGAACATTCAGCTCCAGGAATTGTTAGATAAGGGTTTTGTTCGCCCTAGTGTTTCACCGTGGGGAGCACCGGCCCTCTTTGCTAAAAAGAAAGATGGTACCTTAAGATTGTGTATCGACTACCGAAAGTTGAATCGGGCTACGGTTAAAAATAAGTACCCTATGCTCCGTATAGATGATTTGTTTGACCAGTTGAAGGGTTCCCGTTGTTTCTCTAAGATAGACTTGAGATCGGGTTACCACCAGTTGAGGGTCAGGGAGGAAGATATTCCGAAGACGGCATTCCGTACGCGGTATGGCCATTATGAGTTTCTGGTGATGCCATTTGGGCTTACCAATGCACCAGTAGTCTTTATGGACTTGATGAACCGGATCTTCCGAGAATTCTTAGATCGATTTGTGGTCGTTTTTGTGGACAACATTCTTATCTATTCGCCTTCTGAGGAGGAGCACGAGGAACACTTGAGAGTGGTGCTAGAATTGCTTAGAGCCCACAGGCTGTATGCCAAGTTTGGGAAATGTGAGTTCTGGCTAGGGGAAGTCAAATTCTTAGGCCATGCGGTATCCGGGGAAGGGGTGTCTGTTGATACATCCAAGGTAGAGGCAGTGCAGGATTGGACACAGCCTAAGAGCGTTTTTGAGATCCGCAGTTTTCTGGGATTAGCTGGGTATTACCGCCGGTTTGTGAAAGATTTCTCCAGGCTAGCTTCGCCATTGACTAGGTTGACACGGAAAGGGGTCAAGCTTGTGTTGAGTGAGACTTGTGAAAAGTCGTTCCAAGAGTTGAAGGTTAGATTGACCACCGCTCCGGTTTTGATTATTCCGGAGAGAGGGTTGGGTTATGCGGTGTACTGTGATGCTTCACGAGAAGGTTTGGGTTGTGTGTTGATGAAAGAGGGGAAAGTGGTAGCTTATGGCTCACGTCAGTTGAAAATACACGAGAAGAATTACCCTACACATGACCTAGAGTTAGCAGCCGTGATCTTTGCCTTGAAGATTTGGAGGCACTACCTTTATGGTGAGAGGTTCGAGGTGTTCTCGGACCACAAGAGTTTGAAGTACCTGTTTTCACAGAGAGACTTGAATTTGAGGCAGAGAAGGTGGATGGAGTTCATTGAGGACTATGATTGTAACAACCCTCATTTTGACTTAGCCATGTTTGCATACACTCATGTATTATCTTGGCTTGTCATGATTGCAATCTTGTTTTGTCTTGCTTTGTTAAGTATTGCTTGTTTGATTCTGACCCTTGCTTGATGCATAGCCGAGGTCATCTTGAGCCTAGTTCACCTTCGAACCTTTGTACTTAGAACCGTTTTAAAACCACTGGTTGAGACTCCAGCATGTCTAGCCGAGGTGTTACTAGCTAGGCCGAGGTGTGCAGAACCAAGGCCGAGATGTTTTGCACTTTGCGATTTTGTTCTTGGGCAGGTATGACCTAGGCCGAGGTGTGGCACACCCAGGCCAAGGTGTGGCACAGCTTAGTCAAGTGTCGTCCTCCCTAGCCGATGTCTTTGTTATCCTGAAGTCGAGTCTTGCCTTTAGCTGATGTCATTGCTTGCCGAGGTTTTCCGCCTTAGCTTCTTGCATACACTTTGTCAGAGACTTGTCTCATCAATCAATCACCTTTTTGAGTTGAACCAACCCGAACGCGCCACGTGTCCGAGCTGCAGGCTAGGTCAGCCGACAGGCCTAAAATACATCATTTTGTATCATTTTGTACGATTTGTCTTGTAAGCTTTTGTTCTTGAAGAGTGAGAAACTCTAGAGGAGGGAGAAGAAGTTTTAGAGTGAGAAGGTAATTTCCGAGCTTGATCTTAGAAGATTGAACCGTTGGATTCAAGTTTTGAGGTTAGAATCGTAATCCTCTCTTGTTGTTTTGATTGATCATCTAGCGGCATTGCATGATCAAGTCTGTCTTGTATGTTTTGCATTGTTTTGAAGTTTGTTTTGAAAGAGAAAAAAAAATAGAGCTCATGTGTTCTTGATGGAAAACCTTGTTTGATCCGAAAAGCTTATGGCAAAAGCTATGTTTTTGTGTTATTTCTCGAATGATCTTCTTGAATGGGTACCCAAGTTCATGTTTTGGAACTCTTGCCTTGAAACCTCAGATTTTATAACAAGTTATGAACCTTGCATTTCATCCTCTTCATGATCATGTTCATCATGTTCTTCAAAGGGAAACCCAGGTTTTTCCCGACCTTGCTTTTGGTTGTGGCCGTCGGAACCTCGGCCTAAGAATCTGGTTGGTACCAGTGTGCTATCATGAGTGGGGAGAGAATGTTTAAACTCCCAGCATGTTTTGCTTGTTTTGACTTAGCTTGGTGTGAATGCCGAGATCAATCACTGCATGTGAAATTTGTTTGAGAATGTATTTGTCATGTGATTGTAGGACCTTGATCTTTGCTTTGAGCCTACACTTGAAGAACCAGGTGAGTGGTACCTTTGATAAAGCTATGTTATAAAGTTTTGATAAATCTTGCTTTGTTTCGTTTTGATGAAAGTATTTGTTAAGCATGAATGTCTAGCCTATTTTGATGTGCGAATGAAGAAGCTTTGTTTTGATGCCATCTTTGTAAAAGTCCCTTGTGCTGGAGGACTCTAAACTTTCGCAGCACTAAGTGTAAAAGGATACGGTCCTTTCTTGGAAAGACTAAGTGTTAAAGCGGGCTACGGGCCTAAGTAACACAAGACCATCGTGTTAAAAAGGGGCTACGGGCCTAAGTAACACAAGTCCCTTGTGCTGGAGGACTATAAACTTTCGCAGTACCCTTGTCTAATCGATTACGGATCGACCAATACCTCGTTTTGCCACAGACGGTTTACCGCGTGGGTTGTTATTTGGAAAGCTTGATTTGTGTTTTGCCGATGTTAGTAAGCATCCCCTGCGACTTGTAAGACTTGACAGATGAATACGGTTCATCCCTTGATTCGGTATAGCTTGATGTGTTTTGTTTTGTAAGGACTTCGGCTATATTCATGCAAAACCTTTATTATCTGTACCATTCACTGAGTTTTCAGCTCACCCTCTCTATATATATGTAGGTGATGAGCAGGACGTCGGCGACGCCTGAATGTGTTCTTGAAAGCTTGTTTTGGATTTCTTTACCTCGGCTCTGCTTGTTTCGTTACGTCGGCCATTTTGTGTTTATGTCGGCAACTCTTGAAAATCATGCTTCTTGGCTTGTAATTATTGCTTTTGCATACGTCGGCTAGAGAAGCCTTTTGATCAAGATGTAACTTGTATTTTGTTGTAAATGATAAACTGTGAAGCCTTATCTTGTTTGGCATTCCTTTTGATATACGCACAGCTCTTGTGGACTAATTGGTTTTGTATATTTTACTTCCGCACTTGTTAGCCCCGCATGTAATACTCTGTTGTGTGTGATTCTTGTAAGTTGGCCTTCGGTAATTACGGATTACTGGCCATCATGGCACCATCCTACTAGGGGCGGGTTGGGGTCGTGACAATGATTTTGAGTTGCACTATCACCTGGGGAAGGCCAATGTAGTGGCCGATGCCCTTAGTAGGAAATCCATTAGTGATGTAGCTTGTATAGCCATCCGGGAATGGGAGATGTTGGGGGCGCTTGGCGAGTTTGATTTGCTACTGGGCGAATCTGTTGAGACTGCGGCCTTGTTTTCAGTTGTTGCGCAGCCTACACTTGTGACCCGAGTGTTAGAGGCACAGAGAGGTGACCTTGAGGTAGAATCCCTCCGAGAGAAGATCTCCAGTGGGAAGGTTGAGAAGGGTTTGACGGTGTATCCCGACCTGAGTGTGAGGTACCGAGACCGTTTGTTTGTGCCGGAGTCTTGCCGAGAGGAAGTACTCCCAGAGTTTCATCATTCACGCCTTGTGGTGCATCCGGGGGGGCACTAAGATGTATCGGGATTTGGGTCGCAGTTTTGGTGGCGAGGTATGAAGAGAGATGTGGCAGTTTTCGTGTCTAAGTGCCTTACTTGTCAACAAGTGAAGGCCGAGCATCAGAGGCCAGCGGGTTTGTTGCAACCCTTGCCTATTGCCGAGTGGAAGTGGGAGTATGTCACTATGGACTTTGTTGTAGGTCTTCCGAGGACTCAGCGGGGTAGTGATGCTATTTGGATGGTTGTAGACCGGTTGACTAAGTCGGCGCACTTTTATCCCTATGCGCGTGAGAGATTCGGTAGATCATCTCGCCGACTTATATATTCAGGACATAGTGAGATTGCACGGGGTCCCAGTGACGATCGTCTCAGATAGAGATCCTCATTTTACTGCTAGGTTGTGGCAGAGTTTGCAAAGTGCCTTGGGCACTAAGTTGACCTTCAGTACGGCTTATCACCCTCAGACTGACGGGCAGTCCAAGCGTACTATTCAGATCCTTGAGGATATGCTTCGAGGTTGTGTCCTTGACTTTAGTGGGACATGGGAGAGGCACTTGCCCTTAGTGGAGTTTGCCTACAATAACAGTTTTCAGTCTAGCATCGGTATGGCACCGTTTGAGGCCTTGTATGGCCGACCGTGTAGGTCTCCAGTGTGTTGGGCCGAGGTGGGTGATGCACCTTTGTTGGGTCCGGAGTTGGTTAGGGAGACGACGGAGAAAGTGGAGCTTATTCGTAGGAGGCTTGTTACAGCCCAGAGTCGCCAAAAGAGTTATGCCGACCGTAGGAGGAGGCCTTTGGCGTTTGAGGTGGGTGATCATGTCTTTTTGAAGATATCACCTAGGCGAGGTTTGATGAGGTTTGGAAAGAGTGGGAAGTTATCCCCTCGGTTTATTGGTCCCTTTGAGATCCTTGAGAGGATTGGGGAAGTTGCTTATCGTTTGGCTTTGTCACCGCAGTTGTCTGGGGTGCATGACGTATTTCATATTAGTATGCTTCGGAAGTACGAGCCGGATCCATCCCATGTGTTGGATTGGACCGACTTGGAAGTAGATGAGGATGCCTCGTATGAGGAGAGGCTGGTTCGGGTCTTGGATAGGCGGGATCAAGTCTTGCGAGGCAAGACCATTCCCTTGGTAAAAGTTTTGTGGAAGCATCATGGAGTGGAGGAAGCCACTTGGGAACGTGAGTTGGAAGTCCGTGAGAAGTATCCAGACATGTTTGTTGATGTGTAATCATGTAATGAAATTTTGTAATAATATTGAACTTTAAGAACATTATGTGTGTCTTAAGTTGTAAAACATTGTGAATGTTTTGGTTAATGAAAGTTGCTTTAACATGGCGTATGTTAAGTAGATTGTGGAAATGCAGGCATGATGTTAATGTTGCATGTGTTATGGAATTATGGAAAATGAGTTGAAATTGGTAGATTTCAAAGAGATACATGTTGATAATGCAGGTTGTTATGTATAATGTGAATTGCCTCTTGAATAGAGATGGATTGACCGGTAATGGGTCGGATTGTTTAAATATTATATTGTAATATTGTTGGGAATGGAGAAAACCTGTTTTTGAAAAACTTGTATTTAATTTTGAGGACGAAATTCTTTAAGGGGGGAAGGTTATAGCGATCTCGGTATTCCCTTTACTGTTCAGTTGTTTTCCGGACTCGGTTCCGTGGGGTTGGTAGTTGTGTCTACCTTGTTGTCGTCCTTTAATTCCATTTGATTGAGTTTTAGGATGTGTTGGGCATGTTTCGAGCAGGTGGGTCGAGCCTTGGTCCAAAACCTTGTTGCTGTGTTTTTGTTCGTTCCGCTCGAGCGGGTCTTGGAGCGCTCGAGCGGAGATTGCACACTCCCAGTATTTTGGTGCCCTGCAAAACTTCTGCAGGTTGGTTTTCTATGCTAGAGCGGGTTTCTCGCGCTCGAGCGGGCTTGTTGGCGCTCAAGCGGCTAGTACATTTTTGGTAAAAGTTCTGGGATGGGGAAAATTGCGCTCGAGCGGACTGGTTTTTCACGCTCGAGCGGATGTCCTTTATTGATGTGTCTTGGCGCTCGAGCGGGCATCCTTGCGCTCGAGCGTACCATGTTTTTTGTTCTTAACACTCAAGCGTTGTGTTTTCCGCTCGAGCGGATCCAGCGTATATCTGAAGGCAGATAGGCTTTTTCAAATCACTTTTTGCATTCACTCTCTCTCTCTTACTTTTCCAAAACTCCATTGTTGAGCCTCTTTCTCTAGAACCTTACATTCTCTCTAGGTATTGATCTAGTAGGAGTTGTTTCCTCACCTTTGGCCTTTACAAAAAAGTTGTTGATCGTCGAGGGCTATCTTTTGATCCGAGAAAGTTGTGATTTGGAGCATTTTCGTTTTCTTCATCTCCTTCGTTGGGTGTCAACTTTTGAGGTAGGGATTACTAGTCACTCTTATGGTCTTTGACATAGATTTTTGGTTGTTTTGATGAAGTGTTGAAGTTGGGTAACTTGGGGGCTTAGGGTTTCAAAATGTTGAAAGAGGGTTTTGTATTTTGATTCTAAAATGTGTATTTTGGGTTTCAAAATAATGATATTGTTGTTGGTTGTGGAAATATAGACCATTGGGTCAATATTGGGAAACGGGGTAGAAAACCCTAGTTTGTTGTATAAATTAATTGGTATAATTAATTTGGAAAAGTTGTGGATTTATGGAATTGAGTTGGAAATAATGAAATTGACTCATTATATTGTGGAATGGTGGAGTTGGATTTGTTAATCGCTCACTTTTGAAAACATTGATATTATATCTGTTGGAGCTTTTATTACCTGTTTAGAAATAATTGCTTGGGCTACCGGTGGAGGGTAGTTTTGATTGTTGTAGACAATGCATGATGATTAGGCAAACTAAAACTAATCAATTGGATATGTCATAGAGTATGACTGTTGATAGAATACATTAATGTTATGTATTGATTGATTGAGTATATGAATTTTGTGTATATACGTTGTGTGTGTGGGAAGAGATAGGGGATGTACTCCACGGTTTAGGGGAAGATAGGGGATGGACCTCTAAATCGGATGTTGTTTGGGAGGAGATAGGGGATGGACTCCACTGATACAGCTCATATGCTTGTCAGTTAACGTGTTGATATAGCTTATATGCTTATCTATGGAAGTGTTGATATAGCTTATATGCTTATCTATGGAAGTGTTGATACAGCTCATATGCTTATCTTTGGAAGTGCTGATATAGCTAATATGCTTATCTGTTGAAATATGGATACAGCTTGTATGCTTATCTATTGAGATATTGATACAACTAGTATGTTTATCTATTGTAAAATGGGAAACGTTTAATACGAGTCACTGTCTCATATAAGTGGTTGGCCAGGTTCTGAGCCGTTGAAGTAAATTGTGAAATCGATAAGAAATGGAAAATGGAATAAAACATGAATATAGTGGTCTTGTAATGGAAATGGGTTGTGAATTGATTTATGGAAATTGAATATTTATCAATTGCTAAAGTCTTAGTTATTGCTCATACTGTGTTTAGCATATCTCTACTGGGCGTTGGCTCACCCTATATGGGACATTATTTTCAGGTACAGGTAGCATGCCACCACTAAGGACATAGCTTGGATGATGATGAGAGTCGAAGAGTCTTTTTTATTTATTTTGTTTATATTACATGTACATCAAGCCAAGGGCTTATTTTGTATAGAGTTAGTACTCTTCTTTTGTGTAACCAAGTGTTGACTTGGAAAGCTGTAAGCCTATAGGGCATTTGTTTTTGTTGTTAACATGTAATACTGCTGTAAGAACTACTCTGATGAATAGAAATGGTTGATTTCTTTTATATCAATGCATGTCTTAAGTGATGGGTTTTATGTATTATTTTGAGGGCGTTACAATTCACCTTCTTTTTTTTATTTAATTTCCAAATAATTCATTAAGGTGTAGGGGTTTCGTTAACGAACTTCCATTTTTATACAATTTCCATTTTGTAATCAACTTCCTTTTTTATTTAATTTTCAACTAGATCGTTAACGTATAGTGATTTTTTGAATGAACTTCCATTGTTAATTTTATGCCACTTTCATTTTTATTTTTACTCAACTTCCATTTTTATTCAATTTCCTTTTCTATTCAACTTCATTTTTTATTTAATTTCTAAATAGATCGTTAAGATATAGTGGTTTTTTGAATGAACTTCCATTTTTAATTGTATGCAATTTCCATATTTATTTTTATCCAACTTCCATTTTTATTCAATTTCCTTTTTTATTTAACTTCCTTTTTTATTTAATTTCTGAATAAATCGTTAAGGTACAGTGGTTTCTTTAATGAACTTTCATTTTTAATTTTATGCAATTTTCATTTTTATTTTTATTCAACTTTCATTTTCATTCGTTTTCCTTTTCTATTCAACTTCCTTTTTTATTTAATTTCCAATTTTAATTTTATGCAACTTCCATTTTTATTTTTATCCAACTTCCATTTTTAATCAGTTTCCCTTTCTATTCACCTTCCTTTTTTTATTTAATTTCCAAATATTTTATTAAGGTGTAGTGGTTTCTTGAATGAACTTCCATTTTTATACAATTTCCTTTTCTAATCAACTTCCTTTTTTATTTAATTTCCAAGTAGATCGTTATCGTATATTGGTTTCTTGAATGAACTTCCATTGTTAATTTTATGCAACTTCCATTTTTATTCAATTTCCTTTTCTATTGAACTTCATTTTTTATTTAATTTCCAAATAGATCGTTAAGGTATAGTGGTTTCTTGAATGAACTTCCATTTTTAATTTTATGCAACTTCCAATTTTATTTTTATTTAACTTCTATTTTTATTCAATTTCCTTTTCTATTCACCATCCTTTTTTTATTTAATTTCCAAATAATTCATTAAGGTGTAGTGGTTTCGTTAATGAACTTCCATTTTTATACAATTTCCTTTTTCTAATCAACTTCCTTTTTTGTTTAATTTCCAACTAGATCATTAACGTATAGTGGTTTTTTGAATGAATTTCCGTTGTTAATTTTATGCCACTTTCATTTTTATTTTTACTCAACTTCCATTTTTATTTAATTTCCTTTTCTATTCAACTTCATTATTTATTTAATTTCCAAATAGATCGTTAAGGTATAGTGGTTTTTTGAATGAAGTGCCATTTTTAATTTGATGCAATTTCAATTTTTATTTTTATCCAACTTCCATTTTTATTCAATTTCCTTTTCTATGTAACTTCCTTTTTTATTAATTTCTAAATAAATCGTTAAGGTATAGTGGTTTCTTTAATGAACTTCCATTTTTAATTTTATGCAATTTTCATTTTTATTTTTATTCAACTTTCATTTTTATTCATTTTCCTTTTCTATTCAACTTCCTTTTTTATTTAATTTCCAAATAGATCGTTAAGGTGTCATGGTTTCTTGAATGAACTTCTATTTTTAATTTTATGCAACTTCCGTTTTTATATTTATTTAACTTCCATTTTTATTCAATTTCCTTTTCTATTCACCATCCTTTTTTTATTTAATTTCCAAATAATTCATTAAGGCGTAGTGGTTTCTTGAATGAACTTCCATTTTTACACAATTTCCTTTTCTAATCAACTTCCTTTTTTATTTAATTTCCAAGTAGATCGTTAACATATAGTGGTTTCTTGAATGAACTTCCATTGTTAATTTTATGCAACTTCCATTTTCATTTTTACTCAACTTCCATTTTTAATCAATTTCCTTTTCTATTCAACTTCATTTTTTATTTAATTTCCAAATAGATCGTTAAGGTATAGTGGTTTCTTGAATGAACTTCCATTTTTAATTTTATGCAATTTCCATTTTTATTTTTATCCGACTTCCATTTTTATTCAATTTCCTTTTCTATTTAACTTCCTTTTTCTATTTAATTTTCAAATAAATCGTTAAGGTATAGTGGTTTCTTGAATGAACTTCCATTTTTAATTTTATGTAATTTCCATTTTTATTTTTATTCAACTTCTATTTTTATTCATTTTCCTTTTCTATCCAATTCCTTTTTTGGTTAATTTCCAAATAGATCATTAAGGTATCATGGTTTCTTGAATGAATTTCCATTTTTAATTTTATGCAACTTCCATTTTTATTTTTATTCAACTTCTATTTTTATTCAATTTTCTTTTCTATTAACCTTCCTTTTTTTTATTTAATTTCCAAATAATTCATTAAGGTGTAGTGGTTTCTTGAATGAACTTCCATTTTTATACAATTTCCTTTTCTAATCAACTTCGTTTTTTATTTAATTTCCAAGTAGATCGTTAATGTATAGTGGTTTTTTGAATGAACTTTCATTGTTAATTTTATGCAACTTCCATTTTTATTTTTACTCAACTTCCACTTTTATTCAATTTCCTTTTCTATTCAACTTCATTTTTTATTTAATTTGCAAGTAGATCGTTAAGGTATAGTGGTTGTTAGGGAAAATCTATAATTCCCCACAAGTAAATCAATCAATGGGAATAAAAACTAATGCAAAAAAATTAAATCAAAAGCAACACAAGAATTTTTACGTGGTTCCCTCAATATGAGGTACGTCAACGGGATCGAAATCCGATTCCACTATCAACCAAATAGTTTCCAAACAATTACAAACGAGACACGAATGGTCTCACAAACCACCCTTAGGTGAATTCCGAATAATCACAAATAAATAAGAGGAAAGAGCTCACCAAATAGATGAACTAAAATCTTCAGAAACAAAGTTGAAGAAGACCCAAAATAATAACCAAATCAATCCACACAAAGATTGCCGAAATCCAAAACAGCAAAAAAATTACACCCGAAGCACTGTTTTCCACAAAACCAATTTGCTGCCGCTACGTCCTTTGACTTTTCAAGGACTAAAACAATATATATATATATATATATATTATTGAATTTTGGGTTTGTTTTATCAAAACACTATTTGTATCCAAACTGGATTGGGTCTCCACAAATTAGATATAATATATTAAAATATATTATACCTAAACCAAACCAAATTAAAATTCTTTGTAACAAACCAATTGGGTCTCACACTCCAATAAGGAGGTATACCCAACAATTCTCCCTCTACCGACTTAGGTGGAGACATCAACCATACCCACCAAAGTTCGACACTTCAAATGTTTGTCTCGTGACAACGTCTTTGTCAACATATCCGAAATATTATCGTCTGTGTGAACCTTTTCGAGTTGTAACAATTTTGAATCTAACACATCACGAATCCAGTGGTATCTCACATCAATGTGTTTCGATCTCGAATGAAAAGTAGAATTTTTACTCAAGTGAATAGCACTTTGACTATCACAATAAAGCACATACTTTTCTTGCTTCAAACCCAACTCTTGCAAAAATTTCTTCAACCATAACTCTTCTTTGCAAGCTTCCGTAATGGCAATAAATTCAGCTTCGGTAGTTGAGAAAGCAACACATTTTTGTAATTTAAATTGCCATGCCACAGCTCCCCCTGCAAAAGTCATCAAATACCCCGAAGTAGATTTCCTAGAATCAACATCACCGGCCATGTCAGAATCCGTGAACCCATCAAGCATCGGCTTACCATCCCCAAAACACAAACATACCTTCGAAGTCCCTCGAAGATACCTTAGAATCCATTTTACCGTTGTCTAATGTTCTTTACCCGGATTAGAGAGAAAACGACTCACCACACCAACGGCGTGAGCAATATCCAGCCTTGTACAAACCATGGCGTACATCAAAGAACCAACTGCTGAAGCATAAGAAATTTTCAGCATCTCTTCCTTATCTTTCTCACTTGTAGGACATTGATTCGAACTAAGCTTGAAGTGACCCGCAAGTGGACAACCAACCGGCTTTGTTTTATTCATGTTGAACCTCTCAAGAACTTTCTCAATGTAGCTTTCTTGAGTCAACCAAATCAGCCCCTCTTTGCGATCACGAACAATTTTCATACCAAGTATTTGCTTTGCCGGTCCCAAATCTTTCATAGCAAAAGACTTGCTCAACTCCAATTTCAACCTGTTTATCATGGTAGAATCTTGACCCACAATTAACATGTCATCAACATAAAGCAAAAGAATAATAAATTTGCCATCCGGGAAATTTTTCACAAACACACAATGGTCCGAAGTGTTTTTAGAAAAACCATTATTCATCATGAAAGAGTCAAATTTTTTGTACCATTGCTGCGGGGCTTGCTTGAGACCATACAAACTTTTTTTCAATTTGCAAACAAATTTCTCTTTCACTTTTTCTACAAAACCTTCCGGTTGCTCCATGTAAATTTCTTCTTCAAGATCACCATGAAGAAATGCGGTCTTCACATCAAGTTGCTCAACTTTAAGGTTCATACTTGCAGCCATGCCAAGTACAACCCGAATAGAAGACATCTTTACAACCGGTGAGAAAATCTCGTCAAAGTCAATACATTTCTTTTGCCCAAAGCCTTTCACAACAAGACGTGCCTTGTACCTCAGATTCTTGCCATCATTCTTTAATTTGAAAACCCACTTATTTTTCAGAATTTTCCTCCCTTTAGGCAATTTCACTAAATCATAAGTCTGGTTTTCAAGCAAGGAATTCATCTCCTCGTCCATGGCCTTTTTCCAATCACCTTTCTTTGCATGCTCAATTGCTTCTTGGTAGCTCTCAGGCTCCTCTTGATCGGAAATCAATACAAATTCATTGGGAGGATACTTTCTTGAAGGTTGTCAATCCCTTGTAGATTTTCTCAACTCAAGTTGTGGTGGCGGTTCTTGAGTTGGATGCTCTTCCTCAATTTCTGGCTCAACTTCATTAGGATTAGCATCATCCTCTACATCTTCAATAGGTGGCTGCACATCTCCCCCATTTTCATCATCCACCGAAGATGAAGGAGATGGATCCATGTCAATGAGATCACTAGTTTTTGGCTCCGGTTGATCACCTTTGCCAAAGTCTTCAATTGTTTGGTCTTCAAGAAACACAACATCACGGCTTCGAATGATTTTCTTGTCGACCGAATCCCAAATCTATTCCCGAATTTATCACGCCCATAGCCAAGAAAAATACATTGTCTTGACTTGCTATCAAGCTTGGACCTCTCATCTTTTGGATTGTGAACAAAAGCTCAGCAACCAAACACTCTCAAGTGCTCATAAGATACATCTTTACCGGTCCAAACTCTTTCTGGAACATCACCATTCAAAGGATAGGAAGGAGACAAATTGATTACGTCAACCGCTGTCTTCATTGCCTCACCACAAAAAGATCTTGGCAATTTAGCTTGTGAAAGCAAACACCTTGTTCTTTCCACAATGGTGCGGTTCATCCTCTTGGCAACTCCATTTTGTTGAGGAGTTTTCTTAACTGTCTTTTGATGCCGAATACCTTGGCTATGACAATACTCATCAAATGGCCCAATGTATTCACTGCCATTGTCTGATCGGATGCACTTCAATTTCTGCCTTGTTTCTCTTTCAACCATGGCCTGAAAATGCTTAAATACTTCTAGAACTTGATCTTTAGTTTTTAGTAGAAAAGCCCAAACTTTCCTTGAATATTCATCAATGAAAGTAACAAAATAAAGTGCACCACTATGTGTTCTAACTTTTAAAGGACCACAAACATCCGAATGAATCAACTCCAAAACATTTTCTTTTCTAGAGGCAACATTTTTATGAAAAGAAACTCTATGTTGTTTACCCGCCAAACAATGAACACAAGTGTAGACACGCCCCGGGTGAGGGCCCCAGTGCTACAGTTCGGACTCAATTTGTCACGGTTCTTAATCTGAACCAAAGAGTCCAAATCCGGCAAATCGTTTTGAGAAAACAGATTTTTAGAAAAGAAGTGTCAAACATGGACTGCTTTGCCAAATACAGAGTCGCCACCTAAATATTTTTTAATGGGCGAATTTAGGAAACCCTGACTCGTTTGCCTGAGGCCACGTGTCCGTCATCACCAAAGTTGCCTCGGCTTGGGAACTTGGGTACGATTGGGGAAGGTCAGCTATGAGCACCCCCTCTCGCCCGATCCGAAGATCGGCCTCTACTAACCATGATATTCGATTTTGAAAACGTTATGTGTTCTTATTCCGATTAAAGAGCTAATCTTACTATGTGATGCGCACAACACAAAAGTATAGAGTAGATCGCCTAATTTGGAACGAAGCATTGCATATCCATTTGTTTGAAAAAAGTGATTTGAGATTTGCTACTCGCAAGTAGGCTAAAATACGGATTTCAATGAGTTGTCCCAACTCAAACAATCCAACCTTCACCCACAGGTAGTCAGGCAGTTTATCAATTAAGCATTTAGCCACATGGTAAGCATGTTGTCATGTTAACATTCACACTCATGCAAGATGCTAAAGCGTGAATACTTACATCGTACTCCGAGCCAAAACAAAGAACATGTTAGCAATCATGCATGATCCAAGTCCATGTTAAGTGGCTAATGCAACACATACAGAATGTCACTAGAATAGGCTCGGCTAATCCTAGGATGGCATATGGGATGCAACAAGTAGCATGTATTCAAGTTAGATTTGGAATACTATGCTGTTAGCATGATGCGCCGAGCCTGGTGCATGCAATACTGATGAATGATGCACGCATGCATAGCATAAGGATGCTAAATTAAACATGTCCTAATACTAACCATCAAAAGCAGGTAAGTAAAAGGGAGAAAAAAAGTGGGGGTTAGAAGACATGCACACACGCACCCACACTTATTACAAATTTGCCCTCGCTCGGAGGGACCGAAAGAATAATACAGATTTAACTAACCTACAAGCTAATTAAATATTACAGACCAATTAAACTAGTTAAGCAAATTAACTAATCTAATAAAACTGTAAATAGCCTCGGGAAGAGGGCCCAATGCAATGCACGCTCGACTCTGCTCGAAAGTCCACTGCTATGCACAAGTTGCCTCTGTCCACACTGTTTTCCTTCTCTGATCATTGCAAAATTCCCAAGGTGCACTCTATGAACCCTGTGGGATACTACCGGCCAAAGGGAAATGGTCACCGGCCAAAGTAAATGATCACCGCCCACTAGTTAAGCTATCGGCCACCAATTGTTGGTCGGTCGGCACTAAAGATGGCCGGCCGGCCAAATCTTCCTGCAGAATCCTGTTTTGACAGCAGCAGAGGGCAAAACAAGGCATGGCAGTGCATTCCAAGCAAATGTGTGCACCAACACATCCCTTATCATGTTTATGACTCAAAGGGACATGGTTCTCGGTTCTCGGACCACCAATCGCGCATTTCGATGCGTGATGGCCCAAGAAACCAAGTTATGCACTTTGATTTCAAATGAAATGCACATAAACAAGCAAGGAGCTCAACCTCTATCGTACTCAATTCAAGAGGCTAAGCATGCATGTCAACGCAATGCAACCTAGACATATGAGCTAGTATGCAACATAAGCAATGCGAACAAACATACAAGGTATATGACAATCATGCTAACCAATAAGTATGCCAAATGCAATGGGGATGTTCAAGCATGCAAGCAAGCAGGTGACTTCATTCAATCATGCCACAACACATGGAGCAAACATGTTAAACAACCTAAACATGTGACAACACACAAGTATGCAACGACATACAAGATGAGCATGCAACAACATGCGAACTATGGACTTAAACTAATTTGGGCAGCACTATACTAAGCCCAAAACAGTGGCCAACATGCTCAAGAATGAAGGCAAAATGACATGCAAACATACATGCACACAAGGACCAACACTTAGGCATATAGAAACAACTCTCAAGCACACTTAAGAGGATGCAAACATGGACAAATGGCATGCGTTATAAGCTCTGAAAATCATGTTAGAGAAGGTGCCAAACCAATCTACAATGCAAGCTAGGCATGCCACCAAGGAGGTATTGAACTGCCCTTAACAAAACGAAACATGGCATGAATTGAACAACCAAAATCAGAGTTTTAGCATGTTAAAACAAAGCTAAAAACACAATGACATGGCATCCTAGAGGCCTAAACATGATGGCATGCATGAAGGCACAAACATGGAGCATAAGATGACAACCTTACAAAGCATTAAAGGGACATCAAATGCAAGCATACAAGCACACCATGAGGACTGAAATAACATGACAAGTGGTTCCAAACCACTGAAATAGTGCAAGTAAAGCATGCTAGAGAGGTCAACACTCAAGGCTCACAAGGGGGATTACATGGTAGCTATACAAAACAAATCATGGACGACCCAAATGACCCAAAATAGACCTTAAGCACATCAAAACATGCATATAAGCTTCACAAAGCTAAGCCAAAAACATGCTAGAAATAAGGCTCAAAGCACAAGGCATGTTAAGGCAATTCATGGCATTACAAGACATGCATGCAAAGCAAGTATGGTGTGTCTAAACCAAGTAAAAACAGAGCTATATTATGACATAATAAGCACAAATAGCAGCTAGGACATGGCCAACATGAACCTAAATTAGATGCTCATACATGAGGCTTAAAAGGCCACCATTGAAGACAACAAGGAGAGGGGGTGGCCCTCTCCTTCTTGGGACCTTAAGGCAACATCCTTACCACTGAAATCCCTCAAGATTTCAATGGTGAGGAGGCCCAAACAAAGTGGTCCCGGAGCTCACCAAAATAGCACAAAAATAGGGCCTAACAAGCCCTAAAAGGGGTGAAACAACCCCAAACAACAAAACACTCTCAAACAACTATTTTAAGCAAGTAAAAACAAAACTTTTATATGTTATATACTAAGCTCGAAAATAGTTGCAAGATCGGTTAAAAAGCTATGCAAAAATGGGGAATAAAGGGTGAAGTTCTTACCCTTGATGACCCTCTTCACAAACAATGCTCAAGCCGGTTCTTCAAACTTGAATCCACTCAAGAACACCAAGAACAGCTCCTCAGCACCTCAGTAGCCATGGTAAGGTGTAACACTATGTGTTTGTGTGCAATAGTAAGACTAAAACACCTTAGGCAAAAGAGAGAGAGATATAGAGGTAGAATAGCTACAACTATGAACTAACCCTAACTCAGAGCTCCCTCTGTATTTTTTGTGTAACCCTAATGGAGGGAGAAGAGGCCTCCTCTTATAGAGCTCCCTCTTGCAAAGCTTCTCAAGTAAGCTAGTCAAGAGGGAAATCCCTCCATACACGTGTATGGAGGGGAGAAAAGGTGTATGCCAGCTAGCACAGCTGGCATAAAAATATCTACAAAAGCAGATGCACAGTGGTCGGCTAGCCAAAAATGCAATTTGACCAAAACAGATGGCCGGCCGACCACAAAGAGTGCCGGTCGGCCAAACTTTTGGCCGGTGGCAACAAACCAGTGGCCGGTGGCCTCAAGCCATGGCCGGTGATGTGTGGGGATGGCCAACAAGCCATTCCCTACCCCTCAAAGGCAAAACAAAGGTGTTTGGTGCAAAACCAGACACAAAACAGTCGAGTCGAGAGATCCTGAGGCAAGGCGCGTAGCCGAGACCTCCGGGAACTCAGGACGAACACAAATATGGATGATCACCGAGTGTTCAAACGGTGGCATCCAAGTCTTGAGGACGATCAAAAATGGGGTGTCTACAGTTGCCCCTCTTTGACAGAACTCGAAAGTCATAACAATGACGAGAGTGAATGTCAAAGCCCAGAGACGACCCATTTTTGACAACGCCAAAAACTTAGACAAAGCATGCAAGACAAACAAGATATATGCCCAAAGGTAGGGGCAAAATGCAACTGACAATGCAAGAAGCCGAGCATAACTTATGATCATGCAAAGAAAGCTGTAACGAAGCATAACATGCGACAGTTTTAAGCTAGCAAACACAAATCCAACTACACTACAATGCAGAAAGGATGTAAGAGAATTATGCAATTCTCGATACGTCTCACTCAGAGAATACAATACCTGCCCGGTTCGTCTGGCTGCACCAGCCTCAAATGAACCGTACATACAATATCGTGCCTGAAAGAGAAAGAGAAATCAGCAGGTGCAATATTGTTAGCAACATGCATAACATGCAAAATGAATGCAAAATGATATGCAATATATACAAAACTATGTATAATAATGCAAATGAAAATGCAATGCAATTGAATCATGATCAAATCATGAGCGGTTCAAAACCACACAAATGTCAAAAGGATGATGGAGATGCAAAGTCCGTCTACCATAGAAAAGGTGCTGCAACCCTTAAACCAACATACCAGCGTGGAATAGGCGCGTACACATGCAGAACTATGAGTGATGTAGACGGACACAAGAATAAGTAATTGGGTGGAATGACATAAGGGGGGAAATGACCCGCTAACGAAAGAACATGATCCTAATGCTGGATGCAAAAATTACACTACAATGTAATATATACAATGGATATGGCCTGCAGCCAAACCAAATCTTGCCTAGGAAAGGCATGTACACATGCAAACCGCGTCTAACACAGAAACGGTGCCGCAACCCTCAAACCACAATACCAGCAGTGGAATAGGCGCGTACACAAAAGTCTCAGATCCGTGCTTTGGCGTGAAGAGTATGGGCACATACCAGACCAAGTTCAACATGGAAAGGCGCAAGCCATAGATGGATGTGATGCAGTGGATGCATGCAAGCTACAATGCAATATATACAACATGCACTGGATGGATGTAAATGCAATATTTACAGTAAGATGCATGACATATGCACTATATACAAGGGAATGCATGACATATGCACTATTTACAGTGAATGCATGACATATGCACTATATATAATGGAATGCATGACATATGCACTATATACAATGTAATGCATGACATATGCATTATTTACAATGAATTCATGACATATGCACTATTTATAATGTAATGCATGACATATGCACTATTTACAATGTAATACATGACATATGCACTATTTTACAGTGTAATGCATGACATATGCACTATTTACAATGTTTTGTTTTTTTTTTTAAAATGCATGAAAAAATGCATGAAAGGGAAAATTCATGACAATGCATGTTGCTCTCTTTTTTTTTTCTTTTGAAAATGCATGATAATGCATGATTTTTTTTTTTTTTTGAAAGTGCAAGTGATGCATGTTGATGCATGATGATGCAAATGAGTGACAACGCACGTCTTTTGATATGCATGACAATGCATATGAACTCGAAACGCGCGTTTAAGGTCTCGCCAGACCGAGTGGAAGGAATAGTATGACAATGCATGCATAATGACGTACAACAATACAAAAGGGGAGAAAGGGGGTTAGTAAGGGTTAGTTACGTCCATACGCGGCACACGAAGGGAGAAGAGCCAGATACGTCCACACGCGGCACGCGAGTAGAGAAACGTTAGATACGTCCACACGCGGCACCCGAGTGGAGAAAAGTTAGATACGTCCACACGTGGCACGCGAGTGGAGAAAAGTTAGATACGTCCACACGCGGCACGCAAGTGGAGAAAAGTTAGATACGTCCACACGCGACACACGAGTGGAGAAAAGTTAGATGCATCCACACGCGGCACGCGAGTGGAGAAAAGTCAGTGACGTCCACACGCGGCACGCGAGTGGAGAAAAGTTAGATACGTCCACACGCAACACGCGAGTGGAGAAAAGTTAGTGACGTCCACACGCGGCACGCGAGTGGAGAAAAGTTAGATACGTCCACACGCGGCACGCGAGTGGAGAAAAGTCAGATACGTCCACACGCGGCACGCGAGTGGAGAAAAGTTAGTGACGTCCACACGCGGCACACGAGTGGAGAAAAGTTAGATACGTCCACACGCGGCAGGCGAGTGGAGAAAAGTTAGATACGTCCACACGCGGCATGCGAGTGGAGAAAAGTTAGTGACGTCCACACACGGCACGCGAGTGGAGAAAAGTTAGATACGTCCACACGTGGCACGCGAGTGGAGAAAAGTTAGACACGTCCACACGCGGCACGCGAGTGGAGAAAAGTTAGATACGTCCACACGCGGCACACGAGTGGAGAAAAGTTAGTGACGTCCACACGTGGCACGCGAGTGGACAAAAGTTAGATACGTCCCGAGACAATGCACATGAAATATGCAATAATGCGAGAGATTGACATGTATGATAATGCAAATGGGAGATGCATGACAATGCGAGTTGTTTTGAAATGCATGACAATGCAAACTATTGGAATGCACGACAATGCAAATGAGACACACACGACAATGCATGAATTGAAATGCATGACAATGCATGAACTGGAACGCATGACAATGCGTGTAATCTAAATGCATGACAATGCATGATTTTTGAAATGCATGATAATGCAACTTATTGGAATGCGTGACAATGCAAATGAACTGAAATGCGCGTTACAACGCATGTTTCTTGAAACGCATGACAATGCAAATTATTATTTTTTGTTTTTTTTTTTTTGAAATGCATGACAATGCATGATGAAGGGAAAACGCATGATAATGCATTTTGTGTTTTTGTTTTTGAAAATGCAAACAATGCATGTTGTTTTTGTTGTTTTCTTTTTTTCGAAGTGCAAATGCATGATGATGCATGATTTCGAAACGTGCAACAACGCGCGGCTTTTGAGATGCATGACAAATGCAAATGATCTTGAAATGCACGACACCGCGCGGCTTTTGAAATGCATGACAATGCAAATGAGCTTGAAATGCGCGAGACCGCGCGGCTTTTGAAATGCATGACAATGCAAATGAACTCGAATGCGCGTTACAACGCACGTTTCTTCAAATGTATGACGATGCATGTGGAGTGCGCATGACGATGCGACATAAGAATGTGCATACTAATGCAAGTATGGCATGCGCATGACAATGCGAGATGTGTGCATAACGAGGCGAGTGAGATGGCGTATATCCAACGCGCGTTTCATGACAAAACATTGTAACGCATGCATGTGGGGCAACTTTTGAATCTCTTAGGAGAAAAAAGGATACAAAAAGGATACGCCACGCACGTACTCGAGTGCTTCGCACAAAAAACATGGTCCGAGGTCAAAACGGAGTTCGGTTGAGTTTCGGAAATGCACTGTGTTGAGAAATGGAGGCCCCAAACCACATATTTGACCCAAACAAGGTTATAGGAGGCTCACCGGCCATCATAGGAGGTCACCGGCTTCCCACCGGCCACAAAAACATTTCACCGGCCAAATATTTGGCCGACCGGCAACAGTGTGGCCGACCAGCCAAACATGCCTGATTCGGGGCAGTTTGGTCTTTTAGCCTCGGGTCTTATAAAATAGGGCCTCTAGCCCTATTTTTTTCACTTGTTCTTGGTCGAAAACTCTTCCTCTCTCTCTCTAGAGCATTTTCCTTCCTTCATTTCTTCATTTTCTTGTGTTTTCAACACTTTTTCGTCGTTCGATTCGCGAATACCTCGCCGTTTCAGACGTTTTGAACCGAACGAAACTTCGTTTCAGTGTTTCTTTTGTGATTTCCACCTCTTAGGGTTTGTTTCCCTTGAGTTTTTCTTGGTTTCCGTGCCTTTTCCATATTCTGGCTTTTCCGGCCATTTTTCGCCCTCTCGGGGTTGACTTTTCGTTGACTTTTCGCATTCTAGTCCGGTTTCCACATTTCCGGCCATTTTCACACTCTCTCTGAGATGGCAGACGATCTTCCACAGGGCGGGACTCCCCCGGAGCATGAGATGAATCCCGAGGCCGAGCTCTTGCCTCTGAGCGTCCGCCCGTTCGACCCGGCGACCTACCGGCCGGCGATTCACATACTACCTCCCGACGGACTTCGCCAGTTCCGGAGTTTCGATAGGATGGTGGCTCCAGAGCTTCTCCTACGTGAGCCGAAGTCACACCTATCGTACGGTGCTTCCGAGGTATATTCTTCCCCGTTTCATTTTCTGCAATGTAGAACACTCAACTGCCATAGTTGATTTTGTTCTTTAACTGCCTAGCCCGGATACACCGATACACTGCGTGCTGTAGTTGACTGTGAACACACTTGTACTTGATGATATTTGTTTGAATCTGAACACGCGCACACATACTGTACTTGCCCTGAACCACTCAAACACACTGACACATCATACACTGTAGTTCACTGCGAGCACACTGGCACCCGATGTCTGTTTGAACTTGAAAAACGTGCACACACGCTATATCTGTACTGAACCACTCGAACATACTGATACGTCACATGTTGTAGTTTACTGCAAGCACACCGGCACCCGATGTTTGTTTGAACTTGAAAAACGTGCACACACGCTATATCTGTATCAATTTTGACTGTTCTTCAAAACTGTATATTGAATATTGCTTCGCAACTGTTTGTTTTCGAATACAGGGAGATTCCCATGCCTTCCGGGGATATGGGAATGTCGCCGCCCGTGATTGGTACATGGAGTTCCCGATGCGGTCCGCCACATCGTAGACCAGGTCGGCTTCGGCGCCTTCTACAGAGGACTTTTACGCCTTACCGCGAGCAGCCTCTTCTCGCCGCTCTGGTGGAGAGGTGGTGGGATACCACTGACTACTTCCATCTTTCCGCCGTGGGAGACATGACGACGACTCCCTATGACTTCTTGATGCTCACCGGCATCGGGGTAGGGGGTGATCCGATCCCCTTCGACACCGATATGGATGAGTGGGAGGCCGCTCAGATTTACTTGCTCGGCGAGATGCCGCCTCTTGCGCGTCCCGGCTTCGTCAGATATTCATGGTTCGAGAGCCACTTCCGGACTCAGCCGGCTTTAGCTGAGGAGGCGCCGATGACCCAGGAGGAGGTGGAGCAGCACGCCCGCGGCTTCCTCATGTTTCTGCTGGGGACTACCATTTTTGCCGATCGGGCGAACACCGTGCCCTTCTGTTTGTTGAGTGCGCTAGTGGACGTCACGCGGATTCTGTGCTACGACTGGGGTGGCGCTGCCCTGGCCACTCTGTACGGATACATGAGCTCAGCCTCCTGTTGCAGCGAGCAGTTGCTGGGAGGCTACTGGCGGGCTTGGGAGGTACATCTTCTTTTCTGCTTCACATTTCTGCTTTACATTTTCTATACTCTGTACACTGCACACATTGTGGTCTGCTTCACGCTGACTGTATACTGCACACATATACTCTGTTTTACACTGACTATACACTGTACACACTGTACACTCTGTACAATACACTGCACAATACACGGTTCTGTAATTTCTGCTTTATTCTGTATTCTGCTTTGTCTGATAATCATACTGATATTTACTCTGCAGTTGTGGGTCTACGCCTACTTTCCGAGACTCGCCTCAGTGCCTGATGTGGAGACCCCTCTTGGCGTGCCATTCTCCCGACGCTTCGATGTGAGATGCGTGCGGAGACCGCGGGAATCTTTCATCTTCTTCTGCCGCTACTTTGACACCATCACCCCCGCAGAGGTATGTTCAACTTTAGAGTTTATTTAAGCTTCGCTTTGCACTGTATTTTCAATAACAGTAGATAACAAATTGCATGTCATTTACAGATCACCTGGCAGCCTTGGGCTCCATTGTCGGCCGTGATTCTGGAGCGATTTGTTGGTGCGGAGGAGACTACATGCTTCAGGATCTTGCTGGAGGGCCCGGTCTGTCGGGCTTGGTACCTGGGTGAGTGTTTCCTACGCCAGACCCTGGGTTTGCCAGAGTAGATAGTCCCGGTTCACCCTCCTGAGCACATGAGGGATACCGAGAGGTTCATCCCTGAGCAGATGGCCGGCTACATGATCAGCTGGGATGTGATACGCTTCAGAGGCATAGGTGACTACTCGGAGTACATTCAGACGTATATCATGCGGCCTTTGAGCAGTGGCCGTCAAGCTGAGAGAGAGAGGCCTGCGGCGCCGATAGCTGAAGCGGGAGCAGGGGAAGGAACATCGAGGATGGCTCGAGTCCGTGGCAGGAGTGGAGCTCGGAGGGGACGGGGGCTAGTTGGCCAGCACTGCCCACGATGATGACATGCAGAGGGCGGGGTGGGGCGACCTACCAGATCCCCATTGCTCCCCCTCCGACTGATCATGAGTTAGTCGGGTTCTATGGCTTACCTCCGGTATGTACTACTGCATTTTGCATTCTGCACAGTCATTTCATTTCAATTCATTTGATATTCCGCAGAATACTGAGACTTCTAACACTTTTGCAGGCTTCCTCCAAGTACACTCGCCAGTCCCTGGAGTTGACCGCTTCGGTGATGGGGATGCTTCAGCAGAGCCTTGATCTCCTGGCCATTTACAGTATTCCGGTATGTTCTTCTGACCACGGTCTCAAACCATACATAATTGTTTCACATAATCTGATGCACAACTCAACACTTGATACACGGCCCTCACGGCGTCTGACACACTGTACTCATAGACTGTTCACAGCACTACTCACGACATTCATACACTGTACTCATACACTGCATTCTGCACTGATACACTGCTCACAGTATTCACACACTATATTCATACCCTGCATTCTGTAGCATACTAATGCATTTGCCATTTGTACTTTTCAGCCTCCCTTCTAGCTTCCTACTGTGGGAGGTGCTTCAGCTGGACCTTCCGCTCCTACCCGAGACGGCAAAGTATAACCCCGCACCAAAGCGGGGCGCACTCACATTGGGAGTAGCTCACGGGCACCAATCCCTGATGATGATGATGAGTCCGAGGCAGAGGCAGAGGCCGAGTCATCTGAGGAGGAGACCGGGGATGACACTGACTCAGGCTCAGATGACGGCGCTGATGACGATGCTCCTGGACCTTCGTCCAGGAAGAGGACGAGGACAGACCCTTAGGCCTGAGGCTGCTTGACATTGATCCAGATTTTTGCTGCTTTTCTTCTTCTTTTTTTGTACTTTTCTTTTTTGCTGGTAGCTGGAGTACCTTGTACTGCCACAGGCAGGTTTTGTTTCCTCCAAAACTTTGTATTTGAAAAGATGATGAAATGAAACAAAGCTTTTTATCTGAAAAAGTGTTACATTTTGGTACATTTTCATACTTCGCATTGCATCATATTACACCTCAATGTAAATGGAATTGATCTCCTGTCTGAAAGTCAAACATTTGTATTGTAATAACCAGGTAACGAGCCAGCTAACGGCAAAACAACTCATACAACCCACTGCTCAGTTTGAACACTCGGCCCATACTCTGCTGGAATCAATCTGCATACAGGCCATTCTGTTTATTCTGCACACGGCAAACCCTGAACAAACAGTCCAATCTGACAAGACGGAATATAAAGGTAGAGTCGGCTGAAGCTGAAGCACACTCAGATGCCCCAAATTTTCCCTTTCTTCTTTTGCCTCGCATAAGTGTGGAGAATGGCACAGCACTCTGAGCATAGCATGATTAAAATTTTTGAAATTGAAAAAGGGTTTTTCAAACCGGAGTATTGAGCCTACAACTGAACACAGTAAAAAAGATTCAAACAAAAGGTACACGACCTAATCATAACGAGACAAGCTCGGAAAAGACTCAAAACAAAAGTTGAGATAAACAAAACAAAAGACACGACAAACAGACGTGGTTACCAAAATGAGAAACCTTAAATCACGAGGAGCCAGTTCCTCCGGGTATTATTTCCCACCCTTTCTCATTTGTGATTCTCACATCACTCGGCCCTCAGGCTCGGTTTTTTTTCTCAAAACCCTTTTCTTACTTTTTCTCTCATCGTACGCCTCTCTATTCTTCAGTCTCTCATTTTTTATCCCTCCCCAGGGTGGTTGATGGATGAACAAGAGGTTGCGGGCTGTTGCCCAAAATTATTAGCTTGCGGCTATTTCTTCCCGGGACGTCTAGTCGATGTTTCGAATAGAGTATCTTGATCCATTCCAATTTGTGCTTCGCACTTGGCTTGATACCTCATTGCTTGGAGGTTGTTGAGAGCTTTCAGCCCTTTACTAACAGCTTCAGTGGTGTCTTCTTCTGGTGAATAGAGTGCCCTTCTGGCAAGTATTGACAATCGGGGGAAAGACAGGGAGCCTGACTCAACTGTGTCCCTAGTTCATCATTTTGACCATTTTTTTGTTTTGGTTTTCTACTAAAACAGTTTTGACCAATATGAGAGTTAGATTAACATACTTGTTCGATTTTTGATTTGAAAATCATACGAGTTAGGCTATGAGCACTGAAAATTTTCCTTTTTTGGGTCCAAGAAAAATGATCCAGTTTTGGAAAATATGGAATAATTTTCGAGAAAATAGTCAACCTCAGTAAAAATTCTCAAAAACTATTTTTGCAAACGGTTAATGCTCAACGAGCACGGAACCTACTCTTGAGATGCGCAATCTCGGATCGGAGGCAATGGAAAATTGCCCCTTGCTTGAAAGAGCTGCATGGCAACGAGAAGTTGCCCCTAGTTTGAATGGCGACTCATGGCAATGGAAAGTTGCCCCTTGTCTGGATGACGCCGCAGCATTTTGTAAACAATCCTCATTAGTGATGATCACGACCGAACTCTCGGACACGGAGAAGACGAAGATTGTCAGAACCAATATATGGACACAGTCACTTTGAAAGCGTTGGTGGCTGGACTTCAGGATGAAGTTGCCTATGTATCCCAAACATGGGAATCAAGCCTACGTAGTTCACGGTGTCACAACTGAACTATCGGATTTAGAGAAGGCAAGGATGATCAAAACCATTACATGGACTAAATTGCTTTGAAAGCGTTGGGGGCTGGACTTCAGGATGAAGTTGCCTACGTATCCCAAACATGGGAATCAAGCCTTACGTAGTTCCGGTTAAGGTACTGTAGACACCCCATTTTTGACTGTCCTCAAGACTTGGACGTCACCGTTTGAACACCCGGTGATCATCCATGTTTGTGTTTGTCTTGAGTTCTCGGAGGTTTCGGCCACGTGCCTTGCCTCAAGACCTCTCGGCTTGTGTTTTTGCTTCTAAGGGCAGGGAATGGCTTGTTGGCCACCCAACACCTCCACCGGCCATGGCTTGAGGCCACCAGCCCTCTTTTCTTGCCACCGGCCATTGGTGATGGCCGGTCGGCACTTTGTTTGGTCGGCCGACCATTAATTTGGCCGATTGACTCTTTTTCTGGCCGAGACCTCTTCTTGGGGAGGCTTGACCCTTTTGAACCCCCTGTTTTAGCTTCTTGAGGAAGCTTGAACCTTTTGAATCCTTGGTTTTAGCTTCTTGAGGAAGCTTGAACCTTTTGAACCCTTGGTGTTTAGCTTCTTGAGGAAGCTTGAACCTTTTGCATCTTGGTTTAGCTTCTCCTAGAAGTTTGAACCTTTTGCACCTTTGCCCAGCTTCTCCAAGAAGCTTGAGCCCTTCTAAGCTTCCAAGAGAAGCTTGCACCTCTTGAACCTTTTGCCTAGCTTCTCCAAGAAGCTTGGCTCTTTTGTCTAGCTTCTCCAAGAAGCTTGGCCTTCTTGGCCCTTTTGCTCCAAGCTTCTAAGAGAAGCTTGACCCCCTTGACCCTTTTTTTCTTAGCTTCTCTTAGAAGCTTCAAGCCTCCATCTTCTCTATAAAAGAAGAGCTTCTCTTCCATTTTAGGGGTTCCACGAATTGGTCTAAGGCATACAAGAGTTGTATCTCTCTATATCTCTACATCCAAGCTCCATAAGTGTTGGTTCTTGGCCCCTTTGCATACCACCTCTCAACCACACCTCTCCATCATCCATCTAAGCTTCTTGGAGGCCATTTTTAGAGGCTAAGGAACTGATTTTTGGGACCAAAGGCTGCTGTCCCCGTTGGTCTACAAGGGTGAGCATCTAACCCTCTTTTATTCCCCGTTTTTGCACACACTTTTAGCCTGTCTTGCTTGCTGATTTGAGCTTTGTGTATAACATAAAAAAGTTCTGTCTTTTTGTGTTTAAGATACTTTATTAAGGTTACTTTTGTGTTTGGGGTCGTTTACCCCCTCTTAGGCCTTGTTTGGCCTCATTTTTGTTTGTTTTTGGTGAGCTTCGGGACCACCTTGTTTGGGCCTCCTCACCACTAAAATCTTGAGGGATTTCAGTGGTGAGGATGGTGGTTTAAGGTCCTAAGAAGGAGAGGGCCACCCCCTCTCCTTGTTGTCTTCAAAAAGTGCATTTTAGCCTCATGTGTGAGCACCATTTTTAAGTTCATGTTGGCCATGTCTTAAGTGTTATTTGTGCTTATTTTTCCATGATATAGCACTATTTTTACTTGGTTTAGACACACCATGCTTGCCTTGCATACATGTCATGTAATGCCATGATTTGCCTAACATGTTTTGTGCTTTGAGCCTTGTTTCTAGCATGTTTTTGGCTTAGCTTTGTGAAGCTTTTGTGCATGATTTTATATGCTTAAGGTCTGTTTTTGGTTGTTTAGGCCATCCTTGCCATGCTTTGTATAGCTCCTTTGCATTCTAGCTTACTAGCCTTGGGTATGTGGGTCACTAGCATGCTTTACTTGGCTTATTCTCATGATTTGGCATCATTGGAAACCATATTTCAGTCCATGTTCCATGCTTGCATACTTGCATTTTCCATCCCTTTCATGCTTTGAAGAGTTGATGGCTTATGATCTACGTTTAGGCCCTTGTGCATGCATGCTTGTGTGTGTGTTTTCATGCCTTTGTTGCATCATTTTGGCCACTGTTTTGGGCCTGGTAGAGAGCTGTCCAAATTAGTATAAGACCATCCTCACATGTTGTTACATGCTTATATGCTTGCACACTTGCCTCCATGCTCATGTTGCATACTAGTTTGCATGCCTAGGTTGCATTACATTGAGCATGCATGTCTTGCCTCTTGAAATCACCTTGATAGAGGTTGGGCCTTATTTGTTTGTCTTGTGTGCATTTCATTCCACATTGAAATTGCATACCTTGGTTCCTTGGGCCATCACGCATTGAGATGCGCGATTGGTGGTCCGAGAATCGAGTACCATACCCCTTTGAGTCATAAACATGATAAGGGATGTGGTGGTGCACACATTTGCTTGAAATGCATTGCCATGCCATGTTTTGCCTCTGCTGCTGTCAAAACAGGACTCTGCAGGAAGATTTGGCCGGCCGGCCATCTTCAGTGCCAACCGGCCATCCATTGGTGGCCGATAGCTTAATCAGTGGCCGGTGATCATTTCCCTTGGACGGTGGCAATTCCTCCTAGCCGGTGGTGTTCCACAGTGTCCATGGAGCATACTTTGGGAGTTGTGTAACTTCCAGAAGAGCAGAGCAGGGAAAACAGAGGCAACTTGTGCATGGCATTGGATTTCCGAGTAAACCCGAGCACGCGCGCATTGGATCCTCTTCCTGAGGCCTATACTGCTTTCTTAGCTTAGTTAATTTGCTTAACTAATTAAGTGGTCTGTAATAATTAATTAGCTTGTAGGTTAATTAATTTGTATATTCTTTTGGTCCCTCCGAGCGAGGGCGAATTTGTAATAAGTGTGGGTGCGTGTGTGCATGTCTTCCAACCCCCACTTCTTTCTCCCTTTTACTTATCTGCTTTTGATGGTTAGTATTAGGTCATATTTAAATTAGCATACCTTATGCTATGCATGCGTGCATCCATACATTTGTCTTGCATGCACCGGGCTCGGCGCATCATACTAACTGCATTGTATTTCAATTCCAAGTTGAATACATGTTAGTTGTTGTATTTCACATGCCATCCATAGATTAGCCGAGCCTATTCTAGCTGCATCCCGCATGTGTTACATTAGCCATCTTAACATGAACTAGGATCATGCATATGATTACTAACTAGTTTCTGTTTTGGCTTGGAGTACTAGGTAAGCTTTTTATGCTTTAGCATACCGCATGCGTGTGAGTGTTGTCATAATAGCATGATTACCATGAGGCTATTTGCTTATATGATATAACTGCTTGAATGCCTGTGGATGGAGGTTGAATTACCTAAATTGGAATAATGCATTAAAACTGTGAGTTTTAAACCCACTAGATAGTAGCAAAACCATCTTTTCTAAAGCCCACTTGAGGGTGGCAAAACCTGCATTTTAGCCTACTTGCGAGTAGCAAACCATTTTCAAAACAAGCATGCAATGTTTTGTTCCAATTTAGGCGATTTGGTCTATACTTATTTACTGTGCGCATAACATAGTAAATCTAGGCTAATAACCGGAATAAGAACGCATAATGTTTTCAAAACAAGATATCATGGTTAGTAGAGGCCGATCTTTGATCGGGCGAGCGGGGGTGCTCATAGCTGACCTTCCCCAATCGTACCCAAGTTCCCGAGCTGAGGCAACTTTGGTGATGACGGACACGTGGCCTTTGGCACCGAGTCAAGGTTTCCTAAATTCCCCCATTAAAAAATATTTAGGTGGCGATTCTGTATCTGGCAAAGCAGTCCATGTTTGGCACTTCTTTTCTAAAAATCTGTTTTCTCAAAGCGATTTGCCGGATTGGGACTCTTTGGTTCAAGATTAAGAACCGTGACACAAATTGAGTCCGAACTGTAGCACCCGTGAGTTCCCTCGCGGACTTGTTACTCGGGTATTTTAACCTTCACTTTTTTTTTTAGGCTCTAACTTTTGCCAAGGCGCCCGTTGCATATTTTCGACCTTGCGAGCTTCGTTTTTCTTTCCTTTTTTTTTTCTTTTCTTTTTTTTCAATTCTTTCCATTCTTTTTTTTTTCTCTTTTCCTTTTTTTTCTTTTTTTTTTCTTTTTGTATATATTTTTTTTCTTGCTCTAACTTTTGCCTGGGTCGCCCTTCCGGGTTTTCAGCGCAGCGAGCCTCTCAAAGGGTAAAAGTGTAACAAATCCATGCCAAATGGTCTTAGGGTTTTGAAGCCATTCGTATCCAGGAGAGTGGCTTGTTCTTATTGATTTGCAAAAGGATTCACCTTCGGCTCTTCGAGTACATCGGACATTTTGCCCCTAGTTTAAGGGGTGCTTCTGTTCTAGCTTCACAAGCTTCTTCCGGCGAGATGTGATCTTCTTTATCTGACTTTGATGCCTCTTGTTCGAGGGCTGCTTCAAATCTGGCCACACAGGCCTTTCTTGATGATTGATCGTTGAACGTTATGAATGGGTTCAAGGTTTGAAAACAAATGGATTGAATCTTGAGGCTAAGAGCGATCCTAGGCTGCACAATCTCAAGAGCGATTCCACACAGGTCTTCACAGGACCGCACAAATCATTTTATTTTTGAAATTTTTTACGAAAGCGACACATCGCTCGCGCTGAAGATAGTGTGGAACCAATCTGGATCAAGCCAGGGTCCTTCTCAGTACTCACGCTAACAAGCATGATTTCATTCATTAAAGGCTTAACATGCCTCACTTTCTCTCAAATTGATCAAAGTTTTGTAAAGCCCGAGGAATCCCTTCCTCTTCGTTTTCATCACCACAATATTCAAAAACAGTTTTGAAAAACTTAGGTCGATACGATGAGTTTAGAGCACAGAAGGGTAAGTGAGATGTTCCGCCGTTTCATTCAAATCCTCTGGCACAACTAGCTCAAGGTAACAATAAGCACGGAAACATGATAGCTGTAGCTATTTCATTCAGATTTCCTGGTTGCAACTGGCTCCACAGCAGAGACAGACTCAAAAGGAAACAAAAACGGTGTTCGAGGCAACAACCCCGGAATCACCTGACATTCTATACAAGGGGACTGACTTGCTACAACAAGACAGACCCTTAAGCAAAAAGAACTGACTCAAGACGATGAGATAGACTCAAAACAAAACAAAGGACTGACTTGACACTCAAGCCAGAAATTATAAAACTAGCATTTGCAAATGCTCAAAAATGCGTGCCAGACGCCACATCCAAAATACGCCGAGGGTCGCCCGCAGGTGGTTCACTCCCCGATCACATACTCCCAGTATCCTCAAAGTCCAACAGCCCAGTAGTAACAGACTTTGCTGAGGTGGGTGGGAGGATAACCTCATTGTCGATCAAATCTTGCACTTCATGGCGAAGGCGAAAACAGTTATTGGTAGCGTGACCGGTTTGCTGGTGGTACGCGCAGTACAAAGCAGCATCATGTGTGGGAGGGAGATTCTTCGGGAGAGGTCGAGGCTCGAGGGGTTTAAGATGCCCTCTTTCGGCTAGGATCTAGAGTGCTTTGGACAACGGCATGTAGAGTGCGTGGAAGACTTTGCGCCCTCGGGGCAGATACTTTGAAGTATGAGAATTCTTGCTAGATGCACTAGCGAAAGGGTCAGCAGGCACTGCCTTAACTTTCTGATCTTTCCCGGGTGCAGAGGTGGGAGTGGGAGGAACTGTTCTGGCATGACGGGGCCTATCCCGGTTTTCTGCCTGGCTTGAACTGCCTTCAATTGGAGTGGGGAAGACATCATCCACAGTCTTGGCCGCGACTGCGGATATTTGCTGTTTATTCATTCCCCCGGCTTTCAAAGCCTCGACTGCCCACAGCAGTTGTTCAATGGGATCGTCATTTGCCTTCATTTTGTTCTTACCTCTAGCCTCAGCCTGATCGAGGGCTTGGGTTGATGTTGACACTTTATTGCTATAACTTGAGACAACCTCAGGTTGGCTGAGCTCGATCACAATCCGTCCCAACAGCGGGGGCTCATGCGGTACAAAATTCCCGGCATATGATGTAGTTGGCGGTAAAGACGACATTCCGTAAGCGAGATCCGCCACAGACCTCTGGAGGTCACTAATCATCCCCATCAATTCGAATGTAGTGGGCTCACGAGCCTGATACAACTGGGGTGCCCAGACCGGGTGCGCAACAGGCGACCTGGGTGGATGCGGTACTTCAACACTGGTCTCACTTTGCAGGGTGATTCCTTGATCTAATGCAGCTGTCATAACCACGATTTCCTCTGAATTCTGTGTCATGATAAGTCCGCTGATTTTGAACGGTGACTAACGGATCAGATATCTACCTTGCCTCAGCGAGGGAGAACACTGGCTATTCTGTACTCGAATCTCTGAACTGAAAGAGAAAACATGTAGCATTTCAGCCCAAATGGAACAAACACAGGCGTAGCTGAACAGCTGTACTCTAATACCGATCACTGTTCCCCAAAATCACTGCCCTAAAACACTGAATCGGATACCCGCAGATATAATTGTTTCTCAAAAACACTGATACTGATGCCCGCAGGCCTGATGCTCAAACTCACAGACTGATATGTACGTTCCTGTAAAGATACACTCTAAAAGCACATAGCAAGTAAAAGAGAGCCAAAACACCCCTATATTGGAGTAGGGTATCCCTGTCCTATTTTGTCAGGAGCTAGGGTTTCACTATGCACACAGCGGTTTCAAACAACCTATATCGGGTAAGCAACCTGTCCTAGTTTGGAATGGTCACTATAGATTCCGAATATGCACTAGGTCGAATGGTCGAAAAAGGTGCCCCGGTAAAACCGGGGTTTGTGTTCCCATACTGGCAGAGCCCGCAACCGGTCAGCCTTATGGCATGCTTTGACAAAGTCAAGCCTCTGGCAAACCGCTCAGGAATAGCAGATGGCCAACACGGTGTCCTAAGCGCACCAATGCACATGCAATGCAAAGAAACACATAAGTGAAATCAAAACAAGATATCACGAGTTCGAGTCAAGCTCTCTAATCTCCCCAACAAAGTCGCCAGAAACTGTAGACGCGCCCCGGGTGAGGGCCCCAGTGCTACAGTTCGGACTCAATTTGTCACGGTTCTTAATTTGAACCAAAGAGTCCAAATCCGGCAAATCGTTTTGAGAAAACAGATTTTTAGAAAAGAAGTGCCAAACATGGACTGCTTTGCCAGATACAGAGTCGCCACCTAAATATTTTTTAATGGGGGAATTTAGGAAACCCTAACTCGTTTGCCTAAGGCCACGTGTCCGTCATCACCAAAGTTGCCTCGGCTCGGGAACTTGAGTACGATTGGGGAAGGTCAGCTATGAGCACCCCCTCTCGCCCGATCCAAAGATCGGCCTCTACTAACCATGATATCCGATTTTGAAAACGTTATGTGTTCTTATTCCGATTAATTAGCTAATCTTACTATGTGATGCGCACAACACAAAAGTATAGACTAGATCGCCTAATTTGGAACGAAGCATTGCATATCCATTTGTTTGAAAAAAGTGATTTGAGATTTGCTACTCGCAAGTAGGCTAAAATACGGATTTCAATGAGTTGTCCCAACTCAAACAATCCAACCTTCACCCACAGGCAGTCAGACAGTTTATCAATTAAGCATTTAGCCACAAGGTAAGCATGTTGTCATGTTAATATTCACACTCATGCAAGATGCTAAAGCGTGAATACTTACATCGTACTCCGAGCCAAAACAAAGAACATGTTAGCAATCATGCATGATCTAAGTCCATGTTAAGTGGCTAATGCAACACATACAGAATGTCACTAGAATAGGCTCGGCTAATCCTAGGATGGCATATGGGATGCAACAAGTAGCACGTATTCAAGTTAGATTTGGAATACTATGTTGTTAGCATGATGCGCTGAGCCCGGTGCATGCAATACTGATGAATGATGCACGCATGCATAGCATAAGGATGCTAAATTAAACATGTCCTAATACTAACCATCAAAAGCAGGTAAGTAAAAGGGAGAAAGAAGTAGGGGTTGGAAGACATGCACACACGCACCCACACTTATTACAAATTTGTCCTTGCTCGGAGGGACCGAAAGAATAATACAGATTTAACTAAACTACAAGCTAATTAAATATTACAGACCAATTAAACTAGTTAAGCAAATTAACTAATCTAATAAAACAGTAAACAGCCTCGGGAAGAGGGCCCAATGCAATGCGTGCTCAGCTCCGCTCGGAAGTCCACTACTATGCACAAGTTGCCTCTGTCCACACTGTTTTCCTTCTCTGATCATTGCAAAATTCCCAAGGTGCACTCTATGAACCCTGTGGGATACTACCGGCCAAGTGAAATGGTCACCGGCCAAAGTAAATGATCACCAGCCACTGGTTAAGCTATCAGCCACCAATTGTTGGTCGGTCGGCACTAAAGATGGCCGGCCGGCCAAATCTTCCTGCAGAATCTTGTTTTGACAGCAGCAGAGGGCAAAACAAGGCATGGCAGTGCATTCCAAGCAAATGTGTGCACCAACACATCCCTTATCATGTTTATGACTCAAAGGGACATGGTTCTCGATTCTCGGACCACCAATCGCGCATTTCGATGCGTGATGGCCCAAGAAACCAAGTTATGCACTTTGATTTCAAATGAAATGCACATAAACAAGCAAGGAGCTCAACCTCTATCGTACTCAATTCAAGAGGCTAAGCATGCATGTCAACGCAATGCAACCTAGACATATGAGCTAGTATGCAACATAAGCAATGCGAACAAACATACAAGGCATATGACAATCATGCTAACCAATAAGTATGCCAAATGCAATGGGGATGTTCAAGCATGCAAGCAAGCAGGTGACTTCATTCAATCATGCCACAACACATGGAGCAAACATGTTAAACAACCTAAACATGTGACAACACACAAGTATGCAACGACATACAAGATGAGCATGCAACAACATGCGAACTATGGACTTAAACTAATTTGGGCAGCTCTATACTAAGCCCAAAACAGTGGCCAACATGCTCAAGAATGAATGCAAAATGACATGCAAACATACATGCACACAAGGACCAACACTTCGGCATATAGAAACAACTCTCAAGCACACTTAAGAGGATGCAAACATGGACAAATGGCATGCGTTATAAGCTCTGAAAATCATGTTAGAGAAGGTGCCAAACCAATCTACAATGCAAGCTAGGCATGCCACCAAGGAGGTATTGAACTGCCCTTAACAAAACAAAACATGGCATGAATTGAACAACCAAAATCAGAGTTTTAGCATGTTAAAACAAAGCTAAAAACACAATGACATGGCATCCTAGAGGCCTAAACATGATGGCATGCATGAAGGCACAAACATGGAGCATAAGATGACAACCTTACAAAGCATTAAAGGGACATCAAATGCAAGCATACAAGCACACCATGAGGACTGAAATAACATGACAAGTGGTTCCAAACCACTGAAATAGTGCAAGTAAAGCATGCTAGAGGTCAACACTCAAGGCTCACAAGGGGGATTACATGGTAGCTATACAAAGCAAATCATGGATGACCCAAATGACCCAAAACAGACCTTAAGCACATCAAAACATGCATATAAGCTTCACAAAGCTAAGCCAAAAACATGCTAGAAACAAGGCTCAAAGCACAAGGCATGTTAAGGCAATTCATGGCATTACAAGACATGTATACAAAGCAAGCATGGTGTGTCGAAACCAAGTAAAAACAGAGCTATATTATGACATAATAAGCACAAATAGCAGCTAGGACATGGCCAACATGAACCTAAATTAGATGTTCACACATGAGGCTTAAAAGGCCACCATTGAAGACAACAAGGAGAGGGGGTGGCCCTCTCCTTCTTGGGACCTTAAGGCACTATACTTACCACTAAAATCCCTCAAGATTTCAGTGGTGAAGAGGCCCAAACAAAGTGGTCCCGGAGCTCACCAAAATAGCACAAAAATAGGGCCTAACAAGCCCTAAAAGGGGTGAAACAACCCTAAACAAAACACTCTTAAACAACTATTTTAAGCAAGTAAAAACAAAACTTTTATATGTTATATACTAAGCTCGAAAACAGTTGCAAGATCGGTTAAAAAGCTATGCAAAAATGGGGAATAAAGGTTAAGTTCTTACCCTTGATGACCCTCTTCACAAACAATGCTCTAGCCAGTTCTTCAAGCTTGAATCCACTCAAGAACACCAAGAATAGCTCCTCAACACCTCAGTAGCCAAGGTAAGGTGTAACACTATGTGTTTGTGTGCAATAGTAAGACTAAAACACCTTAAGGCAAAAGAGAGAGAGATATAGAGGTAGAATAGCTACAACTATGAACTAACCCTAACTCAGAGCTCCCTCTGTATTTTTTGTGTAACCCTAATGGAGGGAGAAGAGGCCTCCTCTTATAGAGTTCCCTCTTGCAAAGCTTCTCAAGTAAGCTAGTCAAGAGGGAAATCCCTCCATACACGTGTATGGAGGGGAGAAAAGGTGTATGCCAGCTAGCACAGCTGGCATAAAAATATCTGCAAAAGCAGATGCACAGTGGTCAGCCGGCGAAAAATGCAATTTGACCAAAACAGATGGCCGGTCGACCACAAAGAGTGTCGGTCGGCCAAACATTTGGCCGGTGGCAACAAACCAGTGGCCGGTGGCCTCAAGCCATGGCCGGTGATGTGTGGGGATGGCCAACAAGCCATTCCCTGCCCCTCAAAGGCAAAACAAAGGTGTTTGGTGCAAAACCAGACACAAAACAGTCGAGTCGAGAGATCCTGAGGCAAGGCGCATAGCCGAGACCTCCGGGAACTCAGGACGAACACAAACATGGATGATCACCGAGTGTTCAAACGGTGACGTCCAAGTCTTGAGGACAGTCAAAAATGGGGTCGCTACAACAAGTTTTAAGATGTGTACCTTTCAAACCGGGTAAAAGCTCTTTCTTGAACAATACTTGCAGCCCCTTTTCACTCATGTGGCCAAGCCGCTTATGCCGCAATTCGGTAGAAGTATCATCTTCAAGTGCATTGACAACACCTTTACAAATTTTTCCTTGCATCGAATAAAGTGTATGAGTCTTCTTGCACTTAGCCACTGCCAAAGAACCCTTTGTGAGCTTCCATATTCCATTACCAAATTTGTTGTTGAAGCCTTCATCATCTAGCTTCCCAGTAGAGATCAAATTGAGGCGAATGTCGGGAGCATGCCTCACATCTTTAAGCAACAACTTGCAGCCCAAATTTGTTTCCAAGCAAACATCACCCGTGCCAATAATCTTGGACAAACCTTCATTACCCATTCGAACAAAACCATAATCTCATTCGGTGTAGGTAGTGAAGAAATCAACTCGAGAAGTCACATGAAAAGAAGCACCGGAATCAATCACCCAATTGCTCTCTTGGCCCACAAAATTGATACAATCATCTTCACAAACAACCATGAGATCATCGGTAGTAACTGTCGTTGTGTCTTCTTGCTTCTTATCCACACTTTTGTCACGCCTTTTCTCCTTATTCTTGAGCTTTCGGCATTCCCGCTTCATGTGCCCTTTCTCATGGCAATAATAGCACTCAATGTCTTTCTTTGAAAAAGAACCATCTTTTGATTTGTCACGGCTTTGATCACGACCATGAGGAGTCTTACTCCTCCCCCTTGTTTTACTTCGGCCACTCACAACAAATGTGTAGACACCCCATTTTTGACCGACCTTAAGACTCAGATGTCATCGATTGAGCGCTCGGTGATGATGCATGTTGTGCTCGTTCTGAGGTTACAGAGTCTCGGTTGAGAGTCTTGCCTCCGGACCTTGGGACTCTTTTGTGCTTTGCCTCGATTTGCGAACCAGGTTTTGTTTTCTCTTCTCGAAGGGAGGGAGAGGTCTCGTAGACCATCTCTCAGTGGCCATAGGCTACTTTTCATGGTCGTAGACCACTGTTCCCATTTGGAGACCAATTTTCGATTTTCGGGGCCGTCGACCGTGCGCCTCGGTTGGGGACTGCTTAACTTTCTCCGTTTGGCACGGTTTTTGGAGAGCTTGAACCTTTTAAACCTTCGTTTTAGCTTCTTAAGGAAGCTTGAACCTTTTGAACCTTCGTTTTAGCTTCTTGAGGAAGCTTGAACCTTTTGAACCCTTATTTTAGCTTCTTGAGGAAGCTTGAACCTTTTGAACCTTCGTTTTAGCTTCTTGAGGAAGCTTGAACCTTTTGAACCCTTGTTTTAGCTTCTTGAGGAAGCTTGAACCTTTTGAACCTTTGTTTTAGCTTCTTGAGAAAGCTTGAACCTCTTGACCCTTTGCTCTAGCTTCTCCAAGAAGCTTGAAACCTCTTGTTTCTCTATAAGAGAGGGCCTCCCCCTCCTTTAGAGAGGTTGAAAAAATTGTCTAAGGCACAAGGGTTGTATCTCTCTCTATATCTCTATATTTAGGCTTAAAAAGTGTTGGTTCTTGACCCCTTTTGCACCACAACTCTTAAGCACACACCTCCACCATTGTTCTAAGGTTCTTGGAGGGTCTTGAGAGGTCTGAAAAGGCTGGTTTTTGGTCCAAGAAGCTGCTGTCTTTGCTGAGCTATAAGGGTAACTCATTTCCCCTCTTCTAAGCATTATCTTGATCCTTCTCTTGGCCTTATTTGCATACATATTTGAGCTTTGTTGTCAACTGAAAAAAGCTTCATATTTAAGTGTTTTTCATGTTTGTTTAAGATCATTTTGGTGTTGGGGGTCATCTATCCTCTTGCACGCTTGTATTGGTCTTGTTCTGTGCCATGCCATAAGGCATTCGAGATAGTCTTTGCTTGGCCTTCCTACCACTGAAATCTAGTGGATTTTTAGTGGTGGTTTTGTGATTTTGAGGGCCAAAATCAGAGAGGGGTGACCCTCTCTCTTTTGGCCTTGTTTGTTTGCATATTTGGCCTTTCAAAGGAACCCATATTTTCATACTTCCAAGCCTTAGTTCAGGAAGTTTTTGGTGATTTTTGAGACCTTCCTAGGCTCTGTCCATAGTTGTTTTGGCCACCTTTTGTTTGTTTCTTACATGTGTAGGGCAATCCCATTCATAGCTTATCAAAGGAGCATGTCATTCTTGCATGTATTGACCATGTTTCAGTGGGTTTTTGGTCATATTTTGGCATGCCATGATTCTTTTTTTGGCTGGTTTGGTGGCCCCTCACATGCTTCATAGGCTTGTAGTGAAAATCATGCTTACTAGCTCACATTGCATGTTGTTTTGGCCCTCTATTCTAGCACCTTTTGGCCACACTCCAAACATGTTTTGTTCATATTTTGGGCTGCCTTAGCTCTATTTTTAGGCCTCTTGGTCAATTGGTGCTTGCCATGCATGGTTGTAGTGTAATAGCCTTGCTTACCTTTGAGTTTTGGGGTACCTTGCATGTGTTGCTTGAGGCATTTTAGTGTTTTGGCATCATTGAATATGATATTTCAGAATTTATAGGTGTGCCATATTCTCATGTTTATCATGCCTTCAATGTGTTTGAGAATTGTGCTTTTACACCCCATTTGTGAGCCATTGCATGAGCTTCATTTTGGTGCATGTCAAGCCATCATTTTAGCTCATTTTGCCACTGTTTTGGACCTGCATAAGGTCTATTAGAAGTTGGTTTGGTCATTTGAACATTGCTTTGCATACCTCTAGTGTAATGTGCTTCACTAGTTTCGGTACTTGAGCCTTCCAACGTGCATTGTGTGAGTCGTTTGCATGATTCGGAGCCTTTTTGTATGCCATTTCAGAGCTGGAATATGTGTCATTGTATGCCATATTTCATCCTTGCCATGCTCTTGGAGAGTTGCATCTTGTGCCCTTGGCTTGGAGCCTTTGCATTGTGCATGCTTGTGCGTGTCTTGTTGCTTTGATTTCATCATCCATTGGCCACTGAGTTGGACATGGCTGAGGCCTATCCATCTTGGTTTAAGTCCATTTAGCATTGCGCATGCCATGTAGTTCGTCGCATTGAGTATGCTATTCGACATTCGCATTGTGTATGCTAGTCTCATTTTGTCATATTGTTGCATGCTTATTGTGCATTGTGTATGACATTAGCCTTGCTAGGTTGTTCATGTTGCATTTCATATTGACATTGTGTATGCTAGGTACATGTTTGCATGACCAAGTTGCAGTGCATTTAGCTTGCATGCTAGAGTCGCATTGTGCATGCCATACTTGTTGCATTGTGTTTGGAATAGGAGTTAGTCCAACCACCGGAAACGAGGAACATTTTGTACTCAAAGTGATGAAACGTACCTCAATTCCCGGTCGCCGACCCTCTTGACTAATACATGATGGAGTTTAGGCATTTATGTGTTCATATGTGCATTCATTCCATATCAAGTCGTGCAATTCGACTCCTCGGCCATCATGCATCGAGATGCGTGATTGGTGGCCCGAGGGTCGAGGACTACACTCCCTTGAGCTTGTGCAATGATGGGAGAGTGGTCGTGCACACATTTGTTGAAAATACCTTGCTATGCCTCTCTCTTGCTTTGTGTTGTAGAAAACCAGGAACAGGAGGCAGAATTTGGTCGGCCGACCAGCTATTCTGGCAGGCCGACCACCTCTTTTGGTCTCCACCACAAAAGGTGGTCGGTAGGTGGTCTCCAAGGCCAAGGGCTGGTCGGCAGCCTTCCCACAACTTCCCAGGGTGGAGTTTCAGCTTTCTGGAGCCTTATGCAAGTTTCTAACATCAATTGCAAACAAAGGCGAGTCGGGGCGTCGCGAGGGATTTCCCGACAAGCCGACTCGAGCATGCATGCCTCCTTTATCATTCAAAGCAGAGCTGAGGCAACCCATTTTACATAGTTTGCATGCTAGTTTAGTTAATTTGTTAATTAGCTAGTATTGTGTAATAATTAGTTAATTTGATTCTGTATTATTTATTCAGACCCTCCGCGAGAGGGCGAACTTTGTAATAAGTGCGCGTGTATGTGATGCATGTCTTCCAACCCCACGTCTTTGTCCCTTTTATTTACCAGCTTATGATGGTTAGTTTTAGGGCATGTTTCAATTAGCATCTATATGTTCGCATGTTTTGCATTCATTCATCTGTATTGCATGCACCGGGCTCGGCGCATCATGCTAACTGCATTGTATTTCAATTCCAAGTTGAATACATGTATCGATTGTTGCATCTCATATGCCATCTTAGAATAGCCGAGCCTATTGTAGTTGCATTTTTGCATGTGTTGCGTTAGGCATTCTTAGCATAGTTAGGATTCATGCATGATTTCTAATTAGCTTCTTTCTTTGGCTCGGAGTACTCGGTAAGTGTTTATGCTTTAGCATCCTTGCATGTGTGTGAGTGACTGCCATCATAGCATGCTTACCATGAGGCTATGCGCTTATGTGATATAACTGCCTGTGGGTGAAGGTTGGGTTGCTTGAATTGGAATAATTCGTCGAAACCCGTGTTTTAGCCTACTTGCGAGTAGCAAACTTCAATCCATTTTTAAAACAAACAGATATGCGATACTTTGTTCCAACTTAGGCAATCTAGTCTATACTTGTATGCTGTGCGCATCACGTAGTAATTCTAGGTTGATAACCGGAATAAGAGCACATGTGTTTTCAAAAACAAGATATCTGTAGACACCCCATTTTTGACCGACCTTAAGACTCAGACGTCACCGATTGAGCGCTCGGTGATGTTGCATGTTGTGCTCGTTCAGAAGTCTCAGAGTCGCGGCCGTGCGCCCTGCCTCCGGACTTCCGAACTCTCTTCCATACCTTGCCTCGGTTTGCGAACCAGACTCGGTTTTCTCTGTTTTCTTTCCTGAGGGGAGGGAGTAGTCCCGTAGACTATCTCTCAATGGCTGTGGGCTACATTTCGTGCTCGTAGGCCATTTTGCCCATTTCGGAGCCCGGTCCCCGGTTTTCGGAGCCGTCAGGCCGTGTGCCTCGGTTCGGGACCGCCAAACCATCTCCGATTTCTCCGGTTTTTGGCATGCATCTCATTTACTCCCTTTCGAGGAACACTGGGGCCTCAGATGCCCACTTCGTGGCCGAACACCACTTTCGGTGCTTAACGGCCGGTTTTCGGGCCCCGAACCTCGCGGTTTGGCCCCCGAGCATTCATTTCGCATCGGTTTCCGTTCATTTTTGGCAGGTACCTCTGTTTTATCATAACGAGGGACACTGGGGTCTCAGATACCCACTTCGTGGCTGAATGCCACTTTCGGTGCTTACAGCCTCTTTTCGGGACCCCGAACTGCGTGATTTGGGCCCCGAGCATTCATTTTGCATCAGTTTTTGTTCAATTTTGGCAGGTACCTCTGTTTTAGCACCAGGAAGATCACTGGAGGGTGGGAGGCCAGCAATTATCTCAAATAACCAGTTATGCTCCTCCGGCGCCCGTTTTTCTCACTTCCGGCCTAATGTTGAACACCCTAGGGCCATTTTCTTCCAACCACAACTACATATTTGTGATGAGGGCACATGGGAGGACCCTAAAAAATGGTGGTCGGCCAGTAATTCTGATTTTCATTTTTGAGCCTCTCTTTCAAGTTGAATGTTGTGTCTCTTGTTTCAGAGTTGCCAAATTCCAACCATGGGACCTTGTTCTACACACCTGGGAGGACACCAAAAATTGGTGGCCGGCCATTAATTGTTGTTTTCATTTTTGGTCATGGTCGGCCGGCCATGGGGAGTGGCTGGCCGACCAGTGGGATGGCCGGCCGGCCATCTTCAAGAAAAGCACCTGGCCGGCCTGCTTCCCCCTTTTGACCACTTTACAGCTGTCCAGCTGTTTTTCAAAATATCTTCTGCCTCCGAGGGATATTTTGGGAGGGAAAGCTTGGGTGCATTTCCCTCCCCTTTTACACCCCTTTTTGGTCCATTTAAGGGGCTGACTAGCTCCTTTGTTAGGGTTAGAAAATTTTCTCTCAAGACTTCATCTCCCTTTGCCTCCATTTTCATCCCCAAAACCTTGAAAAACTTTCAAGTGTTAGCCTCATTTATTCATCAATACCAAGCCTCACCATCACCACTTCCATTCCAGCAGCAAAGGAAGGTTTTTCAAAGGCTAAGAAGCAACAAATTCAGGCCAAGAAGCAACAAAAGTCTTGTCTTCAAGGGTGAGTGCTCTTTTACCCTTTTTGAGCTTATTTTTGCTTCAATTTTCTACTCTATTTGCTCATTGTTTTGGGCTCCGACCCCTACTGATTTTAGGCTTATTTTGAGCCCCTCTACAACATTGTAGAAGGGCTCAACCTTATTTGGCATCTCTATGATGCACCTCTTTCAATATCACTCTTTGTGCCAATATTTTGCATGCTTTGTTTGGATTATGTGTGATCTGATTTCGAGCATGACATAAACTGTGAGTGGGCCTATTTTGAGCCCCTCTTAAACATTGAAGAAGGGCTCAACCCTGTTTGGCCTCTTTATCATGCACTTGCTTCATATTTCCTTCAAATTACCGTAAACTTGCATGATTTATTTGACCTACATGCAGTCTGTTTTGGAACATTCCATGAACTGTGAGTGAGCTTTTTTTGTGTCCCTCTACATTATTGTAGAAGGGATCAACTTGGTTTGGGGTCTCCATGTTACACTTGCCTTTATATCTCTCTTTGACCCCACTTTGCATGCCTTTTTAAGCTTATCTAGCTTCTGATTTCAGCCATCATCAGTACTGAAAATATCCATATTTTGGCCTTCTTGTCATGTTTTGTTAAGGGTATTAGGCTATTTGGTGAATGCTTTTGGTATTTCATGTTATACCCCCTTTAGTCCCTTATTTTTGCATGTCTTGCTAGCTCACCATGCTTCTGTTTTTGAGCCTTCATCAGGCTAGGAAAGAGTCTTATTTTGGCCTACTCTTCATATTTTGTTAAGGGTCCAAGACTGTTTGATACATCCTTTTGGTATCTCATGTTATAGCCTTTGTTGGCTTTATTTCGCATGCCATGTTGAGCATATCTACATACTGAATTGGGGGATGTCATCTACTGTAAATGTGCATATTTTTGGTCCCTCTTTAATGTTGTAGAACTGTATTTTTCAGTTTGAGCATTGTATATATCATTTGCTTCATTATTCCCCTCTTTTCCCCCTTTTTTTTGCATGCTATTTTTGCCATACTTGTGATTGTTGTTTGGCCATTCTTTGTACTGTAAAAATGCTATTTTAGGGGCTGCCTAGCATCTGTCTTTACATGTCGTGTCCATATTGTGCATGTTTGGCATAGTTGTAGGCCATTTCGGGTGCATAACATTGCATTTCGGGCATCGGGTGTAATTTTGCTATAATTCGGGGACTGTTTTTGCATCATTTTGGCTGCTGAAATTTACATTTTCCATATGCCATATGCTACATTTCATGCTTTAATGCATCGCCTCGGTTTGCGTGCCTGTGTGCACGTATTTCGAGGCACCTCACTTTTTATCCGAACGGCCTCTTATGTGAGTGTGGCTGAGGCCCACTCATGTTAGTGTAAGCCCAATTTGCATTGTGTATGTCACTTGCATTGCATATGCATTGCCTCGGTTTGCGCGCCCGTGGGCACGCATTTCGAGGCACTTCATTTTCATCCGACGGCCTCCCGTATGAGAGTAGCTGAGGCCCTCTCATGTTGGTATAAGTCCATTTTGCATTCTGTATGCCATTATTCGCATCATTGCATTCCGTATGCCATTCTCTCTGTTTGGGCACGCACTTTGAGGCATTTCATTTTAGCCTCATTATATATCATTTCCATGTCATTTTGCATTCCGTATGCATCGCCTCGGTTTGCGCGCCCGTGTGCACGCATTTCGAGGCACTTCACTTTTATCCGACAGCCTCTTATGTGAGTGTGGTTGAGGCTTTCTCATGTTAGTGTAAGTCCATTTGCATTGCGTATGCCATTTCATGCCTTGGGATCATCGCCTCGGTTTGCGTGTCCGCGTGCACGCATTTCGAGGCATTTCATTTTCATAGCATTGTGCATGCTAGGATTGTATTTTAGTTGCATTCATGCATATCATGCATATTGCATCGTGTTCGGGATAGGAGTTAGCCCGGGCACGGGAAACGAGGCACGTTTCGTACTCTGAGTGACGGAACGGGTCTCAATTCCCAAGTCACCGACACTCCGGATTACCCATGATGGAATTAGGTTTTGTTGTAGCATTCATCTGCATTGCACCCTATATTGAGTTGTGCAATCCGATTCCTCGGCCATCATGCATCGATATGCGTGATTGGTGGCACGAGAATCGAGGCATGCATATATTTGTGAAATACATTGCTATGCCCTTTTCCTGCTCTCTGTTGCAGCAAAATAGAGAATCAGCAACTTTTCGGAGTCTGGCGCGCATTTCGAGAAACATTGCAAACAGAGGCTAATTGGGGCATCCCAGTGGATTTCCGTGCAAAGGCAGTCCAGCATACATTATTCATCAGAAGCAAGGCAGCCCCTGGCTTGCATGCCTGTTTAAAGCTTTCTTAATTTAATTGTTAATTAATTAGAAATATGTATATTATTCGGACTGTATTATTCTTTTATTCGGACTGTATTATTCTTTTATTTCGGACTGTATTATTTATTCGGACCCTCTGCGCGAGGGCATAACTGTAATAAGTGTGGGTGAGTGTGATGTATGTCTTCCAACCCCCATTTCTTTCTCCCTTTTATTTATCCGCTTATGATGGTTAGATATAGGGCATATTTCAATTAGCATACAGTATGATAGCATGTTTGCATTCATTCATCTGTCTTGCATGCACCGGGCTCGGCGCACCATACAAACTGCATTTGTATTTCAATTCCAAATTGAATACATGTTAGTTGTAGCATTCCATATGCCATGTTTAGAATAGCCGAGCCTGCTATAGTTACATTATTGCATGTGTTGCATTAGACATTCCTGTATATCTAGGATCATGCATGATTTCTAATCAATTTTTGTCTTTGGCTTGGAGTACTCGGTGAGTTTTATGCTTTAGCATCCTTGCATGCGTGTGAGTGCTGCCATGAATAGCATGCTTACCATGAGGCTATATGCTTATGTGATATAACTGCCTTGAATGCCTGTGGGTGGAGGTTGAGTTACTTGGATTGGACAATTCATCGAATGTTTGTTTTAAGCCCACTAGATAGTGGCAAAATCATGTTTTTCTAAGCCCACCTGAGGGTGGCAAATCCGCGTCTTAGCCTGCCTGCGGGTAGCACCATCAAACCATTTTCAAACAAACAAACATGAAATGTTTTGTTCCAATTCAGGCGGCCCAGTCTATACTTATTTGCTGCGAGCATCACATAGTAACCTAGGCTAATAACCGGAATAAGAGCATACAAGGTTTTCAAAAACAGATATCATGGTTAGTAGAGGCCGGTCTTTGACCGGGCGAGCGGGGGTGCTCACGAAGTGACCTTCCCCAATCGTACCCAAGTTCCCGAGCCAAGGCAACTTTGGTGATGACGGACACGTGGCCTTTGGCACCGAGTCAGGGTTTCCTAAATTTCCCATTTTAAAAAATATTTAGGTGGCGACTCTGTATCTGGCAAAGCAGTCCATGTTTGGCACTTCTTTCAAAAAAAAATCTGTTTTCAAAACGATTTGCCGGATTTGGACTCTTTGGTTCAAGATTAAGAACCGTGACATTCGAGTCCTTGAACTGTAGTGACCCCAATATGAACAGAATGGGACTTAACCCTCCCGGGGCGTTCGGGGGACGTCTACAATATCATGTTTAGTAGTGGCCGATCTTTGATCGGGCGAGCGGGGGTGCTCATTGCATGACCTTCCCCAATCGTACCCAAGTTCCCGAGCCGAGGCAATTTTGGTGATGACGGACACGTGGCCTTAGGCACGAGTCAGGGTTTCCTAAATTTTCCAAAAATAAAATATTTAGGTGGCGACTCTGTATCTGGCAAAGCAGTCCATGTTTGGCACTTCTTTCTAAAAATCAGTTTTTCAAAACGATTTGTCGGATTTGGACTCTTTGGTGATTTATCAATCTCGCATTGCACTTTGTGAGATTAGATTCAGAACCGTGACATCGAGTCCGAACTGTAGTGAACCCAATGAACAAAACGGGATTTCTCCCGGGACGTTCGGGGACATCTACAAAATGCTTCCGAATGAGAAGAACCCGCTGATTTTCTTCTAGTTTCTTCATTCAACAAGCTACTAGTGACTTGGCCCATTGTGACAACTCCATCGGGTGCCGAATTACTAATTGTCACAACTAAAGTCTCCCAACTTTCGGGCAAAGAACTAAGTAGCATCAAAGCCTGCAACTCATTATCAAAAATAATTTTCATAGAAGCAAGTTGGTTAACAATACTCTTTATTTCATTCAGATGTTCCGGAATAGGGCTGCCATCTTTATATTTTAAATTAACCAACTTACGAAACAGAAAGGCTTTATTTGTGGCTGATTTCCTATCATAAAGGCCCTCTAATTTTTTCCATAAATCATGTGCCGAAGTTTCAGTAGCAACATGATGAAACACACTGTCATCAATCCATTGACGGATAACACCAACGGCTTTTCGATTAAGCCTATTCCATTCATCATCTTTCATACCCTCGGGTTTGCCACTATCACCCACAATCGGTCCATACAAATCTTTACAAAATAATAGGTCCTCCATTTTAGTTTTCCAAGTTACCCAATTGCTTCCATTGAAGCTAGACATACGACTCACATTCCCCTCCATTGATTTACACAAATAAATAAACCCAAATAAACCGTAAGCTCTGATACCAGTGGTTAGGGAAAATCTATAATTCCCCACAAGTAAATCAATCAATGGGAATAAAAATTAATGCGGAAAAATTAAATCAAAAGCAACATAAGAATTTTTACATGGTTCCCTCAATGTGAGGTACGTCCACAGGATCGAAATTCGATTCCACTATCAACCAAATAGTTTCCAAACGATTACAAACGAGACACGAATGGTCTCACAAACCACCTTTAAGTGAATTCCAAATAATCACAAATAAATAAGAGGAAAGAGCTCATCAAATAGATGAACTAAAATCTTCAGAAACAGAGTTGAAGAAGACCCAAAATAATAACCAAATCAATCCACACAAAGATTGCCGAAATCCAAAACAGCAAAAAAATTACACCCGAAGCACTGTCTTCCACAAAACCAATTTGCTGCCACTTCGTCCTCTGACTTTTCAAGGACTAAAACAATATCTATATATATATATATATATTATTGAATTTTGGATTTGTTTTATCAAAACCCTAATTGTATCCAAACTGGATTGGGTCTCAACAAATTAGATATAATATATTAAAATATATTATACCTAAACCAAACCAAATTAAAATTCTTTTTAACAAACCAATTGGGTCCCACACTCCAATAAGGAGGTATACCCAATAGTGGTTTCTTGAATGAACTTTCATTTTTAATTTTACGCAATTTCCATTTTTATTTTTATTCTACTTCCATTTTTATTCAATTTCCTTTTCTATTTAACTTCCTTTTTTTATTTAATTTCGGAATAGATCGTTAAGGTATAGTGGTTTCTTGAATTAACTTCCATTTTTAATTTTATGCAACTTCAATTTTTATTTTTATTCAACTTCCATTTTTATTCAATTTCCTTTTCTATTCACCTTCCTTTTTTTATTTAATTTCCAAATAATTCAATAAAGGTGTAGTGGTTTCTCGAATGAACTTCCATTTTTATTCATTTTCCTTTTCTATTTAACTTCCTTTTTTATTTAATTTCCCAATAAGTCGTTAAAGTGTAGTGGTTTCTTCAATCAACTTCCATTTTTAATTTTATGCAACTTCCAATTTTATTTTTATTCAACTTCTATTTTTATTCAATTTCCTTTTCTATTCACCTTCCTTTTTTTATTAAATTTCCAAATAATTCATTAACGTGTAGCGGTTTCTTGAATTAAATTACATTTTTAATTTTATGCAACTTTCATTTTTATTTTTTTTTCAACTTCCATTTTTATTCAATTTCCTTTTCTATTCACCATCCTTTTTTTATTTAATTTTTAAAAATAATTCATTTAGGTGTAGTGGTTTCTTTAATGAACTTCATTTTTATATAATTTCCTTTTTCTAATCAACTTCCTTTTTTATTTAATTTCCAAATAGATCGTTAATGTATAGTGGTTTCTTGAATGAACTTTCATTGTTAATTTTATGCAACTTCCATTTTTATTTTTACTCAACTTTCATTTTTATTCAATTTCCTTTTCTATTCAACTTCATTTGTTATTTAATTTCCAAACAGATCGTTAAGGTATAGTGGTTTCTTCAATGAACTTCTATTTTTAACTTTATGCAATTTTCATTTTTTTTTTTACCCAACTTCCATTTTTATTCAATTTTCTTTTCTATTTAACTTCCTTTTTTATTTAATTTCCAAATAGATTGTTAAGTTATAGTGGTTTCTTGCATGAACTTCCATTTTTAATTTTATGCAATTTCCATTTTTATTTTCATTCAACTTCCATTTTTAATCATTTTCCTTTTCTATTTAACTTCCTTTTTTATTTAATTTCCAAATAGATCGTTAAGGTATAGTGGTTTCTTGAATGAACTTCCAATTTTAATTTTATGCAACTTCCATTTTTTTTTATATTCAACTTCCATTTCTATTCAATTTCCTTTTCTGTTCACCATCCTTTTTTTATTTAATTTCCAAATAATTCATTAAGGTGTAGTGATTTCTTTAATGAACTTCCATTTTTATACAATTTCCTTTTCTAATCAACTTCATTTTTTATTTAATTTTCAAGTAGATCGTTAACGTATGGTGATTTCATGAATAAACTTCCATTATTAATTTTATGCAACTTCCATTTTTTTTAACTCAACTTCCATTTTTATTCAATTTCCTTTTCTATTCAACTTCATTTTTTATTTAATTTCCAAATGGATCGTTAAGGTATAGTGGTTTCTTGAATGAACTTGCATTTTTAATTGTATGCAATTTCCATTTTTATTTTTATTCAACTTCCATTTTTATTCATTTTCCTTTTCTATTTAACTTCCTTTTTTTATTTAATTTCCAAATAGATCGTTAACGTATAGTGGTTTCTTGAATGAACTTCCATTTTTATTTTTATTCAACTTCCATTTTTATTCAATTTCCTTTTCTATTCACCTTCCTTTTTTTTTATTTAATTTCCAAATAATTCATTAAGGTGTAGTGATTTCTTTAATGAACTTCCATTTTTATACAATTTCCTTTTTCAAGTCAACTTCCATTTTTATTTAATTTCCAAATAGATCATTAACGTATAGTGGTTTCTTCAATAAACTTCCATTATTAATTTTATGCAACTTCCATTTTTATTTTTACACAACTTCCATTTTTATTCAATTTTCTTTTCTATTCAACATGATTCTTTATTTAATTTCCAAATAGATCGTTAAGGTATAGTAGTTTCCTGAATGAATTTCCATTTTTATTTTTATTCAACTTTCATTTTTATTCAAATTCCTTTTCTATTCACCATCTTTTTTTTATTTAATTTCGAAATAATTCATTAAGGTGTAGTTGTTTCTTTAATGAACATCCATTTCTATACAATTTCCTTTTCTAATCAACTTCCTTTTTTATTTCATTTCCAAATAGATCGTTAACGTATAGTGGTTTGTTGAATAAACTTCCAATGTTGATTTTATGCAACTTCTATTTTTATTTTTAATCAACTTCCATTTTTATTCAATTTCCTATTATATTCCACTTTATTTTTTATTTCATTTCCAAATAGATCGTTAAGGTATAGTGGTTTCCTGAATTAACTTGCATTTTTAATTTTATGCAATTTCCAATTTTATTTTCATTCAACTTCCATATTTATTCATTTTCCTTTTCTATTTAACGTCCTTTTTTTATTTAATTTCCGAATAGATCATTAAGGTATAGTGTTTTCTTGAATGAACTTCCATTTTTAATTTTATGCAACTTTCATTTTTGTTTTTATTCCACTTCCATTTTTATTCAATTTCCTTTTTATTCACCTTCCTTTTTTTTATTTAATTTCCAAATAATTCATTAAGGTGTAGTGTTTTCGTTAATGAACTTCCATTTTTATACAATTTCCATTTTCTACTCAACTTCCTTTTTTATTTACTTTCCAACTAGATCGTTAACGTACAGTGGTTTTTTTAATGAACTTCCATTGTTAATTTTATGCCACTTCCATTTTTATTTTTACTCAACTTCCGTTTTTATTCAATTTCCTTTTCTATTCATCTTCATTTTTTATTTAATTTCCAAATAGATCGTTAAGGTATAGTGGTTTCTTAAATGAACTTCCATTTTTAATTTTATGCAATTTCCATTTTTATTTTTATTCAACTTCCATTTTTATTCAATTTTCTCTTTTATTTAACTTCCTTTTTATTTAATTTCTGAATAAATCGTTAAGGGACAGTGGTTTCTTAAATGAACTTCCATTTTTAGTTTTATGCGATTTCCATTTTTATGTTTCTTCAACTTTCATTTTTATTCATTTTCCTTTTCTATTCAACTTTTTTTTTATTTAATTTCGAAATAGATCGTTAAGGTATCATGGTTTCTTGAATAAACTTCTATTTTTAATTTTACGCAACTTCCATTTTTATTCGATTTCCTTTTCTATTCACCTTCCTGTTTTTATTTAATTTCGAAATAATTCATTAAGGTGTTATGGTTTCTTGAATGAACATCCATTTTTATTTTTATTCAACTTCCATTTTTATTCAAATTTCTTTTCTATTCAATATCATTTTTTATTTAATTTCCAAACAGATCGTTAAGGTATAGTGGTTTTTTGAATAAACTTCCATTTTTAACTTTATGCAATTTCTATTTTTATTTTTACCCAACTTCCATTTTTATTCAATTTCCTTTTCTATTTAACTTCATTTTTTATTTAATTTCCAAATAGATCGTCTGGTTTCTTGAATGAACTTTCATTTTTAATTTTATGCAATTTCCATTTTTATTTTCATTCAACTTCCATTTTTAATCATTTTCCTTTTCTATTTAACTTCCTTTTTTATTTAATTTCAAAATAGATCGTTAAGGTATAATGGTTTCTTGAATGAACTTCCAATTTTAATTTTCTGCAACTTCCATTTTTTTTTTTATTCAACTTCCATTTCTATTCAATTTCCTTTTCTGTTCACCATCCTTTTTTTATTTAATTTCCAAATAATTCATTAAGGTGTAGTGGTTTCTTTAATGAACTTCTATTTTTATAAAATTTCCTTTTCTAATCAACTTCATTTTTTATTTAATTTCCTTGTAGATCGTTAACGTATGGTGATTTCATGAATGAACTTCCATTATTAATTTTATGCAACTTCCATTTTTTTTTTTACTCAACTTCCATTTTTATTCAATTTTCTTTTCTATTCAACTTCATTTTTTATTTAATTTCCAAATGGATCGTTAAGGTATAGTGGTTTCTTGAATGAACTTGCATTTTTAATTTTATGCAATTTCCATTTTTATTTTTATTCAACTTCCTTTTTGTATTTAATTTCCAAATAGATCGTTAAGGTATAGTGGTTTCTTGAATGAACTTCCATTTTTATTTTTATTCAATATCCTTTTACATTCACCTTCCTTTTTTTATTTAATTTCCAAATAATTCATTAAGGTGTAATAGTTTCTTTAATGAACTTCCATTTTTATACTATTTCCTTTTTCTAATCAACTTCCATTTTTATTTAATATCCAAATAGAACGTTAACGTATAGTGGTTTCTTGAATGAACTTTCATTGTTAATTTTATGCAACTTCCATTTTTATTTTTACTCAACTTTCATTTTTATTCAATTTCCTTTTCTATTCAACTTCATTTTTTATTTAATTTCCAAATACATCGTTAAGGTATAGTGGTTTCCAGAATGAACTTCCATTTTTATTTTTATTCAATTTCATTTTCTATTCACCATCCTTTTTTTATTTAATTTCGGAATAATTCATTAAGGTGTAGTTGTTTCTTTAATGAACATCCATTTTATACAATTTCCTTTTCTAATCAACTTCCTTTTTTATTTCATTTCCAAATAGATCGTTAACGTATAGTGGTTTGTTGAATATACTTCCAATGTTAATTTTATGCAACTTCTATTTTTATTTTTAATCAACTTCCATTTTTATTCAATTTCCTATTCTATTCCACTTCATTTTTTATTTAATTTCCAAATAGATCGTTAAGGTATAGTGGTTTCCTGAATGAACTTGCATTTTTAATTTTATGCAATTTCCATTTTTATTTTTATTCAACTTCCATATTTATTCATTTTCCTTTTCTATTTAACGTCCTTTTTTATTTAATTTCCGAATAGATCGTTAAGATATAGTGTTTTCTTGAATGAACTTCCATTTTTAATTTTATGCAACTTCCATTTTTATTTTTATTCCACTTCCATTTTTATTCAATTTCCTTTTCTATTCACCTTCCTTTTTTATTTAATTTCCAAATAATTCATTAAAGTGTAGTGGTTTCGTTAATGAACTTCCATTTTTGTACAATTTCCATTTTCTAATCAACTTCCTTTTTTATTTAATTTCCAACTAGATCGTTAACGTATAGTGGTTTTTTGAATAAACTTCCATTGTTAATTTTATGCCACTTCCATTTTTATTTTTACTCAACTTCCATTTTAATTCAATTTCCTTTTCTGTTCAACTTCATTTTTTATTTAATTTCCAAATAGATCGTTAAGGTACAGTGGTTTCTTGAATGAACTTCCATTTTTAATTTTATGCAATTTCCATTTTCATTTTTATTCAACTTCCATTTTCATTTTTATTCAACTTCCTTTTTTATTCAATTTCCTTTTCTATTCACCCTCCTTTTTTTATTTAATTTCCAAATAATTCATTAAGGTGTAGTGGTTTCCTGAATGAACTTCTATTTGTATACAATTTCCTTTTCTAATCAACTTCCTTTTTTATTTAATTTCCAAGTAGATCGTTAACGTATAGGGATTTTTTGAATGAACTTCCATTGTTAATTTTATGCAACTTCTATTTTGATTTTTACTCAACTTCCATTTTTATTCAATTTTCTATTCTATTCTGTAACGCCCTCAAAATAAAACCCATCATATGTAAGATTAACATGCATTAATAATAGAAAACGAAACATTCTATTATCCATCAGAGTATTACTAAATAAAAGCATTACATGTAACATCAAAATAAATGCCCTACGGGCTTACATCTTGCCAAGCCAACACTTGGACACAAAGAAATAAGAGTCTAACTCAATACAAATAAAGCCCTAGGCTTGAATGTTTACATGTATCAAATAAAAACAAATAAATAAAAAACAAGTCTTCGAGTCCAAATCCTCACAAGCTAAGTCCTTGGAGGTAATGAACCACCTGAACCTGAAAATGAAGTTCCCATATAGGGTGAGCCACAGCCCAGTAGAGAAATACTAAACCAGGCATATGAATTAACTAAAGCAGTAGCATCTGATACATGGTTAACACCGGATAATCAATTTACAAATTCATGACATGAATGTCTACATTGCCTATGACACAATGTCTATGGCATAATTTACCTTCCATTTATGGCTCAGAACCTGGCCAAATAACTCAACTGGGGTTTCATCTTTTATTAACAATACTTCCAATTCAACAGGAATAACAATTCAAGTTAAACCTAACATAACGAATACACATGTTGGTATTATATCAATCACAATCAAATTCACTTCCATACTTCCCAACTGATACACATTTTGGTGATGTATCATATCAACAATAAATAGAAATATTTCTATTATCAATAAGCACACATAAAAGTGATGCTAATGGAGTCCATCCCCTATCTCCTCCAACAATTCCGGTTTAGAGGTCCATCCCCTATCTTCCCCTAAACCGTGGAGTTCATCCCCTATCTCCTCCAAACCAAATGCATATGCAATGAAACACACAATTGCCATATACAACACATAATCAATACATGAGTGTTCTGTATTAATTCAACAGTCAAGATAAATGACTTAATTTCAGTTATACCTAAGCCGCATGCAAGGTCTACAACAATCAAAGACTATCCTCCACCGATAGCCCAAAACAATTATTTCTAAGCAAGAAATAACTATTACAATAAATGTAATTTCAATAATTTCAATATTCTCTAAGGTAAGTATTTAAACTACCAAATACAACAATAAACCACTAAATTCCCCAATCTCATGAATTTACCCCAATATCACAATCTTCCTTTAAATTAATTATATAAATTAATCTATGACAAAACCCTAAGGTTTCTCCCAAAATTACCAAACTACCCCACATACCAAAATACCACCACTTAGGATTAAAGCGTATAAATGGAGTAGGAAATCCCTACCTCGAAGAAATAACTCAAAAAGGAGAAGATGAAGATGACGCCCAAAACTATTAAATGCTCCAAACCAACAATTGCTCAGATTAAATGAAAGCCCTCACTCTCCTCTATCTTATTTGTAAAGCAACTAGGGTAAAAACACACCCTAACTAGATCAAACCTAGGAGAGAAGGTGTGTAAGGAGAGAGAAGGGTCGGACCTAGGGTTTGGAAACAAAAAGAGATAGAAAACTGATTAAAAAACCCGCTGCTGCCTATTTAAAATGAACAGGCTCGCTCGAGCGAAGACATGGTCGCTTGAGCGACCAGACACAAAAATCCACGCTCGAGCGAAGAAAATCTCGCTCGAGCCAAAAACTCGATGCTTCAGGTCTGCAACCCAGAAGCTCGCTCGAGCGACGAAATTCTCGCTCGAGCGAAGAACTCGAAAACATACACCTCGCTCGCTCGAGCGAAGAAAAGCTCGCTCGAGCCAAGAAACACATCTCTCAGGTCCTAAGCCCAGACACAGACTCTCGCTCGAGCGACCAAACCCTAGCTCGAGTGAAGAACCAAAAACAACAGCTCGCTCGAGCGACCAACTCCTCGCTCGAGCGAAGGTCCAAAATTCTGGACAGCAACACTTGGTTTCCAACCCAACCAACCTGTAACAAACCTGCCCAACTCAACCCATAACTCAAAATCAAAGAATTAAAGAACAACAACAACAATAATACAACAATGGAATCTACGGAACATAAGTCCGGATACAATAATCAAAAGGGAAAAGACCGGGGTCGCTATATATTCCACTTCATTTTTTTTATTTGATTTCCAAATAGATCGTTAAGGTATAGTGGTTTCTTGAATGAACTTCCATTTTTAATTTTATGCAATTTTCATTTTTATTTTTATTCAACTTCCATATTTATTCATTTTTCTTTTCTATTTAACTTTATTTTTTATTTAATTTCCGAATAGATCGTTAAGGTATAGTGGTTTCTTGAATGAACTTCCATTTTTAATTTTATGCAACATCCATTTTTATTTTCTTTCCACTTCCTTTTTTATTCAATTTCCTTTTCTATTCACCTTCCCTTTTTTATTTAATTTCCAAATAATTCATTAAGGTGTAGTGGTTTCGTTAATGAACTTCCATTTTTACACAATTTCCTTTTTCTAATCAACTTCCTTTTTTATTTAATTTCCAACTAGATCGTTAACGTATAGTTATTTTTTGAATGAACTTCTATTGTTAATTTTATGCCACTTCCATTTTTATTTTTACTCAACTTCCTTTTTTATTCAATTTCCTTTTCTATTCCACTTCATTTTTTATTTAATTTCCAAATAGATCATTAAGGTATAGTGGTTTCTTGAATGAACTTCCATTTTTATTTCTATTCAACTTTCATTTTTATTCATTTTCATTTTCTATTCACCATCCTTTTTTTATTTAATTTCCAAATAATTCATTAAGGTGTAGTGGTTTCTTGAATGAACTTCCATTTTTATTCATTTTCCCTTTCTATTTAACTTCCTTTTTTATTTAATTTCCAAATAGATCGTTAAGGTATACTAGTTTCTTGATTGAACTTTCATTTTTAATTTTATGCAACTTCCATTTTTATTTTTGTTCAACTTCAATTTTTATTCAATTTCCTTTTCTATTCACCTTCCTTTTTTTATTTAATTTCCAAAATAATTTATTAAGGTGTAGTGGTTTCTTGAATGAACTTCCATTTTTAATATTTTGCAATTCCATTTTTATTTTTTTCCAACATCCATTTTTATTCAATTTCCTTTTCTATTCACCATCCTTTTTTCATTTAATTTTTCTAAATAATTCATTTAGGTGTAGTAGTTTCTTTAATGAACTTCCATTTTTATACAATTTCCTTTTTCTAATCAACTTCCTTTTTTATTTAATTTCCAAATAGATCGTTAACGTATAGTTCTTTCTTGAACGAACTTCCATTGTCAATTTCATACAACTTCCATTTTTATTTTTACTCAACTTCCATTTTATTCAATTTCCTTTTCTATTCAACTTCATTTTTTATTTAATTTTCAAATAGATCGTAAAGGTATAGTGGTTTCTTCAATGAACTTTCATTTTTAATTTTATGCAACTTCCATTTTTTTTTTATTCAACTGTCATTTTTTTTCAATTTCCTTTTCTATTCACCTTCCTTTTTTTATTTAATTTCGAAATAATTCATTAAGGTGTAGTGGTTTCTTTAATCAACTTCCATTTTTATACAATTTCCTTTTTCTAATCAATCTCATTTTTTATTTAATTTCCAAATAGATCGTTAACGTATAGTTGTTTCTTGAATAAACTTCCATTGTCAATTTTATGCAACTTCCATTTTTATTTTTACTCAACTTCCATTTTTATTCAATTTCCTTTTCTATTCAACTTCATTTTTTATTTTATTTTCAAATAGGTCGTTAAGGTATAGTAGTTTCTTGAATGAACATCTATTTTTAATTTTAGGCAACTTACATTTTTATTTTTATTGAACATCCATTTTTATTCAATTTCCTTTTCTATTTAACTTCATTTTTTAGTTGATTTCCAAATAGATTGTTATGGTATGGTGGTTTCTTCATTGAAATTCCATTGTTATTTTTCAAATAAATCGTTAAGGCATAGTGGTTTCTTGAATGAACTACCATTTTTAATTTTATGCAATTTCCATTTTCATTTTTATTCAACTTCAATTTTTATTCATTTTCCTTTTCTATTCACCTTCCTTTTTTTATTTAATTTCCAAAGAATTCATTAAGGTGTAGTGGTTTGTTGAATGGACTTCCATTTTTAATTTTATGCAACTTCATTTTTATTTTTATTCGACTTTCATTTTTATTCAATTTCCTTTTCTATTCACCTTCCTTTTTTTATTTAATTTCCCAATAATTCATTAAGGTGTAGTGGTTCGTTGAATGGACTTCCATTTTTATACAATTTCCTTTTCTATTCAACTTTCTTTTTTATTTAATTTTCAAATAGATCGTTAACGTATAGTGGTTTCTTGAATAAACTTCCATTGTTAATTTTATGCAACTTCCATTTTTATTTTTACTCAACTTCAATTTTTATTCAATTTCCTTTTCTATTCAGCTTCATTTTTATTTAATTTCCAAATAGATCGTTAAGGTATAGTGGTTTCTTGAATGAACTTCCATTTTTAACTCTATGCGATTTCCATTTTTATTTTTATCCAACTTCTATTTTTATTCAATTTCCTTTTCTATTTAACTTTCTTTTTTATTTAAATTCTACATAGATCGTTAAGGTATAGTTGTTTCTTGAATGAACTTCCATTTTTATTTTTATTCAATTTCCATTTTTATTCATTTTCCTTTTCTATTTAACTTCCTTTTTATTTAATTTCCAAATAGATCGTTAAGGTATGGTAGTTTCTTGACTGAACTTCCATTTCTAATTTTACGCAGCTTCTATTTTTATTTTTATTCAACTTCCATTTTTATTCAATTTCCTTTTCTATTCTCCATCATTTTTTTAATTTAATTTTCAAATAATTCATTAAGGTGTAGTGGTTTCTTTAATGAACTTCCATTTTTATACAAATTCCTTTTCTAATCAACTTCCTTTTTTATTTCATTTCCAAGTAGATCGTTAACGTATGGTGGTTTCTGGAATGAACTTCCATTGTTAATTTTATGCAACTTGCAATTTTATTTTTACTTAACTTCCATTTTTATTTAATTTCCTTTTCTATTGAACTTCATTTTTTATTTAATTTGCAAATTGATCGTTAAGGTATAGTGGTTTCTTGAATAAACTTGCATTTTTAATTTTATGCAATTTTCATTTTTATTTTTATTGAACTTCCAAATTTATTCATTTTCCTTTTCTATTCAACTTCCTTTTTTTTTTTAATTTCCAAATAGACCGTTCAGGTATAGTGGTTTCTTGAATGAACTTCCATTTTTATTCAATTTCCTACTATATTTAACTTCCTTTTTTATTGAATTTCCAAATAGATCGTTAAGGTATAGTGGTTTCTTGAATGAACTTCCATTTTTAATTTTATGCAACTTCCATTTTTATTTTTATTTAACTTCCATTTTTATTCAATTTTTTTTTTCTATTCACCTTCCTTTTTTTATTTAATTTTCAAATAATTCATTAAGGTATAGTGGTTTCTTGAATGAACTTCGGTTTTTAAACAATTTCCTTTTCTAATCAACTTCCTTTTTTATTTCATTTCCAAATATATCGTTAACGTATAGTGGTTTCTTGAATGAACTTCCATTGTTAATTTTATGCAAATTCCATTTTTATTTTTACACAACTTCTATTTTTATTCAATTTCCTTTTCTATTCAACTTCATTTTTTTATTTACTTTCCAAATAGATCATTATGATATAATGGTTTCTTGAATGAACTTCTATTTTTAACTTTATGCAATTTCAATTGTTATTTTTACCCAACTTCCCTTTTTATTCAATTTCTTTTTCTATTTAACTTCCTTTTTTATTTAATTTCCAAATAGAACGTTAAGGTATAGTGATTTCTTAAATGAACTTCCATTTTTACTTTTATGCAATTTTCATTTTTATTTTAATAAAACTTCCATTTTTCTTCATTTTCCTTTTATATTTAACTTCCTTTTTTTGTTTAACTTCCAAATAGATCATTATGGCATAGTGGTTTCTTGAATGAACTTCCATTTTTATTAAAACTTCCATTTTTATTCATTTTCCTTTTCTATTTAACTTCCTTTTTTTGTTTAATTCCCAAATAGATCATTATGGCATAGTGGTTTCTTGAATGAACTTCCACTTTTAATTTTATGCAACTTCCATTTTTATTTTTATTCAACTTCCATTTTTATTCAATTTTCTTTTTTATTCACCTTCCTTTTTTTTATGTAATTTCCAAATAATTAATTAAGGTCTAGTGGTTTCTTGAATGAACTTACATTTTTATTCATTTTCGTTTTCTATTTAGCTTCCTTTTTTATTTAATTTCCAAATAGATCGTTAAGGTATAGTAGTTTCTTGATTGAACTTCCATTTTTAATTTTATGCAACTTCCATTTTTATTTTTATTCAACTTCCATTTTTATTCAATTTTCTTTTCTAATCACCTTCCTTTTTTTATTTAATTTCCAAAATAATTCATTAAGGTGTAGTGGTTTCTTGAATGAACTTCCATTTTTAATATTATGCAATTCCATTTTTATTTTTTTTCAACTTCGATTTTTATTCAATTTCCTTTTCTATTCACCATCCTTTTCTTATTTAATTTTTCTAAATAATTCATTTAGGTGTAGTGGTTTCTTTAATGAACTTCCATTTTTATACAATTTCCTTTTTCTAATTAACTTCCTTTTTTATTTAATTTCCAAATAGATCGTTAACGTATAGTGGTTTCTCGAATGAACTTCTATTGTTAATTTCATGCAACTTCCATTTTTATTTTTACTCAACTCCCATTTTTATTCAATTTCCTTTTCTATTCAACTTCATTTTTTATTTAATTTCCAAACAGATCGTTAAGGTATAGTGGTTTCTTGAATGAACTTCCATTTTTCACTTTATACAATTTCCATTTTTATTTTTACCCAACTTCCATTGTTATTCAATTTCCTTTTTTATTTAACTTCCTTTTTTATTTACTTTCCAAATAGATCGTTAAGGTTTAGTGATTTCTTGAATGAACTTCCATTTTTAATTTTATGCAATTTGCATTTTTATTTTTATTCAACTTCCATTTTTATTCATTTTCCTTTTCTATTTAATTTCTTTTTTTATTTAATTTCCAAATAGATAGTTAAGGTATAGTGGTTTCTTGAATTAACTTCCTTTTTTAATTTTATGCAACTTCCAATTTTATTTTTATTCAACTTCCATTTTTATTCAATTTTCTTTTCTAGTCACCTTCCTTTTTTTATTTAATTTCCAAATAATTCAATAAGGTCTATTGGTTTCTTGAATGAACTTCCATTTTTATTCATTTTCCATTTCTATTTAACTTCCTTCTTTATTTAATTTCTAAATAGATCGTTAATGTATAGTAGTTTCTGTTGGATTTATTTTCTAGTGTGGCCCAATAGCCTACATATTTTTACATGTTTTATTTCATTTGGACTCCACATTTAAATAAAGCCAATATTTGAGATCAAGTTCAGTAATTAGAATTTTAATATAATCACTCTTCTAAGATAAGAAGGAAACCTTGATGGATTAGGAATTCTTCTGATAGAGTTTATCTGGCCCTCTTCTCTCCTCTATATAAGGATGGGTGACTCCCCTTTCATATGATAAGTTTTCCATCAATCTAAGTTTTATAGTCATCCTAATTAAGAGAGACAGAGAGAAGAAGGTGAGCCAAGAATTAAAGGTTTAATTCTAAGGGGTATTTTCTCAACTTCTCTAAATCAATGGCTGACAAAGGTATGTTCGTTTTATTCTTGAGTTGTATTGAATTCAAGATCTTGTTAAGTTTAATTCCGCATTATTATTATCGTTACATGTATTATTAATACTTACATGTGGTATCAGAGCCATCAGTTTTGTGAATCAATACACCTTGGAATAATAATATATTTATGAATATATTATTTGGGATGCAAAGTTTTGGCCAAAATAATTGTATTAATTTTTAAAGCAGTTATTATAATTTTACGTGGCTAAAACTTAAAAGATTAAAAACTGGGTCAGTTTATAATATGATTTAAACGTAGCCTAGTTTTATAAAGCCTTGCATTATGTATATATGCATGCTTCATTTTTTTTATGTCTCAATTTTATGTATATATGCATGCTTCGTTTTTCGCATCTCAATTAAATGTGAATATGCATGTTTTGATTTATTATTAATTTTAAACAATAATAATAATTATTATGATCATCATAATTATAATAAAGTGCATAGATTAAAAGCAATCTTAGAATTTTGTTGAATCGTTGGGTCTATTAAATAAATATATTTATTTGATTGTATCATATTAGAGGGTTATGTTTTTGCGTTCTTTAATTATGCACACTTATTGTCTATTATTGTTAAATATTTATATATTTTCATGATTTAAAATTGATATCATGTTATAATTTTATGACATTGAATATTAAATATTAAAGTGGTTAATTCATATTAGGTGTAATTCTTATTAACCATTATATGAGATATTCATGATTGTTATATTACATGTTTTTGATATATAAATATTCATGTTCATCCAGAGTTATTATTATTATTATTATATTGGTAATTTCAATCACATAAAAGAAATTTTAGAAATCATAAAATAGTGATCTCATTAAAATTGTGATTGAATTAATGATAATTAAATAACTCAAAATTAATGAATAGAGAATATTGTTGGTTAGTTCCTTATTCATAAGGTTTACTAATCTAGTAGCTGCCAAAGTGGCCTAGATTTGTAAAACTTATGAATATAAAACTACATAAAAGAATTGTTAAAAGGGTAACATTAAGGTCGATAATATTCTCAATTGCAGTTATAATTAGGAGATTGAGACTAGCCCAAAGGAGAGTCACTTTCAAATAATTATAAACTGGGTAGGATAATGTAACTTATGCAATTTGACAGATTAGAATTGAATACCCAAAGGTAACATGACTAGCTGAAAAATTGCATAAATTGCTTTAGACCTACATAAGTGATTCTTGACGAGTGGACAATAGATATATCTAAGTTTTGCCCAAAGGAAAGACTTATGTGATATCAATAGTTCATCATAATTCTCAAAGCTTTAATATGTATATTGTTCTATCTTATTTCAGTGAAAGTTCCCACCTCATTGCACTCTCTTGCATCGGGCGTCCCTCTACTTACTGGCTCGAATTTTTCGGAATGGTATGAACATGTTCAGTTTACACTGGGTGTGTTGGACCTCGATATGGCATTGCTTGAAGATTAACCTGCAGACATTAATGAATATAGTACTGCAGAACAAGTTGCCCTTTCTGAATCTTGGAAAAGGTCCAATAGACTTAGCTTGATGTTCATGAAGATGACCATTGCAAATAACATCAAGACCTCCTTACCTCAAACTGTTAATGCATTGGAATACTTAAAGGCTGTTGAAGATCGATTTAGATCTGCTGATAAGTCACTTGCTGGCACTATTATGGCTGAATTGACAACAATGAAATATGATGGCAACCGAGGAGTTCAGGATCACATCCTCAATATGGTTGACAAAGCTGCAAAACTTAAAACTTTAGGAATGCAAGTTGATGAAACTTTCCTCGTGCAGTTTATTCTCAACTCACTTCCATCACAGTTCGGCGCATTCAAAATTCACTATAACACCAATAAAGATAAGTGGAGTTTGAATGAGCTGACTAATATGTGTGTTCAGGAGGAAGTGAGGTTGAGGGAGGAAGGACGTCAAACTGCATTGGCTGTAACTCATGGAGCTATAAAGAAAAAGAAGGGTAAGTTTGTAAAATCAAAGAAAAATCCACCAAAGAAAAAGAATGAACCTGGGGAAGAAAATCAGGCTCAGAATGGTTTCACTGTCAAGTGCTACTTTTGTGGCAAGAAGGGACATGTGAAGAAAGACTGCAGCAAGCGAAAGGCTTGGTTCGAAAAGAAAGGTAAGAAATTTTCTTTTGTTTGTTATGAATCAAATCTTGCTGAAGTACCTTCTAATACGTGGTGGATTGACTCTGGGGCCACGACCCACATTACAAATGACATGCAGGGATACCTCTCAACCAGGAAACTGAAGGAAAGTGAAAGATTTGTCTATATGGGGAACCGTCTCAAAGCTGAAGTCGTAGCTGTAGGAACCTATCGACTGATCTTAGAGACGGGTCATCAGATGGATCTAGAAGACACTTTTTATGTTCCTTCAATTTCTAGGAATTTAGTTTCGTTATCCAAATTAGATCGTGTTAGATATTCAGTTTTATTTAATTGTGGAAAACTCAATTTAATGTTTAATTCAAAAGTGATTGGTTTTGGTAATTTATGTGATGGTTTATATAAAATTACCTTAAATCATGAGTTTGCACAATCATTAGTAACTCTGCATTCGAATATTGGTTTAAAACGTGGTCTAATTAATGAAAAATCCTCAATCTTGTGGCATAGACGGTTGGGGCATATCTCTAGAAATAGAATTGAAAAATTGGTGAAGAATGGGATTTTGGAAAACCTAGACTTCACTGATTTTCAGATATGTGTGGATTGCATTAAAGGAAAGCAAACCAAACACACCAAGAAAGGTGCCACAAGAAGTAATGAGCTTCTTGAGATAATTCATACAGATATTTGCGGGCCACTCAACATTCCATGTCTTAGTGGTGAAAAATATTTTATCACATTTATAGATGACTTCTCACGTTATGGATATGTGTATCTAATTCATGAAAAGTCTCAGGCTGTTGACATCCTTGAGGTGTACATAACTGAAGTCGAGAGACAATTAGATAAAAAGGTTAAAATAGTGAGATCAGACAGGGGTGGTGAATATTGTGGTAAATATGATGAGTCAGGCCAAAATCCTGGCCCATTTGCCAAATTCTTAGAAAAGAAAGGCATTTGTGCTCAATATACAATGCTTGGTACGCCACAGCAAAATGGAGTTGCTGAAAGGCGTAATCGTATACTTAAAGATATGGTTAGGAGTATGTTAAGTTACTCAATTGTACCTATTTCAATGTGGGGTGAAGCTTTAAAGACTGCAATGTATATCTTAAATAGGGTTCCTAGTAAGGCAGTCCCAACAACTCCTTTTGAGTTGTGGACTGGTAGGAAACCTAGTTTGAGACACTTACATATTTGGGGTTGTCCAGCAGAGGCAAGAATCTTCAACCCACAAGAGAAAAAGTTGGACTCAAGAACAATATCTGGATATTTCATTGGTTATCTAGACAAGTCTAAAGGGTACAAATTTTATTGTCCTAATCACAGTACGAGGATAGTGGAGACTGGTAATGCTAGATTCCTAGAGAATGGTGAAATTAGTGGGAGTGAGAAAACACGAGTGGTGAATTTCGAGGAAATTAGGGTAGATGTGCCAACATTTGACCCTTATTGAAAAATTGTTGTTCCTCAGACTATTCCACAGGCTGAGGGAAACGAACAACATAATGAAAATCCTTCACCACCTCATGTTTCACCACTTCATGAAAATACCACCATTGAAAATATTGTAGAACCACCACAACCGGCAGTTCTGAGAAGATCTCAGAAGGAAAGAAAGCCTGCCATTCCAGATGACTACATGGTGTATCTACAGGAATCTGATTTTGATATTGGAATTAACAAAGATCCAGTCTCATTTTCACAAGCCATGAATAGTGATGATTCTTCTAAATGGGTCAATGCTATAATTGAAGAGTTAAAATCCATGGAACAGAATAGTGTTTGGGATCTCGTCGAATTGCCTAATAACTGCAAAAAGGTCGGGTGTAAATGGGTCTTCAAGACCAAGCGTGACGCAAAAGGCAATATCGAACGATTTAAAGCCAGACTTGTTGCCAAAGGTTTTACTCAAAAAGAAGGCATAGACTATACAGAGACCTTCTCTCCAGTATCTAAGAAGGACTCGCTTAGAATCATCCTAGCATTGGTAGCTCATTATGACTTAGAGTTGCATCAAATGGATGTGAAAACTGCTTTTTTAAATGGGAATTTGGATGAAGAAATTTATATGGAGCAGCCCGAAGGATTTGCAAAGAAAGGTAAAGAACATTTAGCTTGCAAATTAAAGAAATCCATATATGGCCTTAAACAAGCTTCTAGGCAATGGTATTTAAGGTTAATGATACCATTACCTCTTTCGGATTTAAGGAAAATGCAGTTGATCAGTGCATATATCTGAAGGTTAGTGGGAGCAAGTTCATTATGTTGGTACTATATGTGGATGACATTTTGTTAGCTAGTAATGACCTTGGCTTATTGCATGAAACCAAGGAATATCTCTCCAAGAACTTTAAAATGGTCGATATGGGTGAGGCAAATTATGTTATTGGCATAGAGATCTTTAGGGATCGATCTCGAGGATTGCTAGGACTATCTCAAAAAGGATATATTGATCGTGTTTTGGAGAGATTCAATATGCAGTTTTGTTCAGCCGGTGATGCACCCATCATGAAGGGTGATAAATAAAGTGAAAAACAGTGTCCAAGGAATGACTTGGAAAGAAAACAAATGAAGGACATTCCATATGATCAGCTTAGGGAGCTTGATGTATGCCCATACATGTACCAGGCCAGATATTAGTTTTGCAGTTGGAATGTTGGGAAGATTCCAAAGTAATCCTGGAATGGAACATTGGAAAGCAGTGAAGAAAGTTATGAGATATCTTCAGGGAACAAAGGACTATATGCTCACCTATAGGAGATCAGAACAGTTGGAAGTTATCGGATACTCGGACTCAGATTTTGCTGGTTGCCTTGATAGTAGAAAATCTACATCAGGTTTTGTTTTTCTACTAGCTAGTGGAGCAATTTCATGGAAGAGTGTGAAGCAGTCCACTATTGCTTCATCTACTATGGAGGCTGAGTTTGTGGCATGCTTTGAGGCTACAAATCATGCTTTATGGTTGCGAAATTTCATCTCAGGACTTGGTGTTGTTGACTCAATTGCCAGGTCGCTGAAGATATATTGTGACAATACCGCAGCAGTTTTCTTCTCTAAGAATGGAAAGTACTCTAGTGGTTCCAAACACATGGAAGTAAAGTACTTAGTTGTTAGAGAAAGAGTCCAGAAACAACAAGTGTTAATTGAAAACTTAAGCACCTCTCTTATGATTGCTGATCCATTCACAAAGGGATTGCCACCAAAGACATACAAAGAGCATGTTATCCGGATGGGTCTTTTAAGCAACCCTTGATATGTATGGTTAATTCTGAGTGCTTATTTTTATTTGACACTATTTGCGCAATAATAATTTTGTTTCTAATTTTCCTGTTTCTAAAAGTGTGTGTACACATTAAATAGAATATTGATAAACAGGGAATGTCTTAACAAGACAAATTACAGGGGCCTTTCAGGAAAATAATTATATATCCCAATAAAGGACTGGGTTGGTGAAGGTTATCAATGGTGTAGTGCATAGAAGGAAATATGACATAAATGTTATATAACCGCTATGACTCACATTGGTGATCTGAAGTAATCACAGTATTATGGTTTCTAATATATCTGAACTTATTGGCTATTTTTTAAAATTCGTGATCACGTGTCAAAGTTTTTAGTGTGGAATCCAATGAGTCAAAATTTTTTATAAGTTGCATATTTTTTGAAAAAAAAAAAAACTCATAAATTGCATCATAATCGGCTTAATGGGCCAAGTGGGAGAATGTTGGATTTATTTTCTAGTGTGGCCCAATAGCCTACATATTTTTACATGTTTTATTTCATTTGGACTCCACATTTAAATAAAGCCAATATTTGAGATCAAGTTCAGTAATTAGAATTTTAATATAATCACTCTTCTAAGATAAGAAGGAAACCTTGATGGATTAGGAATTCTTCTGATAGAGTTTATCTGGCCCTCTTCTCTCCTCTATATAAGGATGGGTGACTCCCCTTTCATATGATAAGTTTTCCATCAATCTAAGTTTTATAGTCATCCTAATTAAGAGAGACAGAGAGAAGAATGTGAGCCAAGAATTAAAGGTTTAACTCTAAGGGGTATTTTCTCAACTTCTCTAAATCAATGGCTGACAAAGGTATGTTCGTTTTATTCTTGAGTTGTATTAAATTCAAGATCTTGTTAAGTTTAATTCCGCATTATTATTATGGTTACATGTATTATTAATACTTACAGTTTCTTGATTGAACTTCCATTTTTAATTTTATGCAACTTCCATTTTTATTCAATTTGCTTTTCTATTCACCTTCCTTTTTTTATTTAATTTCCAAATAATTCATTAAGGTGTAGTGGTTTTTTGAATGAACTTCCATTTTTAATTTTATGCAACTTCCATTTTTATTTTTTGTTCAACTTCAGTTTTTATTCAATTTCCTTTTCTATTCACCATCCTTTTTTTATTTAATTTTTCGAAATAATTCATTTAGGTGTAGTGGTTTCTATAATGAACTTCCATTTTTATACAATCTCCTTTTTCTAATCAACTTCCTTTTTATTTAAATTCCAAATAGATCGTTAACGTATAGTGGTTTCTTGAATGAACTTCCATTGTAAATTTTATGCAACTTCCATTTTTATTTTTACTAAACTTCCATTTTTACTCAATTTCCATTTCTATTCATCTTCATTTTTTTATTTAATTTCCAAACAGATCGTTAAGGTATAGTGGTTTTTTGAATGAACTTCCATTTTCAACTTTATGCAATTTCCATTTTTATTTTTACCCAACTTCCATTTTTATTCAATTTCCTTTTCTATTTAACTTCCTTTTTTATTTAATTTCCAACTAGATCGTTAAGGTATAGTTGTTTCATGAATGAACTTCCATTTTAATTTTTATTCAATTTCCATTTCTATTCAATTTTCTTTTCTATTCACCATCCTTTTTTTATTTAATTTCCAAATAATTCATTAAGGTGCAGTGGTTTCTTTAATGAACTTCCATTTTTATACAATTTCCTTTTCTAATCAACTTCCTTTTTTATTTAATTTCCAAGAAGATCGTTAACGTATGGTAGTTTCTTGAATGAACTTCCATTGTTAATTTTATGCAACTTTCATTTTTATTTTTACTCAACATCCATTTTTCTTCAATTTCTTTTTCTATTCAACTTTATTTTTTATTTAATTTGCAAATAGATCGTTAAGTTAGAGTGGTTTTTGAATGAACTTGCATTTTTAATTTTATGCAATTTCTTCTTTTATTTTTATTCAACTTTCATTTTTATTCACTTTCCTTTTCTATTTAAGTTCCTTTTTTTATTTAATTTCCAAATAGATCGTTAAGTTATAGTGGTTTCTTGAATGAACTTCCATTTTTAATTTTATGCAACTTCCATTTTTATTTTTATTCAACTTCCATTTTTTTTAAATTTCCTTTTCTATTGACCTTCCTTTTTTTATTTAATTTCGAAATAATTCATTAAGGTGTAGTGGTTTCTTTAATGAACTTCCATTTTTATACAATTTCCTTTTTCTAATCAATTTCATTTTTATTTAATTTCCAAATAGATCTTAACGTATAGTTGTTTCTTCAATGAACTTCCATTGTTAATTTTACGCAACTTCCATTTTTATTCAATTTCCTTTTCCTAATTAACTTCATTTTTTATTTAATTTTCAAGTAGATTGTTAAGGTATAATAGTTTCTTGAATGAACTTCCATTTTTAATTTTAGGCAACTTGCATTTTTATTTTTATTCAACTTCCATTTTTATTCAATTTTCTTTTCTATTCAACTTCATTTGTTATTTAATTTCCAAATAGATCGTTATGGTATAGTGGTTTCTTCATTGAAATTCCATTGTTATTTTCCAAATAAATCGTTAAGGTATATTAGTTTCTTGAATGAACTTCCATTTCTAATTTTATTTAATTTCCATTTTTATTTTTATTCAACTTCAATTTTTATGCATTTTCCTTTTCTATTCAACTTCCCTTTTTATTTAATTTCCAAATAGATCGTTAAGATATCATGGTTTCTTGAATGAACTTCCATTTTTAATTTTATGCAACTTCCATTTTTATTTTTATTCAACTTCCATTTTCATTCAATTTCCTTTTCTATTGACCTTCCTTTTTTTAATTAATTTCCAAATAAGTCATTAAGGTGTAGTGTGTTGTTGAATGAACTTACATTTTTATACAATTTCCTTTTCTAATCAAATTCCTTTTTTATTTAATTTTCAAATAGATCGTTAACGTATAGTGGTTTCTTGAATGAACTTCCATTGTTAATTTTGGGCAACTTTCATTTTTATTTTTACTCAACTTCCCTTTTTTTTCAATTTCCTTTTCTATTCAACTTCATTTTTTAGTTAATTTTCAAATAGATCGTTAGGGTATAGTGGTTTCTTAAATGAACTTCCATTTTCAACTTTATGCAATTTCCATTTTTATTTTTATGCAACTTCTATTTTTATTCAATTTCCTTTTTTATTTAACTTCCCTTTTTATTTAATTTCCAAATAGATCGTTAAGGTATAGTGGTTTCTTAAATGAACTTCCATCTTTAATTTTATGCAATTTGCAATTTGCATTTTTATTTTTATTCAACTTCCACTTTTATTCATTTTCCTTTTCTATTTAACTTCCTTTTTTATTTTATTTCCAAATAGACCGTTAAGGTATAATGGTTTCTTGAATGAACTTCCATTTTTAATTTTATGCAACTTCCATTTTTATTTTTATTCAACCTCCATTTTTATTCAATTTCCTTTTCTATTCACCATCCTTTTTTTATTTAATTTTCAAATAATTCATTAAGGTGTAGTGGTTCCATTTTTTAATGAACTTCCATTTTTAATTTTATGCAATTTTCATTTTTATTTTAATAAAACTTCCATTTTTATTCATTTTAATTTTCTATTTGACTTCCTTTTTTATTTAATTTCCAAATAGATCGTTAAGCTATAGTGGTTTCTTGAATGAACTTCAATTTTTCATTTTGTGCAACTTTCATTTTTATTTTTATTTAACTTCCATTTTTATTCAATTTCCTTTTCTATTCACCTTCCTTTTTTTATTTAATTTCCAAATAATTAATTAAGGTGTAGTGGTTTCTTGAATAAACTTCCATTTTTATACAATTTCCTATTCTAATCAAGTTCCTTTTTTATTTAATTTCCAAATAGATCGTTAACGTATGTTGGTTTGTTGAATGAACTTCCATTGTTAATTTTATGCAACTTCCATTTTTATTCAATTTGTTTTTCTGTTCAACTTCATTTTTTATTTAATTTCCAAATAGATTGATAGGGTATAGTGGTTTTTTGAATGAACTTCCATTTTTAATTTTATGCAACTGCCAATTTTATTTTTATTCAACTTCCATTTTTTTCAATTTTCTTTTCTATTCAACTTCCTTTTTTATTTAATTTCTAAATAGATCGTTAATGTATAGTGGTTTCTTGAATGAACTTCGATTTTTATTTTTATTCAACTTTCATTTTTATTCAATTTCCTTTTCTATTCAACTTTCTTTTTTATTTAATTTCCAAATAGATCGATAAGGTATAGTGGTTTCTTGAATGAAATTCCATTTTTAATTTTCTGCAACTTCCATTTTTATTTTTATTCATCTTCCATTATTATTCGATTTCTTTTTCTATTCAACTTCCTTTTTAATTAATTTCCAAATAGATCGTTAAGGTATAGTGGTTTATTCATTGAATTTTCATTTTTAATTTTATACAACTTCCATTTTTATTTTTATTCAACTTCCATTTTTATTTTGTTTCCTTTTCTATTCAACTTCCTTTTTAATTTATTTCCAAATAGATCGTTAAGCTATAGTGGTTTCTTGAATGAACTTCCACTGTTAATTTTATGCAACTTTCATTTTTATTTTTACTCAACTTCCATTTTTATTCAATTTTCTTTTCTATTCAACTTCATTTTTTATTTAATTTCCGAATAGATCGTTAAGGTATAGTGGTTTCTTGAATGAACTTCCATTGTTAATTTTATGCAACTTCCATTTTTTTTCAATTTCCTTTTCTATTCAACTTCATTTTTTATTTAATTTCCAAATAAATCGTTAAGGTATAGTGGTTTCTTCAATGAACTTCCATTTTTAATGTTATGCAACTTCCATTTTTATTTTTATTTAACTTCCATTTTTATTCAATTTCCTTTTCTATTCACCTTCCTTGTTTTATTTAATTTCCAAATAATTCATTAAAGTGTAGTGGTTTCTTGAATGAACTTCCGTTTTTCTTCTTTTTCCTTTTCTATTTAACTTCTTTTTTTATTTAATTTCCGAATAGATCGTTAAGGTATATTGGTTTCTTGTATGAACTTCGATTTGTTTTTATTCAACTTCCATTTTTATTCAATTTCTTTTTCTATGCAACTTCGTTTTTTATTTAATTTCCAAATGGATCGCTAAGATACAGTGGTTTCTTGAATGAACTTCCATTCTTAATTTTATGCGACTTCCATTTATATTTTTATTCAACTTCCATTTTAATTCAATTTCCTTTTCTATTCAACTTCATTTTTTTTATTTAATTTCCAAACAGATCGTTAAGGTATAGTGGTTTTTTGAATGAACTTCGATTTTTATTTTTATTCAACTTCCATTTTTTTTCAATTTCCTTTTATATTCAACTTCCTTTTTTATTTAATTTCCAAATAGATTGATAAGGTATAGTTGTTTTTTGAATGAACTTCCATTTTCATTTTTATTTAATTTCTATTTCTACCTAACTTCCTTTTTTATTTAATTTCCAAATAGATCGTTGAGGTATTGTGGTTTATTCAATGCACTTCCATTTTTAATTTTATGCAACTTTCATTTTTATTTTTATTCAACTTTCATTTTTTTTCAATTTCCTTTTCTATTCAACTTTCATTTTTATTCAATTACGTTTTATATTCAACTTCCTTTTTATTTAATTTCCAAATAGATTGATAAGGTATAGTTGTTTTTTGAATGAACTTCCATTTTCATTTTTATTCAACTTCCATTTTTATTCAATTTCTATTTCTATTCAACTTCCTTTTTTGTTTAATTTCCAAATAGATCGTTGAGGTATTGTGGTTTATTCAATGCACTTCCATTTTTAATTTTCTACAACTTTCATTTTTATTTTTATTCAACTTTCATTTTTTTTCAATTTCCTTTTCTATTCAACTTCCTTTTTTATTCAATTACGTTTTATATTCAACATCCTTTTTTATTTAATTTCCAAATAGATTGATAAGGTATAGTTGTTTTTTGAATGAACTTCCATTTTCATTTTTATTCAACTTCCACTTTTATTCAATTTCTATTTCTATTCAACTTCCTTTTTTATTTAATTTCCAAATAGATCGTTGAGGTATTGTGGTTTATTCAATGCACTTCCATTTTTAATTTTTTGCAACTTTCATTTTTATTTTTATTCAACTTTCATTTTTTCCCAATTTCCTTTTCTATTCAACTTCCTTTTTTTATTTAATTTCCAAATACATCGTTAAGATATAATGGTTTCTTGAATGAACTTCGATTGTTAATTTTATGCAACTTCCATTTTTATTTTTACTCAACTTCCGTTTTATTCAATTTCATTTTTTATTCAACTTCATTTTTTATTTAATTTCCAAATAGATCATTAAGGTATAGTGGTTTTCTTTAATGAATTTCCGTTGTTAATTTTATACAACTTCCATTTTTATTTTTTCCCAACTTCCATTTTTATTCAATTTCCTATTCTCTTCAACTTCATTTTTTATTTAATTTCCAAATAGATCGTTAAGGTATAATGGTTTCCTGAATGAACTTCCATTTTTAATTTTATGTAATTTCCATTTTTATTCAATTTCCTTTTCTATTCACCTTTTTTTTTTAATTAATTTCCAAATAATTCATTAAGGTGTAGTGGTTTCTTGAATGAATTTCCATTTTTCTTCATTTTCCTTTTCTATTTAACTTCCTTTTTTATGTAATTTCTGAATAGATCGTTAAGGTATAGATGTTTTTTAAATGAACTTCCCTTTTTAATTTTATGCAACTTCCATTTTTATTTTTATTCAACTTCCATTTTAATTCAATTTCCTTTTCTATTCAACTTCTTTTTTTATTTAATTTCCAAATAGATCGTTAAGGTATAGTGGTTTTTTGAGCGAACTTCGATTTTTATTTTCATTCAACTTCCATTTTTTTTCAATTTCCTTTTATATTCAACTTCCTTTTTTATTTAATTTCCAAATAGATCGATAAGGTATAGTTGTTTCCTTAATGAACTTCCATTTTTGAGTGTTGCTGTCCAGGTGTATGTTTTTGAGTTCTTCGCTCGACCGAGCAGTCCTTCGCTCGAGCGAGCTTCTGGGTTGCAGACCTGAAGCTTCGAGTTCTTGGCTCGAGCGAGCTTTTCTTCGCTCGAGCGAGGCTTTCTTGTGTCTGGTCGCTCGAGCGACCAAGTCTTCGCTCGAGCGAGCCTGTCAGGTTTAAATAGGCAGCAGTGGGTTTTAAATCACTTTTTCACCTTCTTTTTTATTCCAAACCCTAGGTCCGACTTCTCTCTCCCTTTACACACCTTCTCTCTTAGGTTTGATCTACTTAGAGTGTGTTTCTACCCTAGACTCTTTATTAAAAAGATAGAGTGAGTCGAGAGCTTCGTTTTAATCGGAGAGTTTGTGGATTTGGAGCACTTTGGATTTTGGGTCATCATCTCCGTCTTCTCCATTCGGGTTATTTTCTTCGAGGTAGGGATTTCCTACTCCATATTATAGGTTTTGTTCTAAGTTTTGGTATTTTGATATGTTGGGGGTTATTTGGTAATTTTGGGAAAAACCCTAATTGTTTTAATAAATTAATTTGTATAATTAATTTAAGGAAAATTGAGGAATTTAGTTGAATTCATGGAATTGGGCAATTATAAGTTTAAATGGTGTAGTTGGATAATTTAATCATTCGCCTACTGAATTGTTGAGATTATAATTGTTGATGTGTTTATTTCTTGTTTAGAAATAACTGTTTTGGGCTATCGGTGGAGGATAGTCATGATTGTTGTAGACATTGCATGTGGATTAGGGAAAATTGAAACTAATCACTTTGGTTAAGTCATTAATTTTGACTATTGAATTAATACAGAAAATACGTGTATTGATTGGGCATTGCATATGCATATTGTGTGGGAGGAGATAGGGGATGTACTCCACGGTTTAGGGGAAGATAGGGGATGGACCTCTAAACCGGATTTGTTTGGGAGGAGATAGGGGATGGACTCCATTAGCATCACTATTATGTGTGCTTATTGATATTGGAAGTGTTTTTATATGTTGATACAGCACTAAAATGTGTATCAAATGAGAAGTATGGAAGTGTTTTGATATGAGCCTTAGTTTCATTTGTTTGTTGATAATGGAATGTGATACGTAGTTCACTGTTGTCGTTTGGCCAGGTTTTGAGCCATAATGGTAAAAAAAACGGAAAGTTGAATAAATAATGGAAAGTGAAACTGATGTTTGTGTTAACCATCTATTGAATGCTATTGCTTTATTCAATGCTTATATTTGGTTTAGTATATTTCTACTGGGCTGTGGCTCGCCCTATATGGGAACATCATTTTCAGGTTCAGGTGATGGGTTACCTCCAAAGACTTAGCTTGGAAGGATTTAGAGTTGAAGACTCTGTTCAGACTAGTTGTTATTTCTTTTATTTGATATTACATGTAAACTCAAGTCAAGGGCTAAATTTGTAGTTGAGTTAGAACTCACGTTTTTGTGTCCAAGTGTTGGCTTGGAAAGATGTAAGCCCATAGGGCACTTATTTTGATGTTACATGTGATGTCTTTCAATAATGATACTCTGATATATAAATGATAATTTGGTTTTCTTTTATCAATGCATGTTAATGTTATATATTATGGGTTTATTTTGAGGGTGTTACAGGTTTCTTGAATGAACTTCCATTTTTAATTTTATGCAACTTCTATTTTTATTTTTACTCAACTTCCATTTTTATTCAATTTCCTTTTCTATTCAGCTTCATTTTTTATTTAATTTTCAAATAGATCGTTAAGGTATAGTGGTATCTTGAATGAACTTCTATTGTTAATTTTATGCAACTTCTATTTTTATTTTTTCTTAACTTCCATTTTTATTCAATTTCCTTTTCTATTCAACTTCATTTTTATTTAATTGACAAATAGATCGTTAAAGTATAGTGGTTTTTTGAATTAACTTCCTTTTTTAATTTTATACAACTTCCATTTTTATTTTTATTCAACTTCCATTTTTGTTCAATTTCTATTTTCTATTTACCTTCCTTTTTTAATTAATTTCCAAATAATTCATTAAGGTGTAGTGGTTTCTTGAATGAATTTCCATTTTTCTTCATTTTCCTTTTCTATGCAACTTCCTTTTTTATTTAATTTCTAAATAGATCGATAAGGTATAGTGGTTTCTTGAATGAACTTTCATTTTTAATTTTCTGCAACTTCCATTTTTATTTTTATTCAACTTCCATTTTAATTCAATTTTCTATTCTATTCAACTACCTTTTTTATTTAATTTCCAAATAGATCGTTAAGGTATAGTGGTTTTTTGAATCAACTTCGATTTTTATTTTTATTCAACTTCCATTTTTATTCAATTTCCTTTTCTATGCAACATCCTTTTTTATTTAATTTCCAAATACATCGATAAGATATAGTGGTTTCTTGAATGAACTTGCATTGTTAATTTTCTGCAACTTCCATTTTTATTTTTATTCAATTTCTATTTCTATTCAACTTCCTTTTTTATTTAGTTTCCAAATAGATCGTTGAGGTATATAGTGGTTAATTCAATGAACTTCAATTTTTATTTTTATGCAACTTCCATTTTTATTTTTGTTCAACTTCCATTTTTATTCAATTTCTTTTTCTATTCAACTTCTTTTCTTATTTAATTTCCAAATAGATCGTTAAGGTATAGTGGTTTCTTGAATGAACTTCCATTGTTAATTTTATGCAACTTCCATTTTTATATTTACTCAACTTCCTTTTTTATTCAATTTCCTTTTCTATTCAACTTCATTTTTTATTTAATTTCCAAATAGATCATCAAGGTATAGTGGTTTATTCAATGAACTTCCATTGTTAATTTTATGCAACTTCCATTTTTATTTTTACTCAACTTCCATTTTTCTTCAATTTCCTTTTCTATTCAACTTCATTTTTTATTTAATTTCCAAATAGATCGTTACGGTATAGTGGTTTCCTGAATGAACTTGCATTTTTAATTTTATGCAATTTCCATTTTTATTTTTATTCAACTTCCATTTTTATTCAATTTCCTTTTCAATTCACCTTACTTTTTTTTAATTAATTTCCAAATAATTCATTAAGGTGTAGTGGTTTTTGAATGAACGTCCATTTTTCTTCATTTTCGTGTTCTATTTAACTTCCTTTTTTATGTAATTTCCAAATAGATCGTTAAGGTATAATGGTTTCTTGAATGAACTTCGATTTTTATTTTTATTCAACTTCCATTTTTATTCAATTTGCTTTTCTATACAACTTCTTTTTCTATTTAATTTCCAAATATATCGATAAGGTATATTGGTTTATTGAATGAACTTCCATTTTTAATTTTGTGTAACTGCTATTTTTATTTTTATTCAACTTCCATTTTTATTCAATTTTCTTTTCTATTCAACTTACTTTTTTATTTAATTTCCAAATAGATCGTTAAGGTATACTGGTTCCCTAAATAAACTTCGATTTTTATTTTTATTCAACTTCCATTTTTATTCAATTTCCTTTTCTATTCAACTTCCTTTTTTTATTTAATTTCCAAATAGATTGTTAAGGTATACTGGTTTCTTGAATAAACTTCGATTTCTATTTTTATTTAACTTCCATTTTTATTCAATTTCCTTTTTTATTAAACTTCCTTTTTTTATTTAATTTCCAAATAGATCGATAAAGTATAGTGGTTTCTTGAATGAACTTTCATTTTTAATTATCTGCAACATCTATTTTTATTTTTATTCAACTTCCATTGTTATTGAATTTCTTTTTCTATTCAACTTCCTTTTTTATTTCATTTCCAAATAGATCGTTAAGGTATAGTGGTTTATTCAATGAACTTCTATTTTTAATTTTATGCAACTTCCATTTTTATTTTTATTCAAATTCCATTTTTATTCAATTTCCTTTTCTATTCAACTTCCTTTTTTATTTAATTTCCAAATAGATCATTAAGTTATAGTGATTTCTTGAATGAACTTCCACTGTTAATTTTATGCAAATTCCATTTTTATTCAATTTCCTTTTCTATTCAACTTCATTTTTTATTTTATTTCCAAATAGATCGTTAAGATATAGTGGCTTCTTGAATGAACTTCCATTTTTAATTTTATGCAACTTCCATTTGTATTTTTTCTCAGCTTCCATTTTTATTCAATTTTGTTTTCTATTCAGCTTCGTTTTTATTTAATTTACAAATAGTACGTTAAGGTGTAATGGTTTTTTGAATGAACTTCCATTTTTAATTTTATGCAACTTCCATTTTTATTTTTATTCAACTTCCATTTTTATTTAATTTCATTTTCTATTCAACATCATTTTTTTTTAATTCGAAATAGATTGTTAAGTTATAGTTGTTTCTCGAATGAACTTCCATTTGTACTTTTATGCAACTTCTATTTTTATTTTTATTCCACTTCCATTTTTATTCAATTTCCTTTTGTATTCAACTTCCTTTTTTATTTAGTTTCCAAACAGATCGTTAAGGTTTAAGGGTTTCTTGAATGAACTTCCATTTTTAATTTTATGCAACTTCCATTTTTATATTTACTCAACTTCCCATTTTTTTCAATTTCCTTTTCTATTCAACTTCATTTTTTATTTAATTTCCAAATAGATCGTTAAGGTATAGTAGTTTCTTGAATGAACTTCCATTTCTCAGTTTATGCAATTTCCACTTTTATTCAATTTCCTTTCTATTCACCTTCCTTTTTTTAATTAATTTCCAAATAATTCATTAAGGTGTTTTGGTTTCTTGAACGAATTTCAATTTTTCTTCATTTTCCTTTTCTATTTAACTTCATTTTTTATGTAATTTCCGAATAGATCGTTAAGGTATAGCTGTTTCTTCAATGAACTTCCCTTTTTAATTTTATGAAACTTCCATTTTTATTTTTATTCAACTTCCATTTTAATTCAATTTCCTTTTCTATTCAACTTGCTTTTTTATTTCATTTCCAAATAGATCGTTAAGGTATAGTGGTTCCTTGAATGAGCTTCGATTTTTAATTTTATTCAACTTCCATTTTTATTCAATTTCCATTTCTATGCAACTTCCTTTTTTATTTAATTTCCAAATAGAACGTTAAGGTATAGTGGTTTCTTCAATGAACTTCAATTTTTATTTTTATTAAACTTCCATTTTTATTCAATTTCCTTTTATATTCAACTTCTTTTTTTATTTAATTTCCAAATAGATCGATAAGGTATAGTTGTTTCTTGAATGAACTTCCATTTTTAATTTTTTGCAACTTCCATTTTTATTTTTATTCAATTGCTGTTTTTATTCAATTTCTATTTCTATTCAACTTCCTTTTTTATTTAATTTCCAAATAGATCGTTGAGGTATAGTGGTTAATTAAATGAACTTCCATTTTTATTTTTATGCAACTTCCACTTTTATTTTTATTCAACTTCAATTTTTATTCAATTTCCTTTTCTGTTTAACTTCTTTTTTTTATGTAATTTCCGAATAGATCATTAAAGTATAGTGGTTTCTTGAATGAACTTCGATTTTTATTTTATTTCAACTTCCATTTTTATTCAATTTCCTTTTCTATGCAACTTCCTTTTTTATTTAATTTCCAAATAGATCGATAAGGTATAATGGTTTCTTGAATGAACTTCCATTTTTAATTTTATGCAACTTCCATTTTTATTTTTATTCAACTTCCACTTTTATTCAATTTCCTTTTCTATTCTACTTCCATTTTTATTTAATTTCCAAATAGATCGTTAAGGTATAGTGGTTTCTTGAATGAACTTCGATTTTTATTATTATTCAACTTTCATTTTTTTTTTCAATTTCCTTTTATATTCAACTTCTTTTTTTATTTAATTTCCAAATAAATCGATAAAGTATAGTGGTTTCTTGAATGAACTTCCATTTTTAATTTTATGCAACTTCCACTTTTATTTTTGTTCAACTTCCATTTTAATTCAATTTCCTTTCCTATTCAACTTCCTTTTTTATTTAATTTCGAAATAGATCGTTAAGGTATAGTGGTTTATTCAATGAACTTCGATTTTTAATTTTATTAAACTTCCATTTTTATTCAATTTCCTTTTATATTCAACTTGATTTTTTATTTAATTTCCAAATAGATCGATAAGGTATAATTGTTTCTTGAATGAACTTCCATTTTTAATTTTCTGCAACTTCCATTTTTATTTTTATTCAACTGCTATTTTTATTCAATTTCTGTTTCTATTCAACTTCCTTTTTTATTTAATTTCCAAATAGATCGTTGAGGTATAGTGGTTAATTCAATGAACTTCCATTTTTATTTTTATGCAACTTCCACTTTTATTTTTATTCAACTTCCTTTTTTATTCAATTTCGTTTTCTATTTAATTTCTTTTTTTATGTAATTTCCGAATAGATCATTAAGGTATAGTGGTTTCTTGAATGAACTTTGATTTTTATTTTATTTCAACTTCCATTTTTATTCAATTTCCATTTCTATGCAACTTCCTTTTTTATTTAATTTCCAAATAGATCGATAAGGTATAATGGTTTCTTGAATGAACTTCCATTTTTAATTATATGCAACTTTCATTTTTATTTTTATTCAACTTCCACTTTTATTCAATTTCCTTTTCTATTCTACTTCCATTTTTATTTAATTTCCAAATAGATCGTTAAGGTATAGTGGTTTCTTGAATGAACTTCGATTTTTATTATTATTCAACTTTCATTTTTTTTTTCAATTTCCTTTTATATTCAACTTCCTTTTTTATTTAATTTCCAAATAGATCGATAAAGTATGGTGGTTTCTTGAATGAACTTCCATTTTTAATTTTATGCAACTTCCATTTTTATTTTTATTCAACTTCCATTTTCATTCAATTTCCTTTCCTATTCAACTTCCTTTTTTATTTAATTTCGAAATAGATCGTTAAGGTATAGTGGTTTATTCAATGAACTTCGATTTTTAATTTTATTAAACTTCCATTTTTATTCAATTTCCTTTTATATTCAACTTGCTTTTTTATTTAATTTCCAAATAGATCGATAAGGTATAATTGTTTCTTGAATGAACTTCCATTTTTAATTTTCTGCAACTTCCATTTTTATTTTTATTCAACTGCTATTTTTATTCAATTTCTATTTCTATTCAACTTCCTTTTTTATTTCATTTCCAAATAGATCGTTGGGGTATAGTGGTTAATTCAATGAACTTCCATTTTTATTTTTATGCAACTTCCACTTTTATTTTTATTCAACTTCCTTTTTTATTCAATTTCCTTTTCTATTTAACTTCTTTTTTTATGTAATTTCCGAATAGATCATTAAGGTATAGTGGTTTCTTGAATGAACTTCGATTTTTATTTTATTTCAACTTCCATTTTTATTCAATTTCCATTTCTATGCAACTTCCTTTTTTATTTAATTTCCAAATAGATCGATAAGGTATAATGGTTTCTTGAATGAACTTCCATTTTTAATTTTATGCAACTTCCATTTTTATTTTTATTCAACTTCCACTTTTATTTTTATTCAACTTCCTTTTTTATTCAATTTCCTTTTCTATTCTACTTCCATTTTTATTTAATTTCCAAATAGATCGTTAAGGTATACTGGTTTCTTGAATGAACTTCGATTTTTATTATTATTCAACTTTCATTTTTTTCTCAATTTCCTTTTATATTCAACTTCCTTTTTTATTTAATTTCCAAATAGATCGATAAAGTATAGTGGTTTCTTGAATGAACTTCCATTTTTAATTTTATGCAACTTCCATTTTTATTTTATTTCAACTTCCATTTTAATTCAATTTCCTTTCCTATTCAACTTCCTTTTTTATTTAATTTCGAAATAGATCGTTAAGGTATAGTGGTTTATTCAATGAACTTCGATTTTTAATTTTATTAAACTTCCATTTTTATTCAATTTCCTTTTATATTCAACTTGCTTTTTTATTTAATTTCCAAATAGATCGATAAGGTATAATTGTTTCTTGAATGAACTTCCATTTTTAATTTTCTGCAACTTCCATTTTTATTTTTATTCAACTGCTATTTTTATTCAATTTCTATTTCTATTCAACTTCCTTTTTTATTTCATTTCCAAATAGATCGTTGAGGTATAGTGGTTAATTCAATGAACTTCCATTTTTATTTTTATGCAACTTCCACTTTTATTTTTATTCAACTTCCTTTTTTATTCAATTTCCTTTTCTATTTAACTTCTTTTTTTATGTAATTTCCGAATAATCATTAAGGTATAGTTGTTTCTTGAATGAACTTCGATTTTTATTTTATTTCAACTTCCATTTTTATTCAATTTCCATTTCTATGCAACTTCCTTTTTTATTTAATTTCCAAATAGATCGATAAGGTATAATGGTTTCTTGAATGAACTTCCATTTTTAATTTTATGCAACTTCCATTTTTATTTTTATTCAACTTCCACTTTTATTCAATTTCCTTTTCTATTCTACTTCCATTTTTATTTAATTTCCAAATAGATCGTTAAGGTATAGTGGTTTCTTGAATGAACTTCGACTTTTATTATTATTCAACTTTCATTTTTTTTTTCAATTTCCTTTTATATTCAACTTCCTTTTTTATTTAATTTCCAAATAGATCGATAAAGTATAGTGGTTTCTTGAATGAACTTCCATTTTTAATTTTATGCAACTTCCATTTTTATTTTTATTCAACTTCCATTTTAATTCAATTTCCTTTCCTATTCAACTTCCTTTTTTATTTAATTTCGAAATAGATCGTTAAGGTATAGTGGTTTATTCAATGAACTTCGATTTTTAATTTTATTAAACTTCCATTTTTATTCAATTTCCTTTTATATTCAACTTGCTTTTTTATTTAATTTCCAAATAGATCGATAAGGTATAATTGTTTCTTGAATGAACTTCCATTTTTAATTTTCTGCAACTTCCATTTTTATTTTTATTCAACTGCTATTTTTATTCAATTTCTATTTCTATTCAACTTCCTTTTTTATTTAATTTCCAAATAGATCGTCGAGGTATAGTGGTTAATTCAATGAACTTCGATTTTTATTTTTATGCAACTTCCACTTTTATTTTTATTCAACTTCCTTTTTTATTCAATTTCCTTTTCTATTTAACTTCTTTTTTATGTAATTTCCGAATAGATCATTAAGGTATAGTGGTTTCTTGAATGAACTTCGATTTTTATTTTAGTTCAACTTCCATTTTTATTCAATTTCCATTTCTATGCAACTTCCTCTTTTATTTAATTTCCAAATAGATCGATAAGGTATAATGGTTTCTTGAATGAACTTCCATTTTTAATTTTATGCAACTTCCATTTTTATTTTTATTTAACTTCCACTTTTATTCAATTTCCTTTTCTATTCAACTTCCATTTTTATTTAATTTCCAAATAGGTCGTTAAGGTATAGTGGTTTCTTGAATGAACTTCGATTTTTATTTTTATTCAACTTCCATTTTTTTTTTCAATTCCTTTTATATTCAACTTCCTTTTTTATTTAATTTCCAAATAGATCGATAAGGTATAGTTGTTTGTTGAATGAACATCCATTGTTAATTTTATCCAACTTCTATTTTTATTTTTATTCAATTTCCATTTTTATTCAATTTCATTTTCTATTCAACATCATTTTCTATTTAATTCGAAATTAATTGTTAAGTTATAGTTGTTCCTTGAATCAACTTCCATTTCTACATTGATGCAACTTCTATTTTTATTTTTATTCCACTTCCATTTTTATTCAATTTCCTTTTCTATTCCACTTCTTTTTTTTATTTAGTTTCCAAATAGATCGTTAAGGTTTAAGGGTTTCTTGAATGAACTTCCATTTTTAATTTTATGCAACTTCCATTTTTATTTTTACTCGACTTCCATTTTTATTCAATTTCCTTTTCTATTCAGCTTCATTTTTTATTTAATTTCCAAATAGATCGTTAAGGCATAGTGGTTTTTTGTTGAATGAACTTCTCTTGTTAATTTTATGCAACTTCCATTTTTATTTTTTCTTAACTTCCATTTTTATTCAATTTCCTTTTCTATTCAACTTCATTTTTATTTAATTTACAAATAGATCGTTAAAGTATAGTGGTTTTTTGAATTAACTTCCATTTTTAATTTTATACAACTTCCATTTTTATATTTATTCAACTTCCAATTTTGTTCAATTTCTTTTTTCTATTCACCTTCCTTTTTTTAATTAATTTCGAAATAATTCATTAAGGTGTAGTGGTTTCTTGAATGAATTTCCATTTTTCTTCATTTTCCTTTCTATGCAACTTCCTTTTTTATTTAATTTCTAAATAGATCGATAAGGTAGTGTGGTTTCTTGAATAAACTTTCATTTTTAATTTTCTGCAACTTTCATTTTTATTTTTATTCAACTTCCATTTTAATTCAATTTTCTTTTCTGTTCAATTTTCTTTTTTGTTTAATTTCCAAATAGATCGTTAAGGTATAGTGGTTTCTTGAATGAACTTCGATTTTTATTTTTATTCAATTTTCTTTTCTATGCAAAATCCTTTTCTATTTAATTTCCAAATAGATCGATAAGGTATAGTGGTTTTTTGAATGAACTTCCATTGTTAATTTTCTGCAACTTCCATTTTTATTTTTATTCAACTTCCGTTTTTATTCAATTTCTATTTCTATTCAACTTCCTTTTTTATTTAATTTCCAAATAGATTGTTGAGGTATAGTGGTTAATTCAATGAACTTCCATTTTTATTTTTACGCAACTTCCATTTTTATTTTTGTTCAACTTCCATTTTTATTCAATTTCCTTTTCCATTCAACTTCCTTTTTTATTTAATTTCCAAATAGATCGTTAAGGTATAGTGGTTTGTTCAATGAACTTCCATTGTTAATTTTATGCAACTTCCATTTTTATATTTACTCAACTTCCTTTTTTATTCAATTTCCTTTTCTATTCAACTTCATTTTTCATTTAATTTCCAAATAGATGATTAAGGTATAGTGGTTTTTTGAATGAACTTCCATTGTTAAATTTATGCAACTTCCATTTTTATTCAATTTCATTTTCTATTCAACGTCATTTTTTATTTAATTTCAAAATAGATCGTTAAGGTATAGTGGTTTCGTGAATGAACTTCCATTTTTAATTTTATGCAACGTCAATTTTTATTTTTTTTCAACTTCTATTTTTATTTAATTTCCTTTTCTATTCACCTTCCTTTTTTATTTAATTTCCAAATAATTCATTAAGGTGTAGTAGTTTCTTAAATGAACTTCCGTTTTTCTTCATTTTCCTTTTCTATTTAACTTCCTTTTTTCTATAATTTCCGAATAGATCGTTAAGGTATAGTGGTTTCTTGAATGAACTTCCATTTTTATTCAATTTCCTTTTCTATGCAACTTCCTTTTTTATTTAATTTCCTAATAGATCGATAAGGTATAATGGTTTCTTGAATGAACTTCCAGTTTTAATTTTATGCAGCTTCCATTTTTATTTTTATTCAACTTCCACTTTTATTCAATTTCTTTTTCTATTCGACTTCCTTTTTTATTTAATTTCAAAATAGATCATAAGGTATAGTGGTTTTTTGAATGAACTTCGATTTTCATTTTTGTTCAACTTCCATTTTTTTTCAATTTCCTTTTATATTCAACTTCCTTTTTTATTTAATTTCCAAATAGATCGATAAAGTATAGTTGTTTCTTCAATGAACTTCCATTTTAATTTTTATTCAACTTCAATTTTTATTCAATTTCATTTTCTATTCAGCATTATTTTTCATTTAATTTCGAAATAGATTGTTAAGTTATAGTTGTTTCTTGAATGAACTTCGATTTCCAGTTTTATGCAACTTCTATTTTTATTTTTATTCCACTTCCATTTTTATTCAATTTCCTTTTCTATTCAACTTCCTTTTTTAATTAGTTTCCAAATAGATCGTTAAGATTTAAGGGTTTCTTGAATGAACTTTCATTTTTAATTTTATGCAACCGCCATTTTTATTTTTTCTCAACTTCCATTTTTATTCAATTTCCTTTTCTATTCAACTTCATTTTTTTATGTAATTTACAAACAGATCGTTAAAATATAGTGGTTTTTTCAATTAACTTCCATTTTTAATTTTATGCAACTTCCATTTTTATTTTTATGGAACTTCCATTTTTATTCAATTTCCTTTTCTATTCACCTTCATTTTTTTATTTAATTTCCAAATATTTCATTAAGGTGTAGTGGTTTCTTCAATGAACTTCCATTTTTATACAATTTCCTTTTTCTAATCAACTTCCTTTTCTATTTAATTCCCATCTAGGTCGTTAACGTATATTGGTTTCTTGAATGAACTTCTATTGTTAATTTTATGCAACTTCCATTTTTATTTTTACTCAACTTCCATTTTTATTGAATTTCCATTTCTATTCAACTTCATTTTTTATTTAATTTCCAAATAGATCGTTAAGGTATAGCGGTTTCCTGAATGAACTTGCATTTTTAATTTTATGCAATTTCTATTTTTATTTTTATTCAACTTCCATTTTTATTCAATTTTCTTTTCTATTCACCTTCCTTTTTTTAATTAATTTCCAATAATTCATTAAGGTGTAGTGGTTTTTGAATGAATGTCCATTTTTCTTCATTTTCGTTTTCTATTTAACTTCCATTTTTTATGTAATTTCCAAATAGATCGTTAAGGTATAATGGTTTCTTCAACGAACTTCGATTTTTATTTTTATTCAACTTCCATTTTTATTCAATTTGCTTTTCTATACAATTTCTTTTTCTATTTAATTTCCAAATATATCGATAAGGTATATTGGTTTCTTGAATAAACTTCCATTTTTAGTTTTATGCAACTTCTATTTTTATTTTTATTCAACTTCCATTTTTTTTCAATTTTCTTTTCTATTCAACTTACTTTTTTATTTAATTTCCAAATAGATCGTTAAGGTATACTTGTTCCCCGAATAAACTTCGATTTTTATTTTTATTCAACTTCCATTTTTATTCAATTTCCTTTTCTATTCAACTTCCTTTTTTATTTAATTTCCAAATAGATCGTTAAGGTATACTGGTTTCTTGAATAAACTTCGATTTCTATTTTTATTCAACTTCCATTTTTATTCAATCTCCTTTTCTATTAAACTTCCTTTTTTATTTAATTTCCAAATAGATCGATAAAGTATAGTGGTTTCTTGAATGAACTTTCATTTTTACTTTTCTGCAACTTCCATTTTTATTTTTATTCAGCTTCGATTTTTATTTAATTTCTTTTTCTATTCAACTTCCTTTTTTATTTCATTTCCAAATAGATCGTTAAGGTATAGTGGTTTATTCAATGAACTTCCATTTTTAATTTTATGCAACTTCAATTTTATTTTTATTCAACTTCCATTTTTATTCAATTTTCTTTTCTATTCAACTTCCTTTTTTGTTTAATTTCCAAATAGATCGTTAAGTTATAGTGGTTTCTTGAATGAACTTCCACTGTTAATTTTATGCAAATTTCATTTTTATTTTTACTCAACTGCCATTTTTATTCAATTTCCTTTTCCATTCAACTTCATTTTTTATTTAATTTCCAAATAGATCGTTAAGGTATAGTGGTTTCTTGAATGAACTTCCATTGTTAATTTTATGCAACTTCCATTTTTATATTTACTCAACTTCCTTTTTTATTCAATTTCCTTTTCTATTCAACTTCATTTTTTATTTAATTTTCAAATAGATCATTAAGGTACAGTGGTTTTTTGAATGAACTTCCAATGTTAATTTTATGCAACTTCCATTTTTATTCAATTTCCTTTTCTATTCAACTTCATTTTTTATTTAATTTCAAAATAGATCGTTAAGGTATAGTGGTTTCGTGAATGAACTTCCATTTTTAATTTTGTGCAACGTCAATTTGTATTTTTTTTCAACTTCCATTTTTATTCAATTTCATTTTCTATTCACCTTCCTTTTTTTATTTAATTTCCAAATAATTCATTAAGGTGTATTGGTTTTTTAAATGAATTTCCGTTTTTCTTCATTTTCCTTTTCTATTTAACTTCCCTTTTTGTGTAATTTCCAAATAGATCGTTAGGGTATGGTGGTTTCTTGAATGAACTTCGATTTTTACTTTAATGCAACTTCCATTTTTATTCAATTTCCTTTTCTATGCAACTTCCTTTTTTAATTAATTTCCTAATAGATCGATAAGGTATAATGGTTTCTTGAATGAACTTCCAATTTTAATTTTATGCAACTTCCATTTTTATTTTTATTCGACTTCCACTTTTATTCAATTTCCTTTTCTATTCGACTTCTTTTTTTATTTAATTTCAAAATAGATCATAAGGTATACTAGTTTTTTGATTGAACTTCGATTTACATTTTTATTCAACTTCCATTTTTTTTCAATTTCCTTCTATATTCAACTTCCTTTTTTTATTTAATTTCCAAATAGATCGATAAGGTATAGTTGTTTCTTGAATGAACTTCCGTTGTTGATTTTATGCAACTTCCATTTTTATTTTTATTCAACTTCAATTTTTATTCAATTTCATTTTCTATGCAACATCATTTTTCATTTAATTTTGAAATAGATTGATAAGTTATAGTTGTTTCTTGAATGAACTTCGATTTCCAGTTTTATGCAACTTCTATTTTTATTTTTATTCCACTTCCATTTTTATTCAATTTCCTTTTCTATTCAACTTCTTTTTTAATTAGTTTCCAAATAGATCGTTAAGATTTAAGGGTTTCTTGAATGAACTTCCATTTTTAATTTTATGCAACTTCCATTTTTATTTTTTCTCAAGTTCCATTTTTATTCAATTTCCTTTTCTATTCAACTTCATTTTTTTATGTAATTTACAAATAGATCGTTAAAGTATAGTGGTTTTTTGAATTAACTTTCATTTTTAATTTTATGCAACTTCCATTTTTATTTTTATGGAACTTCCATTTTTATTCAATTTCCTTTTCTATTTACCTTCCTTTTTTTATTCAATTTCCAAATAATTCATTAAGGTGTAGTGGTTTCTTCAATGAACTTCCATTTTTATACAATTTCCTTTTTCTAATCAACTTCCTTTTCTATTTAATTTCCATCTAGGCCGTTAACGTATATTGGTTTCTTGAATGAACTTCTATTGTTACTTTTATGCAACTTCCATTTTTATTGAATTTCCTTTTCTATTCAACTTCATTTTTTATTTAATTTCCAAATAGATCGTTAAGGTGTAGTGGTTTCTTGAATGAACTTCCATTGTTAATTTTATGCAACTTCCATTTTTATATTTACTCAACTTCCTTTTTTATTCAATTTCCTTTTCTATTCAACTTCATTTTTTATTTAATTTCCAAATAGATCATTAAGGTACAGTGGTTTTTTGAATGAACTTCCATTGTTAATTTTATGCAACTTCCATTTTTATTCAATTTCCTTTTCTATTCAACTTCATTTTTTATTTAATTTCAAAATAGATCGTTAAGGTATAGTGGTTTTGTGAATGAACTTCCATTTTTAATTTTGTGCAACGTCAATTTTTATTTTTTTTCAACTTCCATTTTTATTCAATTTCATTTTCTATTCACCTTCCTTTTTTTAATTAATTTCCAAACAATTCATTAAGGTGTAGTGGTTTTTGAATGAACGTCCATTTTTCTTCATTTTCATTCTCTATTTAACTTCCATTTTTTATGTAATTTCCAAATAGATCGTTAAGGTATAATGGTTTCTTCAACGAACTTCGATTTTTATTTTTATTCAACTTCCATTTTTATTCAATTTGCTTTTCTATACAACTTCTTTTTCTATTTAATTTCTAAATATATCGATAAGGTATATTGGTTTCTTAAATGAACTTCCATTTTTAGTTTTATGCAACTTCTATTTTTATTTTTATTCAACTTCCATTTTTAGTCAATTTCCTTTTCTATTCAACTTACTTTTTTATTTAATTTCCAAATAGATCGTTAAGGTATACTTGTTCCCCGAATAAACTTCGATTTTTATTTTTATTCAACTTCCATTTTTATTCAATTTCCTTTTCTATTCAACTTCCTTTTTTATTTAATTTCCAAATAGATCGTTAAGGTATACTGGTTTCTTGAATAAACTTCGATTTCTATTTTTATTCAACTTCCATTTTTATTCAATCTCCTTTTCTATTAAACTTCCTTTTTTATTTAATTTCCAAATAGATCGATAAAGTATAGTGGTTTCTTGAATGAACTTTCATTTTTACTTTTCTGCAACTTCCAGTTTTATTTTTATTCAACTTCGGTTTTTATTCAATTTCTTTTTCTATTCAACTTCCTTTTTTATTTGATTTCCAAATAGATCGTTAAGGTATAGTGGTTTATTCAATGAACTTCCATTTTTAATTTTACGCAACTTCAATTTTATTTTTATTCAATTTCCTTTTCTTTTCAACTTCCTTTTTTATTTAATTTCCAAATAGATCGTTAAGTTATAGTGGTTTCTTGAATGAACTTCCACTGTTAATTTTATGCAAATTCCATTTTTATTTTTTACTCAACTTCCATTTTTATTCAATTTCCTTTTCAATTCAACTTCATTTTTTATTTAATTGCCAAATAGATCGTTAAGGTATAGTGGTTTCTTGAATGAACATCCATTGTTAATTTTGTGCGACTTCCATTTTTATTTACTCTCAACTTCCATTTTTATTCAATTTCGTTTTCTATTCAGCTTCATTTTTTATTTAATTTACAAATAGATCGTTATGGTGTAATGGTTTTTTGAATGAACTTCCATTTTTAATTTTATGCAATTTCCACTTTTATTTTTATTCAACTTTCATTTTTATTCAATTTCCGTTTGTATTCACCTTCCATTTTTTATTTAATTTCCAAATAATTAATTAAGGTGTAGTGGTTTCTTGAATGAACTTCCATTTTTACTCATTTTCCTTTTCTGTTTAATTTGCAAATAGATCGTTAAGATATTGTGGTTTCTTGAATGAACTTCCATTTTTATTTTATGCAACCTCCATTTTTATTCAATTCCCTTTTCTATTCACCTTCATTTTTTTGTTTAATTTCCAAATAATTCATTAAGGTGGTGTGGTTTCTTGATTGAACTTCCATTTTTATACAATTTCCTTTTTCTAATGAACTTCCTTTTTTATTTAATTTCCAAATAGATCGTTAACGTATACGGGTTTCTTGAATGAACTTCCATTGTTAATTTTATGCAAATTCCATTTTTATTCAATTTACTTTTCTATTCAACTTCATTTTTTATTTAATTTCCAAATAGATCGTTAAGGTATAGTGGTTTCTTGAATGAACTTTCATTTTTAATTTGATGCAACTTCCATTTTTATTTTTATTCAACTTCCATTTTTATTTAGTTTCCTTTTCTATTCACCATCGTTTTTTTATTTAATTTCCAAATAATTCATTAAGGTGTAGTGATTTTTTAATGAACTTCCATTTTTATACAATTTCCGTTTTCTAATCAACTTCCTTTTTTATTTAATTTCCAAATAGATCGTTAAGGTATACTTGTTTTTTGAATGAACTTCCATTGTTAATTTTATGCAACTTCCATTTTTATTTTTACTCCACTTCCATTTTTATTCAATTTCTTTTCTATTAACTTTATTTTTTATTTAATTTCCAAATAGATCGTTAAGGTATAGTGGTTTCTTAAATGAACTTCCATTTTCAATTTTATGCAACTTCCATTTTTATTTTTTCTCAACCTCAATTTTTATTCAATTTTCTTTCCTATTCAACTTCATTTTTTATTTAATTTACAAATAGATCGTTAAGGTATAATGGTTTTTTGAATGAACTTCGATTTTTAATTTTATGCAACTTCCATTTTTATTTTTATTCAGCTTCCATTTTTATTCAATTTGCTTTTCCATTCACCTTCCTTTTTTTGTTGAATCTCCAAATAATTCATTAAGGTGTAGTGGTTTCTTGAATGAACTTCCATTTTGATTCATTTTCCTTTTCTATCTAACTTCCTTTTCTATTCTATTTCCAAATAGATCGTTAAGGTATAGTGGTTTCTTGAATAAACTTCCATTTTTAATTTTATGCAACTTCCATTTTTATTCAATTTGCTTTTCTATTCACCTTCCTATTTTTATTTAATTTCCAAATAATTCATTAAGGTGTAGTGGTTTCTTGAATGAACTTCCATTTTCATACAATTTCCTTTTTCTAATCAACTTCCTTTTTTATTTAATTTCCAAATAGATCGTTAACGTATAGTGGTTTCTTGAATGAACTTCCATTGTTAATTTTATGCAACTTCCATTTTTATTTTTACTCAACTTCCATTTTTATTCAATTTCCTTTTCTATTCAACTTCATTTTTTATTTAATTTTCAAATGGATCGTTAAGGTATATTGGTTTATTGAATGAACTTTCATTTTTAATTTGATGCAACTTCCATTTTTATTCAATTTCCATTTCTATTCACCATCCTTTTTTTTTATTTAATTTCCAAATAATTCGTTAAGGTGTAGTGGTTTCTTTAATGAACTTCCATTTTTATACAATTTCCTTTTTCTAATCAACTTCCTTTTTTATTAATTTCCAAATAGATCGTTACGGTATAGTGGTTTTTTGAATGAACTTCCTTTGTTAATTTTATGCAACTTCCATTTTTATTTTTACTCAACTTCCATTTTTTTATTTTATTTCAAAATAGATCGTTAAGGTATAGTGGTTTCTTGAATGAACTTCCATTTTTATTTTTATGCTACTTCCATTATTACTTAATTTAACTTCCATTTTTGTTCTAGTTCCTTTTCTATTCACCTTCCTTTTTTTATTTAATTTCAAATAATTCATGAAGGTGTAGTGGTTTCTTGAATAAACTTTCATTTTTATACAATTTCCTTTTCTAATCAATTTCTTTTTTTATTTAATTTCCAAATAGATCGTTAACGTATAGTGGTTTCTTGAATGAACTTCTATTGTTAATTTTATGCAACTTCCATTTTTATTTTTAGTCAACTTCCATTGTTATTCAATTTCCGAATAGATCGTTAAGGTATAGTGGTTTCCTGAATGAACTTCCATTTTTAATTTTATGCAACTTCCATTTTTATTTTTTTTCAACTTCCATTTTTATTCAATTTCCTTTTCTGTTCACCATCCTTTGTGTAACGCCCTCAAAATAAACCCATAAATCATACATTCATGATACAAGAAAGGGATATCATATTCCATATATCGGAGTGTTAAGTGCCAAAGTATTTAATGTTGACAACAAAAGTAAATGCCATACGGGCTTACAACTTTCCAAGTCAACACTTGGGTTCAACAAAAAAAGAGTTCTAAATCTTTATACAAAATAAGCCCTTGGCTTGATTTACATGTAATACAAAAAGATAACAACAAAAGATCTTTCACCCTCTAAGCCTCCCAAGCTACGTCCTTGGAGGTGGCATACCATCTGTACCTGAAAATGATGTCCCATAAAGGGTGAGACAAAGCTCAGTAGAGATATACTAAACCAAGTATGAGAAATAACTAAAACATTAGCATTCGATAAATGATTAACACTTGTAAACCAACTAGTAACACAACCCAGTTCCATGACAAAAACACCCGTGTTTCATTCCACCTTCCTTTACTTATCCAATTCAAATTCATAAACATGGCTCGTTATCTAGCCAAACAATTAAATGAGACTACAGCTCATATTAAAACATTTCAATACTTCAATTATCTACGTCATGCAAACGTAATTAGGATTTCGGGACTTTCACCCTGGACACTCCGGCTAACTTAGTTATCAATGGAGTCCATCCCCTATCTCCTCTCAACCCATGGAGTACATCCCCTATCTCCTCCCAAACAAGATACATATGCAATGTATTTAAACAGTTCATCATATACAATGATCAATCCAGGCACATATTCAATGTGTTAATTCAACCGTCATATTCAATGACTTAATCATTCGATTAGTTTCAGTTTTCCCTAATCAACATACAGTGTCTACAATAATCAAGACTATTCTTCACCGATAGCCCAAAGCAGTTGTCTCTAAACAGATAATAAATTTATCAAACAGATAAAATATCAACATTTTCATAGGTAAGTGATTTATTTATCCAACTACATCATTCAATCTCATAATTTCCCAATTTCATGATTTTCACCTCAATCTCACATTTTCCCAATTTAATTATTCAAACTAATTATTCAACATAATTAGGGTTTTTTCTCCTTTTTCAAATAACAACCCTAAGGTTCAATTTCAACAATTCAACCACAGTAATTCCATTTTTCAAGGTCTCACGTACACATGGAGTTTAACAATTGAAACACCCCTCCTTTATATAACTTCAAAACAAATCCTAACTTTCCCAAACTTACCATAATCCACCATTTATACAAAATAACTAAAATCTATGTCAAAACTCATAAGAAGAAATAAGTTATCCCTATCTGTAACGCCCTCAAAATTAATAACCCATAACATACACAATAATAAGATGCATTACTTTAAGAAAATAAATCACAATTCATTCATCAGAGTATTACTAAATAAAGACATTACATATAACATCCAAAATAAATGCCCTACGGGCTTACATCTTGCCAAGCCAACACTTGGACACAAAATCATGAGTTCTAACTCAAATACAAATAAAGCCCTAGGCTTGAATGTTTACATGTAATTCAAATAAAAACAAATAACTAAAGACAAGGCTTCATAGTCCAAATCCTTCCAAGCTAAGTCCTTGGAGGTAGTGAATCACCTGGACCTGAAAATGATGTTCCCTTATAGGGTGAGCCACAACCCAGTAGAAATATACTAAACCAAATATAAGCATTGAATAAAGCAATAGCATTCAATAGATGGTTAACCAGGATAATCAATTATAACAGTATATAGTCTCATGATACAAATGTATATGACACATTTACTCATTATTAGCAATATGGCTCAGAACCTGGCCAAACTTACAAAAGTGAATTATATATATATCATGTTCACATTACTTCCAATATCAACAACACAAATGAGACTCAGTCTCATATTAAAACACTTCATACTTCCAGTTTGATACACATTTTCGTGTTGTATCAATAAAAAAAACACTTCAATAATAAGCACACATAAAAGTGATGCTAATGGAGTCCATCCCCTATCTCCTCCCAAACAAAATCCGGTTTAGAGGTCCATCCCCTATCTTCTCCTAAACCGTGGAGTACATCCCCTATCTCCTCCCACACAATGCAATGTATGTAAACACATAACATATACAACACACAATCAACACATTTAATGTCTGTATTAATTCAACAGTCAAAGTTAATGACTAAACCAATGTGATTAGTTTCAGTTATCCCTAATCCACATGCAATGTCTACAACAATCACGACTATCCTCCACCGATAGCCCAAAACAGTTATTTCTAGACTGGAAATAAATAAATCAACAATTCAATAGGCGAGTGATTTAAATTAACCAACTACCCCATTTAATCAATAAAATCCTCAATTTCATGAATTTAACTAATTTCCCCAATTTTTCTTAAATTAAACATACAATTCAATTTAATAAAACAACTAGGGTTTTTCCCAAAATTACCAAAATACCCCCAACATATTAAAATACCAAAACTTAGAACAAAACTCATAAGTTGGAGTAGGAAATCCCTACCTCGAAGAAATAACCCAAAAGGAGAAGACGGAGATGAGGACCCAAAATCCAAAGTGCTCCAAATCCAAGATTGTTCAGATTAAACAAAAGCCCTCGACCCACACTATCTTTTTAATAAAGGATCTAGGGTAGAAACACCCTAAAACTAGATGAAACCTAGGGTAGAAGGTGTGTAGAGGAAGAGAGAAGTCGGACCTAGGGTTTAGAATCAAAAAGAAGATAAAAAAAATGATTAAAAACCCGCTGCTGCCTATTTAAACCTGACAGGCTCGCTCGAGCGAAGACTTGGTCGCTCGAGCGACCAGACACAGAAAACCCTCGCTTGAGCGAAGAAAAGCTCGCTCGAGCCAAGAACTCGAAGCTTCAGGTCTGCAACCCAGAAGCACGCTCGAGCGAAGGACTGCTCGCTCGAGCGAAGAACTCGAAAACATACACCTCGCTCGCTCGAGCGAAGGAAAGCTCGCTCGAGCGAAGAAACACTGCTCTCAGGTCTATACTAGACGCAATCGCTCGCTCGAGCGAAGAACTCCTGGCTCGAGCCACCAGACACAAACAACAACCCTCGCTCGAGCGACGAAACCCTCGCTCGAGCGACCAACTCAAAAAATGAATAGCAACACTTGGTTTCTGGACCTAACCAACCTGTAACAAAACCTGCCCAACATATCCTATAACTCAAAAATAAGGAATTAAAGGACAACAACGACAATATAATAACAACTAAGTTTCCGGAACATAAGTCCGGGTACAACAACCAAATGGGAAAAGACCGGGGTCGCTATAACCTCCCCCCCTTAAAAGAATTTCGTCCCCAAAATTAAGCACAAGTTTTTGAAAACAAGTTTTTCTCAAATTCAAACAATAGAACATTATAACAGTGAACAACTTGACCCAATACCGGTCATTTCATCTCTTATCAAGAGGCATCTCACAATATGTATATTCAACAACATATATCACAACCTGCATCAATATTATGCATTTTTTTTTTCTTTCAATTTCAACAGTTATCAATATCATATTCAATTTCATGATAGAGCTCTAATTCAACAATATATTCAACATATTCAAAGTTATACTAAACTTTCATTATGAGGCAAGTTCCAAAATAGTTCCATTAAACCAAAACATTCTCAATGTTTTCCAACTTAAGACATATATAAAGTTCTCAAGTTCAACAATATTAAAAATCTAAATACAAGATTACAAATCAATAAACATGTCCGGATATTTCTCGCGGACTTCCAACTCACGTTCCCAAGTGGCTTCCTCCACCCCGTGATGCTTCCACAGAACTTTTACCAAAGGAATGGTCTTGCCTCGCAAAACTTGATCCCGTCTATCCAAGACTCGAATCGGTCTCTCCTCATACGAGACATCCTCGTCAACCACTAAATCAGTCCAATCCAACACATGTGATGGATCCGGCTCATACTTTCGAAGCATACTCACATGAAACACATCATGAACTCCGGACAACTGCGGTGGCAAAGCTAAACGATAAGCAGCTTCGCCAATCCTCTCGAGGATCTCAAAAGGACCAATGAACCGAGGGGACAACTTCCCGCTCTTCCCAAACCTCATCAATCCCCGTCTAGGTGATATCTTTAGAAAGACATGATCACCCACCTTAAACACCAAAGGTCTCCTCCTACGGTCGGCATAAGATTTCTGACGACTCTGGGCTGTAACAAGCCTCTTACGGATAAGCTCAACTTTCTCCGTCGTTTCCCTCACCAACTCCGGACCCAACAGAGGTGCATCACCCACCTCGGCCCAACAAACAGGAGATCTACACGGTCGGCCATACAAGGCCTCAAATGGTGCCATACCAATACTAGACTGGAAACTGTTGTTGTAGGCAAACTCCACTAATGGCAAGTGCCTCTCCCATGACCCGCTAAAGTCAAGAACACAACCCCGAAGCATATCCTCAAGGATCTGAATAGTACGCTCGGACTGCCCGTCAGTCTGAGGATGATAAGCCGTGCTAAAGGTCAACTTAGTGCCTAAAGCACTCTGCAAACTCTGCCACAACCTGGCAGTGAAACGAGGATCTCTATCTGAGACGATCGTCATTGGGACCCCGTGCAACCTCACTATGTCCCGAATATATAAATCGGCCAGATGCTCTCCTGAATCTCTAACGCGCATAGGAATGAAGTGCGCCGACTTAGTCAATCGGTCCACTACCACCCAAATAGCGTCACTACCCCGCTGAGTCCTCGGAAGACCTACAACAAAGTCCATAGTGACATGCTCCCACTTCCACTCGGCAATAGGCAAGGGTTGCAACAAACCCGCTGGCCTCTGATGCTCGGCCTTCACTTGCTGACACGTAAGGCACTTAGACACGAAAGCTGCTACATCTCTCTTCATACCCCGCCACCAAAATTGGCGACCCAAATCCCGATACATCTTAGTACCTCCCGGATGTACCGCAAGGCGTGAATGATGAAACTCACGGAGTACTTCCTCTCGGCAAGACTCCGGCACAAACAAACGGTCTCGGTATCTCACACTCAGGTCGGAATACACCGTTAAACCCTTCTCAACCTTCCCACTGGAGATCTTCTCTCGGAGGGATTCTACTTCAAGGTCACCCCTCTGAGCCTCTAACACTCGAGTCACAAGTGTAGGCTACGCAACAACAGAAAACAAGGCCGCAGCCTCAACGGATTCGCCCAGAAGCAAATCAAACTCTCCAAGTGCACCCAACATCTCCCACTCTCAGATGGCTATACTAGCTATGTCACCAACAGATTTCCTGTTAAGGGCATCGGCCACCACATTGGCCTTCCCCGGATGATAATGCAACTCAAAGTCATAATCCCCAATGAACTCCATCCACCTCCTCTGCCTCAAGTTCAAGTCTTTCTGTGTGAACAGATATTTCAGACTCTTATGATCCGAGAATACCTCGAACCTCTCACCGTAAAGATAATGCCTCCAAATCTTCAAGGCAAATATCACAGCTGCTAACTCTAAATCATGCGTAGGGTAATTCTTCTCGTGAATTTTCAACTGACGTGAGCCATAGGCAACCACTTTCCCCTCTTGCATCAACACACAACCCAAACCCTCTCGTGAGGCATCACAGTACACAGCATAACCCAACCCTCTCTCCGGAATAATCAAAACCGGAGCGGTGGTCAATCTAAATTTCAACTCCTGAAACGACTTTTAACAAGTCTCACTCCATACAAATTTGACTCCCTTCCGAGTCAATCTAGTCAAAGGCGAAGCTAACCTGGAGAAATCCTTCACAAACCGTCGATAATACCCAGCTAATCCCAGAAAACTGCGGATCTCAAACACACTCTTAGGCTGTGCCCAATCTTGCACTGCCTCAGTCTTGGATGTATCAACTGACACTCCTTCCCCAGAAACCACATGGCCTAAGAACTTGACCTCTTCTAGCCAGAACTCACACTTCCCAAACTTAGCATAAAGCTTATGGGCTCTAAGTAACTCAAGCACCACTCTCAAGTGTTCCTTGTGCTCCTCCTCTGAAGGTGAATAAATCAGAATGTCGTCCACGAAGACGACTACAAAACGATCTAAGAATTCCCGGAATATCCGGTTCATCAAATCCATAAACACTGCCGGTGCATTGGTGAGCCCAAATGGCATCACCAAAAACTCATAGTGGCCATACCGCGTACGGAATGCCGTCTTCGGAATATCTTCCTCCCTGACTCTCAACTGGTGGTAACCCGATCTCAAATCTATCTTAGAGAAACAACGGGAACCCTTCAACTGGTCGAACAGATTATCTATATGAGGCATAGGGTACTTATTCTTAACCGTAGCCTGATTTAATTTCCGGTAATCTATACAAAGTCTCAAAGCACCACCTTTCTTTTTAACAAAGAGAGCTGGTGCTCCCCACGGCGAAACACTAGGACGGATATAGCCCTTATCTAGCAACTCCTGGAGCTGAATCTTCAACTCAACTAACTCAGCTGGGGCAAAACGATAAGGTGCCATAGAAATCGGCGCCGTGCCGGGCACTAGGTCGATAGAGAACTCAACCTCTCGATGCGGTGGCAAACCAACAAGATCCTCGGGAAAGACGTCCGAGTACTCACAAACCACCCTCGGCAACTTAATCTGGGTCTCATCACACTCACCACTCTCAAAGCTAGCAAGTAGACCACTAAGCTCACTCCGCCCTCGCGAACCATACCCCGGTGGCAAAACACTACCAACCCGGTCCCCCAGAAAATGAAAACACTCTCCGCCCACGGTACAACAAGTGACCCTCTGGCGATAGCAATCAATAACTGCCCAGTATGACGATAACCAGTCCATACCCAAAATAACATCAAAGCCCTTCATAGCCATAACTACAAAAGAAAATGGGATTCTATGATCATCGACCTCTATATCACAACCCCTAACACCTTGTTTCAAGATCAATTCACCCCCAAGAGGTGACACTACACAAATAGGAGACGCTAATTGAGCTAACTCCAACTCCAAAACAGATGCAAATGCAGCAGACACAAAGGAATGAGATGCACCCGTATCAATCAAAAGATTAGCAACCGAGTTGCAAAACAAGAAGGTACCTTTCACAACAGATGGAGCCGGTACAAGATCCTGCGCGGTAACAGCATACACGCGCCCAGATGGTTTCTGATCAACCTGCTCACCCCTAGGAGCATAAGACTGCTGCACAGACTGGGACGATGAAGCCCCCTGATTGGCCCTCGAGGCCTGACCTGACTGAGCTGGCTGCTGACCCTGAGTCTGCCTCAAACCAGATGCACCAGGTGTGCCACCCAACTGCGGGCAATACCTCTTCATGTGCCCTGCCTGACCGCACTGAAAACAAGAGAGCGGCTAGCCTCTACCCTGACTCTGGCTCTGAGATCAAGCCGATGATGATGCTGCTCTCTATACTCCTCCCCTCTGAGGACAAACTGGAGACTTGTGGCCCAGCTGACCACACTTGAAACATGTGATGTCTCCCTGACTGCCTTTCCCCGAACTAGCACTCGGCATAGGAAAAGTCGATCTAGAAAAGCTACCCTGAGACTGCTGAGGGTTAAAACCCTTCTGTCTCCTACCATCACTCTGACCATCCTGACTCCTCTTGGAGCCCTTCTGTCCTTCCTCCTCCTCCTGCATCATGATTTCCATATGGGCTGCAGCATCAACTATACGCCCATAATCCCGAATCATAGTCCCCCCAACTCTCAGCTTGAGGCCACGCCTCAACTTCTTCTCGAACTCAATACAACGGCGTTCCTCAGATGCCACCAACTCAGGTGCAAACCTGGACAAGCTAGTAAACGTAGCCTCAAACTCGGCCACTAAAGAACTCGACTGCTTAAGCTGGCAAAACTGGTCTCTCAACTTCTCCCTGACTGCTGGAGATAAAAACCGCTCCTGGAAAGCTTTCAAAAAGCCTCCCAAGTACCTCCTATGCGACCCTTAGTGAACTTCCACCACTGACCCGCATCCCCCTTCAGCTGGAAAGATGCCAAGGTCACTTTCAACCCCTCGTCTTCGATGCCAACCATCTCAAACGTCTTTGTTGTCTGTTCGAGCCATTCATCTGCCTTAAGCGGCTCTTTAGGGTCACCCACAAATTCATCCGGATTAGACCGGAAAAACTCCCTCTTCAGAAAGGAAGGTCCTGCATCCGCAACAACGACCTGAGCCTGATTCTCAGCTCTGAGAATGCCTACTGACTCCCTGAATGCCCCTGCTATCTCTCGGGCTAAAGCGCCCATAGCCTGCTGGCCTACTGGCTCGGCCACATTGGCCTGGCCAACTCCCTCCTGTACTGCCGGAATCTCCTCTGGCACAGGCACCTCCTGCCTACCCGGCCTACCACGCCTACCGCGTCCTCGTCTTCGTCCTGACATCCTAAGAAAGGAAACAAAGACGTTAGCACATTAATAGATGTGCCGAAACTAAACACTCGCGTCCTAATGCATTGGACAACAATAATTCACTCCACGTAAGCACATAATCACACAAGCACCTACGAATTTCATTCCCGGATAATGATAGTCCCAAAGCGTTACTATAGTTCCGGTTGGAAGCAGCAGTGATCAAGTGCCTTTCCAACAAGACTACTAGAAACTCAAGGGTCCAATCAACATCCTAGAAACTACGTTCCATACCCACATAATCACATAAACATGTTATCAAATAAACATATAACATTACACTAAGTCTCTATCAAACGAGACGAACCCATTGTGATACTAATCACTTCCCACGTACCCAAAGTATTCAAACCCGGTGCGCTCTGATACCAAGTTGTAACGCCCTCAAAATTAATAACCCATAACATACACAATAATAAGATGCATTACTTTAAGAAAATAAACCACAATTCATTCATCAGAGTATTACTAAATAAAGACATTACATATAACATCCAAAATAAATGCCCTACGGGCTTACATCTTGCCAAGCCAACACTTGGACACAAAATCATGAGTTCTAACTCAAATACAAATAAAGCCCTAGGCTTGAATGTTTACATGTAATTCAAATAAAAACAAATAACTAAAGACAAGGCTTCATAGTCCAAATCCTTCCAAGCTAAGTCCTTGGAGGTAGTGAATCACCTGGACCTGAAAATGATGTTCCCTTATAGGGTGAGCCACAACCCAGTAGAAATATACTAAACCAAATATAAGCATTGAATAAAGCAATAGCATTCAATAGATGGTTAACCAGGATAATCAATTATAACAGTATATAGTCTCATGATACAAATGTATATGACACATTTACTCATTATTAGCAATATGGCTCAGAACCTGGCCAAACTTACAAAAGTGAATTATATATATATATCATGTTCACATTACTTCCAATATCAACAACACAAATGAGACTCAGGCTCATATTAAAACACTTCATACTTCCAGTTTGATACACATTTTAGTGTTGTATCAATAAAAAAAACACTTCAATAATAAGCACACATAAAAGTGATGCTAATGGAGTCCATCCCCTATCTCCTCCCAAACAAAATCCGGTTTAGAGGTCCATCCCCTATCTTCCCCTAAACCGTGGAGTACATCCCCTATCTCCTCCCACACAATGCAATGTATGTAAACACATAACATATACAACACACAATCAATACATTTAATGTCTGTATTAATTCAACAGTCAAAGTTAATGACTAAACCAATGTGATTAGTTTCAGTTATCCCTAATCCACATGCAATGTCTACAACAATCACGACTATCCTCCACCGATAGCCCAAAACAGTTATTTCTAGACTGGAAATAAAAAAATCAACAATTCAATAGGCGAGTGATTTAAATTAACCAACTACCCCATTTAATCAATAAAATCCTCAATTTCATGAATTTAACTAATTTCCCCAATTTTCCTTAAATTAAACATACAATTCAATTTAATAAAACAACTAGGGTTTTTCCCAAAATTACCAAAATACCCCCAACATATTAAAATACCAAAACTTAGAACAAAACTCATAAGTTGGAGTAGGAAATCCCTACCTCGAAGAAATAACCCAAAAGGAGAAGACGGAGATGAGGACCCAAAATCCAAAGTGCTCCAAATCCAAGATTGTTCAGATTAAACAAAAGCCCTCGACCCACACTATCTTTTTAATAAAGGATCTAGGGTAGAAACAACCTAAAACTAGATGAAACCTAGGGTAGAAGGTGTGTAGAGGAAGAGAGAAGTCGGACCTAGGGTTTAGAATAAAAAAGAAGATAAAAAAAATGATTAAAAACCCGCTGCTGCCTATTTAAACCTGACAGGCTCGCTCGAGTGAAGACTTGGTCGCTCGAGCGACCAGACACAGAAAATCCTCGCTCGAGCGAAGAAAAGCTCGCTCGAGCCAAGAACTCGAAGCTTCAGGTCTACAACCCAGAAGCACGCTCGAGCGAAGGACTGCTCGCTCGAGCGAAGAACTCGAAAACATACATCTCGCTCGCTCGAGCGAAGGAAAGCTCGCTCGAGCGAAAAAACACTGCTCTCAGGTCTATACTAGACGCAATCGCTCGCTCGAGCGAAGAACTCCTGGCTCGAGCCACCAGACACAAACAACAACCCTCGCTCGAGTGACGAAACCCTCGCTCGAGCGACCAACTCAAAAAATGAACAGCAACACTTGGTTTCTGGACCTAACCAACCTGTAACAAAACCTGCCCAACATATCCTATAACTCAAAAATAAGGAATTAAAGGACAACAACGACAATATAATAACAACTAAGTTTCCGAACATAAGTCCGGGTACAACAACCAAATGGGAAAAGACCGGGGTCGCTATACTATCTCAAATGAAGAGACCAAATGGAGAAGATGAAGAAAACTCAAGATGCTCCAAACCCAATGATTTTCGGATCAAAACGAAGTCCACACCAAGCTCCACACTTTTTACAAAGGGACAAGAGTAGACACACCCAAGAACCCAGTGTTTTTCTAGAGAGAAGTGTAATATAAAGTATAGTGGTTTTTTGAATTAACTTCCTTTTTTAATTTTATACAACTTTCATTTTTATTTTTATTCAACTTCTATTTTTGTTCAATTTCTTTTTTCTATTTACCTTCCTTTTTTTAATTAATTTCCAAATAATTCATTAAGGTGTAGTGGTTTCTTGAATGAATTTCCATTTTTCTTCATTTTCCTTTTCTATGCAACTTCCTTTTTCATTTAATTTCTAAATAGATCGATAAGGTATAGTGGTTTCTTGAATGAATTTTCATTTTTAATTTTCTGCAACTTCCATTTCTATTTTTATTCAACTTCCATTTTAATTCAAATTTTTTTTTTTCTATTCAACTTCATTTTTTATTTAATTTCCAAATAGATCGTTAAGGTATAATGGTTTCTTGAATGAAATTCGATTTTTATTTTTATTCAACTTCCATTTTTATTCAATTTCTTTTTCTATGCAACATCCCTTTTTATTTAATTTCCAAATACATCGATAAGGTATAGTGGTTTCTTGAATGAACTTCCATTGTTAATTTTCTGCAACTTCCATTTTTATTTTTATTCAATTTCCGTTTTTATTCAATTTCTATTTCTATTCAACTTCCTTTTTTATTTAATTTCCAAATAGATCGTTGAGGTATAGTGGTTAATTCAATGAACTTCAATTTTTATTTTTATGCAACTTCCATTTTTATTCAATTTCTTTTTCTATTCAACTTCTTTTCTTATTTAATTTCCAAATAGATCGTTAAGGTATAGTGGTTTCTTGAATGAACTTCCATTGTTAATTTTATGCAACTTCCATTTTTATATTTACTAAACTTCCTTTTTTATTCAATTTCCTTTTCTATTCAACTTCATTTTTTATTTAATTTCCAAATAGATCATCAAGGTATAGTGGTTTATTCAATGAACTTCCATTGTTAATTTTATGCAACTTCCATTTTTATTCAATTTCCTTTTCTATTCAACTTCATTTTTTATTTAATTTCAAAATAGATCGTTAAGGTATAGTGCTTTCGTGAATGAACTTCCATTTTTAATTTTATGCAACTACAATTTTTATTTTTTTTCAACTTCCATTTTTATTCAATTTCCTTTTCTATTCACCTTTCTTTTTTTATTTAATTTCCAAATAATTCATTAAGGTGTAGTGCTTTCTTAAATGAACTTCCGTTTTTCTTCATTTTCCTTTTCTATTTAACTTCCTTTTTTATGTAATTTCCGAATAGATCGTTAAGGTATAGTGGTTTCTTGAATGAACTTCGATTTTTACTTTAATTCAACTTCCATTTTTATTCAATTTCCTTTTCTATGCAACTTCATTTTTTATTTAATTTCCAAATAGATCGATAAGGTATAATGATTTCTTGAATGAACTTCCATTTTTAATTTTATGCAACTTTCATTTTTATTTTTATTGAACTTTCACTTTTATTCAATTTCCTTTTCTATTCGACTTCCTTTTTTATTTAATTTCAAAATAGATCATAAAGTATAGTGGTTTCTTGAATGAACTTCGATTTTCATTTTTATTCAACTTCCATTTTTTTTCAATTTCCTTTTATATTCAACTTCCTTTTTTATTTAATTTCCAAATAGATCGATAAGGTATAGTTGTTTCTTGCATGAACTTCCATGTTAATTTTATGCAACTTCCATTTTTGTTTTTATTCAACTTCCATTTTTATTCAATTTCATTTTCTATTGAACATCATTTTTTATTTAATTTCGAAATAGATTGTTAAGTTATAGTTGTTTCTTGAATGAACTTCGATTTCTACTTTTATGCAACTTCAATTTTTATTTTTATTCCACTTCCATTTTTATTCAATTTCCTTTTCTATTCAACTTCCTTTTTAATTAGTTTCCAAATAGATTGTTAAGGTTTGTTTCTTGAATGAACTTCCATTTTTAATTTTATGCAACTTCCATTTTTATTTTTACTCAACTTCCATTTTTATTCAATTTTCTTTTCTATTTTTCTATTAAACTTCATTTTTAATTTAATTTTCAAATAGATCGTTAATGTATAGTGGTTTCTTGAATGAACTTCTATTGTTAATTTTATGCAACTTCCATTTTTATTCAATTTCCTTTTCTATTCAACTTCATTTTTTTATGTAATCTACAAATAGATCGTTAAAGTATAGTCGTTTTTTGAATTAACTTCCATTTTTAATTTTATGCAACTTCCATTTTTATTCAATTTCCTTTTCTATTCACCTTCCTTTTTTTATTTAATTTCCAAATAATTCATTAAGGTGCAGTGGTTTCTTGAATGAACTTCCATTTTTATTCAATTTCATTTTCTATTCAACTTCCTTTTTTATTTAATTTCCAAATAAATCATTAAATTATAGTGGTTTCTTGAATGAACTTCCATTTTTAATTTTATGCAACTCCCATTTTTATTCACCTTTCTTTTTTATTTTATTTCCAAATAATTCATTAAGGTGTAGTGGTTTCTTCAATGAACTTCCATTTTTATTCAATTTCCTTTTCTATTCAACTTCCTTTTTTATTTAATTTCCAAATAAGTCGTTAACGTATAGTGGTTTCTTGAATGAACTTCCATTGTTAATTTTATGCAACTTCCATTTTTATTTTTACTCAACTTCCATTTTTATTCAATTTCCTTTTCTATTCAACTTCATTTTTTATTTAATTTCCAAATAGATCGTTAAGGTATAGTGGTTTCTTGAATGAACTTCCATTTTTAATTTTATGCAACTTCCATTTTTATTTTTATTCAACTTCCATTTTTATTCAATTTCCTTTTCTATTCACCTTCCTTTTTTTATTTAATTTCCAAATAATTCATTAAGGTGCAGTGGTTTCTTGAATGAACTTCCATTTTTATTCATTTTTTATTTAATTTCCAAATAAATCATTAAATTATAGTGGTTTCTTGAATGAACTTCCATTTTTAATTTTATGCAACTCCCATTTTTATTCACCTTTCTTTTTTTATTTTATTTCCAAATAATTCATTAAGGTGTAGTGGTTTCTTCAATGAACTTCCATTTTTATACAATTTCCTTTTTCTAATCAACTTTCTTTTTTATTTAATTTCCATATAAGTCGTTAACATATATTGGTTTCTTGAATGAACTTCTATTGTTACTTTTATGCAACTTCCATTTTTATTTTTACTCAACGTCCATTTTTATTCAATTTCCTTTTCTATTCAACTTCATTTTTTATTTAATTTCCAAATAGATCGTTAAGGTATAGTGGTTTCCTGAATGAACTTGAATTTTTAATTTTATGCAATTTCCATTTTTATTTTTATTCAACTTCCATTTTTATTCAATTTCCTTTTCTATTCACCTTCCTTTTTTTAATTAATTTCCAAATAATTCATTAAGGTGTAGTGGTTTTTGAATGAACGTCCATTTTTCTTCATTTTCGTTTTCTATTTAACTTCCTTTATTATGTAATTTCCAAATAGATCGTTAAGGTATAATGGTTTCTTGAATGAACTTCGATTTTTATTTTTATTCAGCTTCCATTTTTATTCAATTTGCTTTTCTATACAACTTCTTTTTCTATTTAATTTCCAAATATATCGATAAGGTATATTGGTTTTTTGAATGAACTTCCATTTTTAATTTTATGTAATTTCTATTTTTATTTTTATTAAACTTCCATTTTTATTCAATTTTCTTTTCTATTCAACTTACTTTTTTATTTAATTTCCATATAGATCGTTAAGGTATACTGGTTCCCTAAATAAACTTCGATTTTTATTTTTATTCAATTTCCAAATAGATCGTTAAGGTATACTGGTTTCTTGAATAAACTTCGATTTCTATTTTTATTCAACTTCCATTTTTATTCAATTTCTTTTTCTATTAAACTTCCTTTTTTATTTAATTTCCAAATAGATCGATAAAGAATAGTGGTTTCTTGAATGAACTTTCATTTTTAATTTTCTGCAACATCCATTTTTATTTTTATTCAACTTCCATTTTTATTCAATTTCTTTTTCTATTCAACTTCCTTTTTTATTTTATTTCCAAATAGATTGTTAAGGTATAGTGGTTTATTCAATGAACTTCCATTTTTAATTTTATGCAACTTGCGTTTTTATTTTTACTCAACGTCCATTTTTATTCAATTTCCTTTTCTATTCAACTTCATTTTTTATTTAATTTCCAAATAGATCATTAAGGTATAGTGGTTTCCTGAATGAACTTGCATTTTTAATTTTATGCAATTTCCATTTTTATTTTTATTCAACTTCCATTTTTATTCAATTTCCTTTTCTATTCACCTTCCTTTTTTTAATTAATTTCCAAATAATTCATTAAGGTGTAGTGGTTTTTGAATGAACGTCCATTTTTCTTCATTTTCGTTTTCTATTTAACTTCCTTTTTTTTTTTGTAATTTCCAAATAGATCGTTAAGGTATACTGGTTTCTTGAATAAACTTCGATTTCTATTTTTATTCAACTTCCATTTTTATTCAATTTCCTTTTCTATTAAACTTCTTTTTAAATTTAATTTCCAAATAGATCGATAAAATATAGTGGTTTCTTGAACGAACTTTCATTTTTAATTTTCTGCAACATCCATTTTTATTTTTATTCAACTTCCATTTTTATTCAATTTCTTTTTCTATTCAACTTCCTTTTTTATTTTATTTCCAAGTAGATCGTTAAGGTATAGTGGTTTATTCAATGAACTTCCATTTTTAATTTTATGCAACTTCCATTTTTATTCTTATTCGACTTCCATTTTTATTCAATTTCCTTTTCTATTCAACTTCCTTTTTTATTTAATTTCCAAATATATCGTTAAGTTATAGTGGTTTCTTGAATGAACTTCCACTGTTAATTTTATGCAAATTCCATTTTTATTCAATTTCCTTTTCTATTCAACTTCATTTTTTATTTAATTTCCAAATAGATCGTTAAGGTATAGTGGTTTCTTAAATGAACTTCCATTGTTAATTTTATGCAACTTCCATTTGTATTTTTTCACAACTTCCATTTTTATTCAATTTCCTTTTCTATTCAACTTCATTTTTTATTTAATTTCTAAATAGATCGTTAAGGTATAGTGGTTTCTTAAATGAACTTCCATTTTTAATTTTATGCAACTTCCATTTTTATTTTTATTCAACGTCCATTTTTATTCAATTACATTTTCTATTCAACATCATTTTTTATTTAATTCGAAATAGATTGTTAAGTTATAGTTGTTTCTTGAATGAACTTCCATTACTACTTTTATGGAAATTCTATTTTTATTTTTATTCCACTTCCATTTTTATTCAATTTCCTTTTGTATTCAACTTCCTTTTTTATTTAGTTTCCAAACAGATCGTTAAGGTTTAAGGGTTTCTTGAATGAACTTCCATTTTTAATTTTATGCAACTTCCATTTTTATATTTACTCGACTTCCCATTTTATTCAATTTCTTTTTCTATTCAACTTCATTTTTTATTTAATTTCCAAATAGATCGTTAAGGTATAGTAGTTTTCTGAATTAACTTCCATTTTTAATTTTATGCAATTTCCACTTTTATTCAATTTCCTTTCTATTCACCTTCCTTTTTTTTAATTAATTTCCAAATAATTCATTAAGGTGTAGTGGTTTCTTGAACGAATTTCCATTTTTCTTCATTTTCCTTTTCTATTTAACTTCCTTTTTTATGTAATTTCCGAATAGATCGTTAAGGTATAGTTGTTTCTTAAATGAACTTCCCTTTTTAATTTTATGAAACTTCCATTTTTATTTTTATTCGACTTCCATTTTAATTCAATTTCCTTCTCTATTCAACTTGCTTTTGAATTTCATTTCCAAATAGATCGTTAAGGTATAGTGGTTCCTTGAATGAACTTCGATTTTTAATTTTATTCAACTTCTATTTTTATTCAATTTCCATTTCTATGCAACTTCCTTTTTTATTTAATTTCCAAATAGTTCGATAAGGTATAGTGGTTTCTTGAATGAACTTCCATTTTTAATTTTATGCAACTTCCTTTTTTATTTTTATTCAACTTCCATTTTAATTCAATTTCCTTTTCTATTCAACTTCCTTTTTTATTTAATTTCCAAATAGATCGTTAAGGTGTAGTGGTTTCTTCAATGAACTTCGATTTTTATTTTTATTAAACTTCCATTTTTATTCAATTTCCTTTTATATTCAACTTTTTTTTTTATTTAATTTCCAAATAGATCGATAAGGTATAGTTGTTTCTTGAATGAACTTCCATTTTTAATTTTCTGCAACTGCTGTTTTTATTCAATTTCTATTTCTATTCAACTTCCTTTTTTATTGAATTTCCTAATAGATCGTTGAGGTATAGTGGTTAATTCAATGCAACTTCCTTTTTTCTTTTTATTCAACTTTCATTTTTATTCAATTTTCTTTTCTATTTAACTTCTTTGTTTATGTAATTTCCGAATAGATCATTAAGGTATAGTGGTTTCTTGAATGAACTTCGATTTTTATTTTAGTTCAACTTCCATTTTTATTCAATTTCCATTTCTATGCAACTTCCTCTTTTATTTAGTTTCCAAATAGATCGTTAAGGTTTAAGGGTTTCTTGAATGAACTTCCATTTTTAATTTTATGCAACTTCCATTTTTATTTTTATTCAACTTCCATTTTTATTCAATTTCCTTTTCTATTCAGCTTCATTTTTTATTTAATTTCCAAATAGATCGTTAAGGCATAGTGGTTTTTTGTTGAATGAACTTCTCTTGTTAATTTTATGCAACTTCCATTTTTATTTTTTCTTAACTTCCATTTTTATTCAATTTCCTTTTCTATTCAACTTCATTTTTATTTAATTTACAAATAGATCGTTAAAGTATAGTGGTTTTTTGAATTAACTTCCATTTTTAATTTTATACAACTTCCATTTTTATATTTATTCAACTTCCAATTTTGTTCAATTTCTTTTTTCTATTCACCTTCCTTTTTTTAATTAATTTCGAAATAATTCATTAAGGTGTAGTGGTTTCTTGAATGAATTTCCATTTTTCTTCATTTTCCTTTCTATGCAACTTCCTTTTTTATTTAATTTCTAAATAGATCGATAAGGTAGTGTGGTTTCTTGAATAAACTTTCATTTTTAATTTTCTGCAACTTTCATTTTTATTTTTATTCAACTTCCATTTTAATTCAATTTTCTTTTCTGTTCAATTTTCTTTTTTGTTTAATTTCCAAATAGATCGTTAAGGTATAGTGGTTTCTTGAATGAACTTCGATTTTTATTTTTATTCAATTTTCTTTTCTATGCAAAATCCTTTTCTATTTAATTTCCAAATAGATCGATAAGGTATAGTGGTTTTTTGAATGAACTTCCATTGTTAATTTTCTGCAACTTCCATTTTTATTTTTATTCAACTTCCGTTTTTATTCAATTTCTATTTCTATTCAACTTCCTTTTTTATTTAATTTCCAAATAGATTGTTGAGGTATAGTGGTTAATTCAATGAACTTCCATTTTTATTTTTACGCAACTTCCATTTTTATTTTTGTTCAACTTCCATTTTTATTCAATTTCCTTTTCCATTCAACTTCCTTTTTTATTTAATTTCCAAATAGATCGTTAAGGTATAGTGGTTTGTTCAATGAACTTCCATTGTTAATTTTATGCAACTTCCATTTTTATATTTACTCAACTTCCTTTTTTATTCAATTTCCTTTTCTATTCAACTTCATTTTTCATTTAATTTCCAAATAGATGATTAAGGTATAGTGGTTTTTTGAATGAACTTCCATTGTTAAATTTATGCAACTTCCATTTTTATTCAATTTCATTTTCTATTCAACGTCATTTTTTATTTAATTTCAAAATAGATCGTTAAGGTATAGTGGTTTCGTGAATGAACTTCCATTTTTAATTTTATGCAACGTCAATTTTTATTTTTTTTCAACTTCTATTTTTATTTAATTTCCTTTTCTATTCACCTTCCTTTTTTATTTAATTTCCAAATAATTCATTAAGGTGTAGTAGTTTCTTAAATGAACTTCCGTTTTTCTTCATTTTCCTTTTCTATTTAACTTCCTTTTTTCTATAATTTCCGAATAGATCGTTAAGGTATAGTGGTTTCTTGAATGAACTTCCATTTTTATTCAATTTCCTTTTCTATGCAACTTCCTTTTTTATTTAATTTCCTAATAGATCGATAAGGTATAATGGTTTCTTGAATGAACTTCCAGTTTTAATTTTATGCAGCTTCCATTTTTATTTTTATTCAACTTCCACTTTTATTCAATTTCTTTTTCTATTCGACTTCCTTTTTTATTTAATTTCAAAATAGATCATAAGGTATAGTGGTTTTTTGAATGAACTTCGATTTTCATTTTTGTTCAACTTCCATTTTTTTTCAATTTCCTTTTATATTCAACTTCCTTTTTTATTTAATTTCCAAATAGATCGATAAAGTATAGTTGTTTCTTCAATGAACTTCCATTTTAATTTTTATTCAACTTCCATTTTTATTCAATTTCATTTTCTATTCAACATCATTTTTTATTTAATTTCGAAATAGATTGTTAAGTTATAGTTGTTTCTTGAATGAACTTCGATTTCTACTTTTATGCAACTTCTATTTTTATTTTTATTCTACTTCCATTTTTATTGAATTTCCTTTTCTATTCAACTTCCTTTTTTAATTAGTTTCCAAATAGATCGTTAAGATTTAAGGGTTTCTTGAATGAACTTTCATTTTTGATTTTATGCAACTTCCATTTTTATTTTTTCTCATGTTTTATTTTTATTCAATTTCCTTTTCTATTCAACTTCATTTTTTTATGTAATTTACAAATAGATCGTTAAAGTATAGTGGTTTTATGAATTAACTTCCATTTTTAATTTTATGCAACTTCCATTTTTATTTTTATGGAACTTCCATTTTTATTCAATTTCCTTTTCTATTCACCTTCCTTTTTTTATTTAATTTCCAGATAATTCATTAAGGTGTAGTGGTTTCTTCAATGAACTTCTATTTTTATACAATTTCCTTTTTCAAATCAACTTCCTTTTCTGTTTAATTTCCATCTAGGTCGTTAACGTGTATTGGTTTCTTGAATGAACTTCTATTGTTACTTTTATGCAACTTCCATTTTTATTTTTACTCAACTTCCATTTTTATTAAATTTCCTTTTCTATTCAACTTCATTTTTTTATTTAATTTCCAAATAGATCGTTAAGGTATAGTGGTTTCCTGAATGAACTTGCATTTTTAATTTTATGCAATTTCCATTTTTATTTTTATTCAACTTCCATTTTTATTGAATTTTCTTTTCTATTCACCTTCCTTTTTTTAATTAATTTCCAAATAATTCATTAAGGTGTAGTGGTTTTTGAATGAACGTCCATTTTTCTTCATTTTCGTTTTCTATTTAACTTCCATTTTTTATGTAATATCCAAATAGATCGTTAAGGTATAATGGTTTCTTCAACGAACTTCGATTTTTATTTTTATTCAACTTCCATTTTTATTCAATTTGCTTTTCTATACAACTTCTTTTTCTATTTAATTTCCAAATATATCGATAAGGTATATTGGTTTCTTGAATGAACTTCCATTTTTAGTTTTATGCAACTTCTATTTTTATTTTTATTCAACTTCCATTTTTAGTCAATTTCCTTTTCTATTCAACTTACTTTTTTATTTAATTTCCAAATAGATCGTTAAGGTATACTTGTTCCCCGAATAAACTTCGATTTTTATTTTTATTCAACTTCCTTTTTTATTCAATTTCCTTTTCTATTCAACTTACTTTTTTATTTAATTTCCAAATAGATCGTTAAGGTATACTTGTTCCCCGAATAAACTTCGATTTTTATTTTTATTCAACTTCCTTTTTTATTCAATTTCCTTTTCTATTCAGCTTCCTTTTTTATTTAATTTCCAAATAGATCGTTAAGGTATACTGGTTTCTTAAATAAACTTCGATTTCTATTTTTATTCAACTTCCATTTTTGTTCAATCTCCTTTTCTATTAAACTTCCTTTTTTATTTAATTTCCAAATAGATCGTAAAGTATAGTGGTTTCTTGAATGAACTTTCATTTTTACTTTTCTGCAACTTCCATTTTTATTTTTATTCAACATCCATTTTTATTCAATTTCTTTTTCTATTCAGCTTCCTTTTTTATTTCATTTCCAAGTAGATCGTTAAGGTATAGTGGTTTATTCAATGAACTTCCATTTTTAATTTTATGCAACTTCAAATTTATTTTTATTCAATTTCCTTTTCTATTCAACTTCATTTTTTATTTAATTTCCAAATAGATCGTTAAGTTATAGTGGTTTCTTGAATGAACTTCCACTGTTAATTTTATGCAAATTCCATTTTTATTTTTACTCAACTTCCATTTTTATTCAATTACCTTTTCTATTCAACTTTATTTTTTATTTAATTTCCAAATAGATCGTTAAGGTATAGTGGTTTCTTGAATGAACTTCCATTGTTAATTTTGTACAACTTCTATTTTTATTTACTCTCAACTTCCATTTTTATTCAATTTCGTTTTATATTCAGCTTCATTTTTTATTTAATTTACAAATAGATCGTTATTGTGTAATGGTTTTTTGAATGAACTTCCATTTTAATTTTATGCAATTTCCACTTTTATTTTTATTCAACTTTCAATTTTATTCAATTTCCGTTTGTATTCACCTTCCATTTTTTATTTCATTTCCAAATAATTGATTAAGGTGTAGTGGTTTCTTGAATGAACTTCCATTTTTATTCATTTTTCTTTTCTATCTAACTTTCTTTTCTATTTAATTTGCAAACAGATCGTTAAGGTATTGTGGTTTCGTGAATGAACTTCCATTTTTATTTTATGCAACTTCCATTTTTATTCAATTCCCTTTTCTATTCACCTTCATTTTTTTTGTTTAATTTCCAAATAATTCAACAAGGTGGTGTGGTTTCTTGATTGAACTTCCATTTTTATACAATTTCCTTTTTCTAATCAACTTCCTTTTTTATTTAATTTCCAAATAGATCGTTAACGTATACGGGTTTCTTGAATGAACTTCCATTGTTAATTTTATGCAACTTCCATTTTTATTCAATTTCCTTTTCCATTCAACTTCATTTTTTATTTAATTTCCAAATAGATCGTTAAGGTATAGTGGTTTCTTGAATGAACTTTCATTTTTAATTTGATGCAACTTCCATTTTTATTTTTATTCAACTTCCATTTTTATTCAATTTCCTTTTCTATTCACCATCCTTTTTTTATTTAATTTCCAAATAATTCATTAAGGTGTAGTGATTTCTTTAATGAACTTCCATTTTTATACAATTTTCGTTTTCTAATCAACTTCCTTTTTTATTTAATTTCCAAATAGATCGTTAAGGTATACTGGTTTTTTGAATTAACTTCCATTGTTAATTTTATGCAACTTCCATTTTTATTTTTACTCCACTTCCATTTTTATTCAATTTCTTTTCTATTAACTTCATTTTTTATTTAATTTCCAAATAGATCGTTAAGGTATAGTAGTTTCTTGAATGAACTTCCATTTTCAATTTTATGCAACTTCCATTTTTATTTTTTCTCAACTTCAATTTTTATTCAATTTCCTTTCCTATTCAACTTCATTTTTTATTTAATTTACAAATAGATCGTTAAGGTATAATGGTTTTTTGAATAAACTTCGATTTTTAATTTTATGCAACTTCCATTTTTATTTTTATTCAGCTTCCATTTTTATTCAATTTGCTTTTCCATTCACCTTCCTTTTTTTGTTGAATCTCCAAATAATTCATTAAGGTGTAGTGGTTTCTTGAATGAACTTCCATTTTGATTCATTTTCCTTTTCTATCTAACTTCCTTTTCTATTTAATTTCCAAATAGATCGTTAAGGTATAGTGGTTTCTTGAATGAACTTCCATTTTTAATTTTATGCAACTTCCATTTTTATTCAATTTCCTTTTCTATTCACCTTCCTTTTTTTATTTAATTTCCAAATAATTCATTAAGGTGTAGTGGTTTCTTGAATGAACTTCCATTTTCATACAATTTCCTTTTTCTAATCAACTTCCTTTTTTATTTAATTTCCAAATAGATTGTTAACGTAGAGTGGTTTCTTGAATGAACTTCCATTGTTAATTTTATGCAACTTCCATTTTTATTTTTACTCAACTTCCATTTTTATTCAATTTCCTTTTCTATTCAACTTCATTTTTTATTTAATTTTCAAATGGATCATTAAGGTATAGTGGTTTATTGAATGAACTTTCATTTTTAATTTGATGCAACTTCCATTTTTATTTTTATTCAACTTCCATTTTTATTCAATTTCCATTTCTATTCACCATCCTTTTTTTTATTTAATTTCCAAATAATTCGTTAAGGTGTAATGGTTTCTTTAATGAACTTCCATTTTTATACAATTTCCTTTTTCTAATCAACTTCTTTTTTTTATTTAATTTCCAAATAGATCGTTACGGTATAGTGGTTTCTTGAATGAACTTCCATTGTTAATTTTATGCAACTTCCATTTTATTTTTATTCAATTTCTTTTTTTATTCAACTTCATTTTTTATTTTATTTCAAAATAGATCGTTAAGGTATAGTGGTTTCTTGAATGAACTTGCATTTTTAATTTTATGCAATTTTCATTTTTATTTTTATTCAACTTCCATTTTTTTTCAATTTCCTTTTCTATTCACTTTCCTTTTTTTATTTAATTTCCAAATTATTCATTAAGGTGTAGTGGTTTCTTGAATGAACTTCCATTTTTATTTTTATGCTACTTCCATTATTACTTAATTTAACTTCCATTTTTGTTCTAGTGCCTTTTCTATTCACTTCCTTTTTTTATTTAATTTCAAATAATTCATGAAGGTGTAGTGGTTTCTTGAATGAACTTCCATTTTTATACAATTTCCTTTTCTAGTCAACTTCCTTTTTTATTTAATTTCCAATTAGATCGTTAACGTATAGTGGTTTCTTGAATGAACTTCCATTGTTAATTTTATGCAACTTTCATTTTTATTTTTAGTGAACATCCATTGTTATTCAATTTCCGAAAAGATCGTTAAGGTATTGTGGTTTCTTGAATGAACTTCCATTTTTAATTTTACACAACTTCCATTTTTATTTTTTTTCAACTTCCATTTTTATTCAATTTCCTTTTCTATTCACCATCCTTTGTGTAACGCCCTCAAAATAAACCATAAATCATACATTCATGAGACAAGAAAGGGATATCATATTCCATGCATCGGAGTGTTAAGTGCCGAAGTATTTAATGTTGACAACAAAAGTAAATGCCATACGGGCTTACAACTTTCCAAGTCAACACTTGGGTTCAACAAAAAAAGAGTTGTAAATCTTTATACAAAATAAGCCCTTGGCTTGATTTACATGTAATACAAAAAGATAACAACAAAAGATCTTTCACCCTCTAAGCCTCCCAAGCTACGTCCTTGGAGGTGGCATACCATCTGTACCTGAAAATGATGTCCCATAAAGGGTGAGACAAAACTTAGTAGAGATATACTAAACCAAGTATGAGAAATAACTAAAACATTAGCATTCGATAAATGGTTAACACTTGTAAACCAACTAGTAACACAACCCAGTTCCATGACAAAAACACCCATGTTTCATTCCACCTTCCTTTACTTATCCAATTCAAATTCATAAGCATGGCTCATTATCTAGCCAAACAATTAAATGAGACTACAGCTCATATTAAAACATTTCAATACTTCAATTATCTACGTTATGCAAACGTAATTAGGATTTCAGGACTTTCACCCTGGACACTCCGGCCAACTTAGTTATCAATGGAGTCCATCCCCTATCTCCTCTCAACCCATGGAGTACATCCCCTATCTTCTCCCAACAAGATACATATGCAATGTATTTAAACAGTTCATCATATACAATGATCAATCCAGGCACATATTCAATGTGTTAATTCAACCGTCATATTCAATGACTTAAAAATTTGATTAGTTTCAGTTTTTCCTAATCAACATACAGTATCTACAATAATCAAGACTATTCTCTACTGATAGCCCAAAGCAGTTGTCTCTGAACAGATAATAAATTTATCAAACAGATAAAATATCAACATTTTCATAGGAGAGTGATTTATTTATCCAACTACATCATTCAATCTCATAATTTCCTAATTTCATGATTTTCAACTCAATCTCACATTTGCCCAAATTAATTATTCAAACTAATTATTCAATATAATTAGGGTTTTTTCCCCCTTTTTCAAATAACAACCATAAGGTTCAATTTCAACAATTCAACCACAGTAATTCCATTTTTCAAGGTCTCACGTACACATGGAGTTTAACAATTGAAACACCCCCCCTTTATATAACTTCAAAACAAACCCTAACTTTTCCAAACTTACCATAATCCACCATTTATACAAAATAACTAAAATCTATGTCAAAACTCATAAGAAGGAGTAAGGTATCCCTACCTCAAATGAAGAGACCAAATGGAGAAGATGAAGAAAACTCAAGATGCTCCAAACCCAATGATTTTCGGATCAAAACGTAGTCCACACCAAGCTCCACACTTTTTACAAAGGGACAAGAGTAGACACACCCAAGAACCCAGTGTTTTTCTAGAGAGAAGGTGTAATATAGAGAGAGAGAAGCAGCCGGGGCTAGGGTTTGAGCAAAGAAGATGATGAAAAAGTGAAGAAAAAGCTGCTACTGCGAACTGATATATTCGAACCTCGCTCGAGCGAAGAAATGGTCGCTCGAGTGACCAGACACAAAGAAGCCTCGCTTGAGCTCAGAGAGCCTCGCTCGAGCCAACAACACAAAGCTTCAGGTCTGCAACCCAGAAGCATGCTTGAGCGCAAGAATGCTCGCTCGAGCGAAGAAACCCAAAACATACAGCTCGCTTGCTCGAGCGAAGGAAAGCTTGCTCGAGCGAAGGAAAGTTTGCTCGAGCCAAGAAACACAACCTCCAGGTCCAAACTTAGACGCAGACGCATGCTCGAGCGCAAGAATTCTCGCTCGAGCCAACAGACACACCACTAAAAGCTCGCTCGAGCGAAGGAACCCTGGCTCGAGCAAAGAAACTAAAACACAGATCTCACTCGAGCAACAAAAGCCTCGCTCGAGCGAAGACACCAAAAATTGGGCAGCAATAATTTGTTTCAAAACACACCCAATGTCACGCCCTCAAAATAATAACATTAAACCCACAATATTGACATGCATTAATATATAAAAGATCAACATCCTTCTATTCATCAGAGTCATTACATAAAGTATTACATCTTAATAACATTAAATGCCATATAGGCTTTCATCTTTCCAAGACATTGCTTGGTTACACAAATAGAGTCTCGCTCATTACACATTAAGCCCTTGGTTTGAATCTACATGTAATACATCAAAAAGAAAGAAACACAACAAAAAGTCTGTCCGCCTCTAGCCTCCCAAGCTATGTCCTTGGAGGTGGCATGCTACCTGTACCTGAAAATGATATTCCCGTATAGGGTGAGCCAACAGCCCAGTAGAAATACACTAACCAGCTATGAACAATGACTAAAAGATTAACAGTTTGATAGATGGTTAACACTTTTACATTCTTTCATAACACTTTACAGTTTCATGACATTCAAGTCCATGGTACATTTCATTTTCCATTTTCTTTCAATTCTCAATTCATAATTATGGCTCAGAACCTGACCAAACAATTTATATGAGATAGCAACTCATATTAAACATTTTCCCATTTCACAATAGATAAGCATACTAGCTATATCAACACATCACAGATAAGTATAAGAACTATATCACACTTCCAACGATAAGCATATGAGCTATATCAACACTTCAACAGATAAGCATATGAGCTGTATCTACACTTCAACAGATAAGCATATGAGCTGTATCTACGGAGTCCATCCCCTATCTCCTCCCAAACAATATCCGGTTTAGAGGTCCATCCCCTATCTTCCCCCTAAACCGCGGAGTACATCCCCTATCTCCTCCAACACAACACAATGCATATAAACAATTATTATACACATCATCAGTCAATACATAAAGTTAATGTATTCTTTCAAACGTCATACTCAATGACACATTCTAGTGATTAGTTTTAGTTTACCTAATCATCATGCGTTGTCTACAACAATCAAGACTATCCTCCACCGATAGCCCAAAGCAGTTATTTCTAAACAGAAAATAAATGCACAAAATGAATATAAAATCATCATTTCAACTAGGTGAGCGATAAATAATTCAACTACACCCTTTAATCCCATACATTCCCAATTCTAACATTCCCATTTCAATTCCTCATTTCTCACAATTAATTATACCAATTAATTAACCAATGTAATTAGGGCATTTTTCCATAATTAACATTACAACCCTAAGGTTCCATTTTCATCAATGTTTCAACATTAATTCCATTTCTTCATGCTAAACATGCATATATGTTTTATATATTTAAAACCCCAACTTTTGTAAAATTACACAAAAGCCTAAACTTTCTCAAAATTACCCAACAACCCCCAACATATCAAAATGCTAAACTTTAAAGACAATGCTCATAAAGAGGAGTAGGTTATCCCTACCTCAAGCCAAGAAGAGAAGATGCAAAACTCCTAAGCACTTCAATTTACGACCCCAACAGAAATTGTAGCAACCATACACGTGGGGTCCACTTCAATTACCAAATCCGACGGCCCATAACACAATCTCATAACAGAGGTATATGGGCCAAATATTTTCCACAAGACTCTTGAAAGAGATCCGTCCACCAAATTTTTATAGTCCACAGACAAGAGCATCAACAACTGCCCCAGTTCCATGAATGGAATACTGCAACCTGGCTTGTACCATTCTTCCGAAGGTGTCCAGGAAGTTGATGAAATAAACTGCAGGTTTGCACTGCATGACTCGCACTCAATCTTATCAACATCAACATTTACCACGCAAAGCCTTTGTCTTCTCATCTACTTCGTCCAAATGAATATGCGCGAGTGGCGTAACCAGCAGTAAAATTTGCATTATCCAGCAACTCAAGGATCTGTAACTGGGCAACAAACTCAAATACTACGGCTATTGGCCTTGCAATGCCGCACAAGACAAAACCACATTCAATATCCTCCTTTTTGTCTTAAGATCAATCTGTTGCATCAGTTCAACAATCTCACATTCCTTCACAACAGCATGCATGTGCAACACAGCCTTGTAACCAGCAGTAGCAACACCTCCAGTCAAGGCAGCAGCGAGAGTGTACATGAGGAACTCCACAATTTCTTCTCTGCTCCGGCGGGGGAACGAACTGGCTGCCTTAGACTTCCCAAACCAATTTGCAGCAGAATCTGGGTGTCTCCGGCGATACCAAGCTGTGGTATTATTCACACGTCTTAGGCCTCACCACCGCACTCCGCCACCGAGGAAACACAAGGCTTCTCGGCCACCATTGAAGTAGAGGGCTAGGTCTCGAGCTATAGATTTGAATGCGAATATTTTTTAGGACAAACCCAACGCCATTCTCTCTCTCTACCAGCTCACACATCACTCAGCACATTCACCACATAGCAGACCCACGGCATGACCAACCTCTCTCTTGTCCCCAAAAATATTCCTCACACTATGTAAACTCCATTCCAACACCTCTTCTTTAATTTAATATCCCACCGAAAGCATCCACATTCTAATAAAAAATGGAAATTCTAATGCCCCACCATTGATCATGTTAATAAAGAACCAAACAAAGAGAACTCTGATACTGTAAGTCCAAGCTCGTCCTTGGTAACATTGTATGAAGTTGGTGGAATTCTTCCTTCAATTATTTTATTTCCACCGAAAGTTAAACCCAGCTGGATGGTAAGATATATATATATATTAAACATATCTTTTTTTTTCCACCAAACATATGCACCCACATCCCTTTCTATATATATATATATTTTTACATCTGCACTCACATCCCTTTCTATATATATATATATTTTATTTATTTATTTTTAAACTTAGGTCATCACACCCAACTTGTTACAAACCTGCCCAACACATCCCAAAATTGAAATGCAAAGAATTGAAGGGCGGAAATGCAACATATACAACAACAGACATCCACAGAACCTAGTCCGGAATACAATATCCAATGGAGGGAAAACCGGGATCGCTATACTTTTTTTATTTAATTTCCAAATAATTCATTAAGGTGTAGTGGTTTCTTAAATGAACTTCCATTTTTATACAATTTCCTTTTTCTAATCAACTTCCTTTTTTATTTAATTTCCAAATAGATCGTTAACGTATAGTGGTTTCTTGAATGAACTTCCATTGTTAATTTTATGCAACTTCTATTTTTATTTTTACTCAACTTTCATTTTTATTAAATTTCCTTTTCTATTCAACTTCATTTTTTATTTAATTTCCAAATAGATCGTTAAGATATAATGGTTTCTTGAATGAACTTGCATTTTTAATTTTATGCAATTTTTATTTTTATTTTTATTCAACTTCCATTTTTATTCATTTTCCTTTTTTATTTAACTTCATTTTTTATTTAATTTTCAAAGTAGATCGTTAAGGTATAGTGGTTTCTTAAATGAACTTCCATTTTTAATTTTATGCAACTTCCGTTTTTATTTTTATTCAACTTCTATTTTTATTCAATTTCCTTTTCCATAAACCTTCCTTTTTTTATTTAATTTCCAAATAATTCATTAAGGTGTAGTCAGTGGCGGAGCCAAGAAAAGAAGTCAGAGGGGGCATTTCTTAATTACAACATTAAAAATATTTACAAAAATATTTCATATAAATTTTTACGATTGACTTCAAGAAATATAAAACAAATAAATAAATAAATCAATGTGTTTGGTTTGAGTTTTTTGAATTAAGTTTTTTATTTTTTATTTTATTTTATTTTTTTTTGTTTTTAGTAAATATTTTTAAAATTTTAGGCATTTTTTTTTTTACTTTTTTAGGTACATGATGTATTTTAAAAAAATAAAATATTTGTGAAAAAATATTTTTAAAAATTAATAAATACATAAAAATACGAAAAATGTATTGATTTTTTGTATTTTTTTATATTTTTGATATTTAGTGACTTTTTTAAAGATTTTTTAAAAAATTATACTTTTTAAGTATATTTATATTAGGTGTGTCTAAAAATTAAAAAAATTGCTTAAAATATTAAAAAAATTCAATAAAACAAAAAAATACGAAAAAGAAAAACGTAAAATTTTTTGAAAAGTGTTTTCAGAAAACTCAAACCAAATAAAGTGAATATGTTATTTGTAATTAGTGTATCATGGACAACATTAAAAAAAGTCATGGATATAAAGCTTTAAAATAAATTATATAATGATAAAGTAATTTTTTTATACAAAATATGCGTAAAAATTCAATATAATAGTCATACAACGCAATCGTTGACATGTGATATTACCAATCAATAATAAAGAAACACATGGAGGCAGGGGCGGAGGGAGCATGTGACCAGGGGGGTCACGTGCCCCCCCTGGATTTTGGGAATTTTTTTTTTTTTTTTGCAAACATAAAAAAAAATAAATAAAAAAGTATAAAAATATTATTAGAGTGAAATGTCAATGACATTTTAAAAATTATGAAAACAATAATGGTTGTTTTGATTGAAAATGAAGAGACTATTATAAATAAACCATATTAGCTATGAAAATTTTTGAATGTAACGACGATGTCATTATTAGTGATATGCAAGTATAAGTAATCTCATTATAAAGATATGAAATTTATTGGATTGTTAGTTACATTTGACATGTGGGGTTCACTATTTATGCGTTTATTTATCATTAGTGGGTGATGTTACATACTAGTGATGACGTGGTATTACCATTATATTGAATTTTTAATCAAATTTTGTATCAAAAAATAATTTATCATTATATAATTTATTTTAAGGCTTATATCCATATTTTTTTTTGTATTGTCCATGATGCACTAGTTACAAATAATATATTTTTTTTCTTGATGTTTCCTGAAATCAATCATAAAAAATTTACGTAAAATATTTTTATAAAAATTATTATAATTAGTAAGTGCCCCCTCTAAATTAATTTTCTGGCTCCGCCACTGCATGGAGGGTGAACCCTGCATATTAAATGTAACTAATAATTCAATAAATTCTATATTTTCATTAAAATTAATTATATTTGCATATCAATAATGATAAAGATCACCATTATATTGAAATTCTCATAGATAATAATATCGTAGTCTCTTTATTTTCAATCAAAACAATCATCATTGTTCTTATAATTTTAAAAATATCATTGACATTTCACTCTAAATAATATTTTTATAATTTTTTTGTATAAAATATTTTCTTTATGTTAAAAAAAAAAAAAAAAACTCTCCAAAACTCAGGGGGGGCACGTGACCCCCCTAAGCCCTCCTTCCCTCCGCCCCTGGGTGTAGTGGTTTCTTGAACGAACTTCCATTTTTATTCATTTTCCTTTTCTATATAACTTCCTTTTTTTATTTAATTTCCAAATATATCGTTAAGGTACAGTGGTTTCTTGAATGAACTTTCATTTTTAATTTTATGCAACTTTCATTTTTATTTTTATTCAACTTCCATTTTTATTCAATTTCCTTTTCAATTCACCTTCCTTTTTTTATTTAATTTCCAAATAATTCATCAAGGTGTAGTGCCTTATTGAACGAACTTCCATTTTTATGCAATTTCCTTTTTCTAATTAACTTCCTTTTTTATTTAATTTCCAAATATATCGTTAACGTATAGTGGTTTCTTGAATGAACTTCCATTGTTAATTTTATGCAACTTCCATTTTTATTTTTACTCAACTTCCATTTTTATTCAATTTTCTTTTCTATTCAACTTCATTTGTTATTTAATTTCCAAATAGATCGTTATGGTATAGTGGTTTCTTCATTGAAATTCCATTGTTATTTTCCAAATAAATCGTTAAGGTATAGTGGTTTCTTGAAAGAACTTCCATTTTTAATTTTATGCAATTTTCATTTTTATTTTTATTCAACTTCAATTTTTATTCATTTTCCTTTTCTATTCAACTTCCTTTTTTATTTAATTTCCAAATAGATCGTTAAGATATCATGGTTTATTGAATGAACTTCCATTTTTAATTCTATGCAACTTCCATTTTTATTTTTATTCAACTTCCATTTTTATTCAATTTCCTATTCTATTCACCTTCCTTTTTTTAATTAATTTCCAAATAATTCATTAAGGTGTAATGTGTGGTTGAATGAACTTCCATTTTTATACAATTTCCCTTTCTAATCAACTTTCTTTTTTATTTAATTTCTAAATAGATCGTTAACGTGTAGTGGTTTCTTGAATGAACTTCCACTGTTAATTTTAGGCAATTTCCATTTTTATTTTTACTCAACTTCCATTTTTATTCAATTTCCTTTTCTATTCAGCTTCATTTTTTATTTAATTTCCAAATACATCGTTAAGGTATAGTGGTTTCTTGAATGAACTTTCATTTTCAACTTTATGCAATTTCCATTTTTATTTTTATGCAACTTCCATTTTTATTCAATTTCCTTTTTTATTTAACTTCCCTTTTTATTTAATTTCCAAATAGATCGTTAAGGTATAGTGGTTTCCTGAATGAACTTCCATTTTTAATTTTATGCAATTTGCATTTTTATTTTTATTCAACTTCCATTTTTATTTATTTTCCTTTTCTATTTAACTTCCTTTTTTATTTTATTTCCAAATAGATCGTTAAGGTATAATGGTTTCTTGAATGAACTACCATTTTTAATTTTATACAACTTCCATTTTTATTTTTATTCAACTTCCATTTTTATTTAATTTCCATTTCTGTTCACCATCCCTTTTTTATTTAATTTTCAAATAATTCATTAAGGTGTAGTGGATCCATTTTGGAATGAACTTACATTTTTAATTTTATACAATTTCCATTTTTATTTTAATAAAACTTCCATTTTTATTCATTTTTCCTTTCTATTTCACTTCCTTTTTTTATTTAATTTCCAAAAGATCGTTAAGCTATAGTGGTTTCTTGAATGAACTTCAATTTTTAATTTTGTGCAACTTTCATTTTTATTTTTATTTAACTTCCATTTTTATTCAATCTCCTTTTCTATTTACCTTCCTTTTTTTTATTTAATTTCCAAATAATTCATTAAGGTGTAGTGGTTTCTTGAATAAACTTCCATTTTTATACAATTTCCTTTTCTAATCAAGTTCCTTTTTTTGTTTAATTTCCAAATAGATCGTTAACGTCTGTTGGTTTCTTGAATTAACTTCCATTGTTAATTTTATGGAACTTCCATTTTTATTCAATTCGCTTTTCTATTCAACTTCATTTTTTATTTAATTTCCAAATAGATCGATAGGGTATAGTGGTTTCTTCAATGAACTTCCATTTTTAATTTTATGCACCTGCCAGTTTTATTTTTATTCAACTTCCATTTTTTTTTAAATTTTCTTTTCTATTCAACTTCTTTTTGTATTTAATTTCCAAATAGATTGTTAATGCATAGTGGTTTCTTGAATGATCTTCGATTTTTATGTTTATTCAACTTCCATTTTTATTCAATTTCCTTTTCGATTCAACTTCCTTTTTCATTTAATTTCCAAATAGATCGATAAGGTATAGTGGTTTCTTGAATGAAATTCCATTTTTAATTTTCTGCAACTTCCATTTTTATTTTTATTCATCTTCCATTGCTATTCAATTTCTTTTTCTATTGAACTTCCTTTTTTATTTAATTTCCAAATAGATCGTTAAGGTATAGTGGTTTATTCAATGAATTTTCATTTTTAATTTTATGCAACTTCGATTTTTATTTTTATTCAACTTCCATTTTTATTTAATTTCCTTTTCTATTCAACTTCCTATTTAATTTATTTCCAAATAGGTCATTAAGCTATAGTGGTTTCTTGAATGAACTACCATTGTTAATTTTATGCAACTTCCATTTTCATTTTTACTCAACCTCCACTTTTATTCAATTTCCTTTTCTATTCAACTTCATTTTTTATTTAATTTCCAAATAGATCGTTAAGGTATAGTGGTTTCTTGAATGAACTTCCATTGTTAATTTTATGCAACTTCCACTTTTTTTCAATTTCCTTTTCTATTTAACTTCATTTTTTTATTTAATTTCCAAATAGATCGTTAAGGTATACTGGTTTCTTCAATGAACTTCCATTTTTAATGTTATGCAACTTCCATTTTTATTTTTATTCAACTTCCATTTTTATTCAATTTCCTTTTCTATTCACATTCCTTGTTTTATTTAATTTCCAAATAATTCATTAAGGTGTAGTGGTTTTTTGAATGAACTTCCATTTTTCTTCATTTTCCTTTTCCTTTTCTATTTAACTTCTTTTTTTATGTAATTTCCGAATAGATCGTTAAGGTATACTAGTTTCTTGAATGAACTTCGATTTGTTTTTATTCAACTTCCATTTTTATTCAATTTCATTTTCTATGCAACTTCCTTTTTTATTTAATTTCCAAATGGATCACTAAGGTATAGTGGTTTCTTTAATGAACTTCCATTTTTAATTTTATGCAACTTCCATTTTTCTTTTACTCAACTTCCATTTTAATTCAATTTCCTTTTCTATTCAACTTCCTTTTTTATTTAATTTCCAAACAGATCGTTAAGGTATACTGGTTTTTTTAATGAACTTCAATTTTTATTTTTATTCAACTTCCATTTTTATTCAATTTCTTTTTATATTCAACTTCCTTTTTTATTTAATTTCCAAATAGGTCGATAAGGTATAGTTGTTTCTTGAATGAACTTCCATTTTTAATTTTCTGCATGTTCCATTTTTATTTTTATTCAACTTCCATTTTTATTCAATTTATATTTCTATTCAACTTCCTTTTTTATTTAATTTCCAAATAGATCGTTGAGGTATTGTGGTTTATTCAATGAACTTCCATTTTTAATTTTATGCAACTTTCATTTTTATTTTTATTCAACTTCCATTTTTTTTCAATTTCCTTTTCGATTCAACTTCCTTTTTTATTTAATTTCCAAATAGATCGTTAAGATATAATGGTTTCTTAAATGAACTTCCATTGTTAATTTTATGCAATTTCCATTTTTATATTTACGTAACTTCTATTTTATTCAATTTCCTTCTTGATTCAACTTCATTTTTTATTTAATTTCCAAACAGATCGTTAAGGTATAGTGGTTTTCTTTAATGAATTTCCATTGTTACTTTTATGCAACTTCCATTTTTATTTTTTCCCAACTTCCATTTTTATTCAATTTCCTTTTCTATTCAACTTCATTTTTTATTTAATTTCCGAATAAATCGTTAAGGTATAGTGGTTTCTTGAATAAATTTCCATTTTTAATTTTATGCAATTTCCATTTTTATTCAATTTCCTTTTCTATTCACCTTCCTTTTTTTTAATTAATTTCCAAATAATTCATTAAGGTGTAGTGGTTTCTTGAATGAATTTCCATTTTTCTTCATTTTCCTTTTCTATTTAACTTCTTTTTTTATGTAATTTCCGAATAGATCGTTAAGGTATAGTTGCTTCTGAAATGAACTTCCTTTTTTAATTTTATGCGACTTCCATTTTTATTTTTATTCAACTTCCATTTTAATTGAATTTTCTTTTCTATTCAACTTCCTTTTTTATTTAATTTCCAAATAGATCGTTAAGGTATAGTGGTTTCTTAAATGATTGTTGATTTTTATTTTTATTCAATTTCCTTTTCTATGCAACTTCCTTTTGTATTTAAAATCCAAATAGATCGATAAGGTATAGTGGTTTCTTGAATGAATTTCCATTTTTAATTTTATGCGACTTCCATTTTTATTTTTATTCAACTTCCATTTTAATTCAATTTCCCTTTCTATTCAACTTCCTTTTTTATTTAATTTCCAAATAGATCGTTAAGGTATAGTGGTTTCTTGAATGAACTTCGAATTTTAATTTTATTAAACTTCCATTTTTATTCAATTTTCTTTTATATTCAACTTCCTTTTTTATTTAATTTCCAAATAGGTCGATAAGGTATAGTTGTTTCTTGAATGAACTTTCATTTTTAATTTTCTGTAACTTCCATTGTTATTTTTGTTCAACTTCCGTTTTTATTCAATTTCTATTTCTATTCAACTTCCTTTTTTATTTAATTTCCAAATAGATCGTTGAGGTATAGTGGTAAATTCAATGAACTTCCATTTTTATTTTTATGCAACTTCCATTTTTATTTTTATTCAACTTCCATTTTTATTCAATTTCCTTTGCTATTCAACTTCCTTTTTTTTATTTAATTTACAAATGGATCGTTAAGATATAGTGGTTTCTTGAATGAACTTTCATTGTTAATTTATGCAACTTCCATTTTTATATTTACTCAACTTCTATTTTTATTCAATTTCCTTTTCTATTCAACTTCATTTTTTATTTAATTTCAAATAGATTGTTAAGGTATAGTAGTTTCTTGAATGAACTTCCAATTTTACTTTTTTGCAATTTCCATTTTTATTCAATTTCCTTTTCTATTCTCCTTCCTTTTTTTAATTAATTTCCTAATGATTCATTAAGTGTAGTGGTTTCTTGAATGAATTTCCATTTTTCTTCATTTTCCATTTCTATTTAACTTCCTTTTTTATGTAATTTCCGAATAGATCGTTAAGGTATAGTTGTTTCTTAAATGAACATTCCTTTTTAATTTTTTGCAACTTTCATTTTTATTTTTATTCAACTTCCATTTTAATTCAATTTCCTTTTCTATTCGACTTCCTTTTTTATTTAATTTCCAAATAGATCGTTAAGGTATAGTGGTTTCTTGAATGAACTTCGATTTTTATTTTTATTCAATTTCCTTTTCTATGCAACTTCTTTTTTTATTTAATTTCCAAATAGATTAATAAAGTATAGTGGTTTCTTGAATGAACTTCCATTTTTAATTTTATGCAACTTCCATTTTTATTTTTATTCAACTTCCATTTTAATTCAATTTCCCTTTCTATTCAACTTCCTTTTTAATTTAATTTCCAAATAGATCTTTAAATATATTGGTTTTTGAATGAACTTCGAATTTTATTTTTATTAAACTTCCACTTTTATTCAATTTTGTTTTATGTTCAACTTCCTTTTTTATTTAATTTCCAAATAGGTCGATAAGGTATAGTTATTTCTTGAATGAACTTCCATTTTTAATTTTCTGCAACTTCCATTTTTATTCAATTTCCTTTTCTATTCACCTTCCTTTTTTTAATTAATTTCCAAATAATTCATTAGGGTGTAGTGGTTTCTTGAATGAATTTCCATTTTTCTTCATTTTCCTTTTCTATTTAACTTCTTTTTTTATCTAATTTCCGAATATATCGTCAAGGTATAGTTGCTTCTTAAATGAATTTCCCCTTTTAATTTTATGCAACTTCCATTTTTATTTTTATTCAACTTCCATTTTAATTCAATTTTCTTTTCTATTCAACTACCTTTTTTATTTAATTTTCAAATAGATCGTTATGGTATAGTGGTTTCTTGAATGAACTTCGATTTTTATTTTTATTCAATTTCCTTTTCTATGCAACTTCCTTTTTTATTTAATTTCTAAATAGATCGTTAATGTATATTTGTTTCTTGAATGAACTTCCATTGTTAATTTCATGCAACTTCCATTTTTATATTTACTCAACTTCCTTTTCAATTCAATTTCCTTTTCTATTCAACTTCATTTTTTATTTAATTTCCAAATTGATCATCAAGGTATAGTGGTTTCTTGAATGAACTTCAAATTTTATTTTTATGCAACTTCCATTTTTATTCAATTTCCTTTTCTATTCAACTTCATTTTTTATTTAATTTCGAAATAGATCGTTAAGGTATAGTGGTTTCGTGAATGAACTTCCATTTTTAATTTTATGCAACTTCAATTTTTATTTTTTTTCAACTTCCATTTTTATTCAATTTCCTTTTCTGTTCACCTTCCTTTTTTTATTTAATTTCCAAATACATCGTTGAGGTATAGTGGTTAATTCAATGAACTTCGATTTTTATTTTTATGCAACTTCCATTTTTATTTTTATTCAACTTCCATTTTTATTCAATTTTCTTTTCTATTCAACTTCCTTTTTTTATTTAATTTCCAAATAGATCGTTAAGATATAATGGTTTCTTGAATGAACTTCCATTGTTAATTTTATGCAACTTCCATTTTTATATTTACTCAACTTCCATTTTTATTCAATTTCCTTTTCTATTCAACTTCATTTTTTATTTAATTTAAAATAGATTGTTAAGGTATAGTTGTTTCTTGAATGAACTTCCAGTTTTAATTTTCTGCAACTTCCATTTTTATTCAATTTACTTTTCTATTCACCATCCTTTTTTTAATTAATTTCCAAATAATTCATTAAGTGTAGTGGTTTCTTGAACGAATTTCCATTTTTCTTCATTTTCCTTTTCTATTTAACTTCCTTTTTTATATAATTTCTGAATAGATCGTTAAGGTATAGTTGTTTCTTAAATGAACTTTCCTTTTTAATTTTATGCAACTTTCATTTTTATTTTTATTCAACTCCATTTTAATTCAATTTCCTTTTATATTCGACTTCCTTTTTTATTTAATTTCCAAATCGATCGTTAAGGTATAGTGGTTTCTTGAATGAACTTCGATTTTTATTTTTATTCAACTTCCATTTTTATTCAATTTCCATTTCTATGCAACTTCCTTTTTTATTTAATTTCCAAATAGATCGATAAGGTATAGTGGTTTCTTGAATGAACTTCCATTTTTAATTTTATGCAACTTTCATTTTTATTTTTATTCAACTTCCATTTTAATTCAATTTCCTTTTCTATTCAACTTCCTTTTTTATTTAATTTCCAAATAGATCGTTAAGGTATAGTGGTTTCTCGAATGAACTTCGATTTTTATTTTTATTAAACTTCCATTTTCATTCAATTTCCTTTTATATTCAATTTCCTTTTTTATTTAATTTCCAAATTGATCGATAAGGTATAGCTGTTTCTTGAATGAACTTCCATTTTTAATTTTCTGCAACTTCCATTTTTATTTTTATTCAGCTTCCGTTTTTATTCAATTTCTATTTCTATTCAAATTCCTTTTTTTATTTAATTTCCAAATAGATCGTTGAGGTATAGTGGTTAATTCAATAAACTTAAATTTTTATTTTTATGCAACTTCCACTATATTTTTATTCAGCTTCCATTTTTAGTCAATTTCCATTTCTGTTCAACTTCCTTTTTTATGGTTTCTTGAATGAACTTCCATTGTTAATTTTATGCAACTTCCATTTTTATAGTTACTCAACTTCCATTTTTATTCAATTTCCTTTTCTATTCAGCTTCATTTTTTTATTTCATTTCCAAATAGATCGTTAAGGTACAGTGGTTTCTTGAATGAACTTCCATTGTCAATTTTATGCAACTTTCATTTTTATTCAATTTCCTTTTCTATTCAGCTTCATTTTTTATTTAATTTCGAAATAGATCGTTAAGGTGTAGTGGTTCCGTGAATGAACTTTCATTTTTAATTTTATGCAACTTCAATTTTTATTTTTTTTCAACTTCCATTTTTATTAAATTTCCTTTTCTATTCACCTTCTTTTTTTTTTTATTTAATTTCCAAATAATTCATTAAGGTGTAGTGGTTTCTTGAATGAACTTCCATTTTTCTTCATTTTCCTTTTCTATTTAACTTCCTTTTTTATGTAATTTCCGAATAGATCGTTAAGGTATACTGGTTTTTTCAATGAACTTCGATTTTTATTTTAATTCAACTTCCATTTTTATTCAATTTCCTTTTCTATGCAGCTTCTTTTTTTATTTAATTTCCAAATAGATCGATAAGGTATAATGGTTTCTTGAATGAACTTCCATTTTTAATTTTATGCAACTTCCATTTTTATTTTTATTCAACTTCCACTTTTATTCAATTTCCTTTTCTTTTCAACTTCCTTTTTTTATTTAATTTCCAAATAGATCGTTACGGTATTGTGGTTTCTTGAATGAACTTCGATTTTTATTTTGATTCAACTTCCATTTTTTCTTCAATTTCCTTTTATGTTCAACTTCTTTTTTTATTTAATTTCCAAATAGATCGATAAGGTATAGGTTTTTCTTGAATGAACTTCCATTGTTAATTTTATGCAACTTCCATTTTTATTTGTATTCAACTTCCATTTTTATTCAATTACATTTTCTATTCAACATCATTTTCTATTTAATTCGAAATAGATTGTTAAGTTATAGTTGTTTTTTGAATGAACTTCCATTTCAACTTTTATGCAACTTCTATTTTTATTTTTATTCAACTTCCATTTTTATTCAATGGCCCTGTTTGATACAGCTTAATTTCAGCTTATTTCAGCTTTCAGCTTAATTTAAGCTATTTTGATGTGTTTGGTTTAGCTTAACAATACAGCTTATAGCTTTTTGTAAGTCAGAAATCAATTTATTCTTTGAGTGGGGCAGAAGAAGCTTAATTTATAAGTCAGAAATCAGCTTATGTTCATAGTTATAAGTTATAAGCTGTTAAGGTATAAACTATAAGCACTTTCCCACAGCTCTACCAAACAGGGCCAATTTCCTTTTCTATTCAACTTCCTTTTTTATTTAATTTATAAATAGATCGTTAAGGTTTAAGGGTTTCTTGAATGAACTTCCATTTTTAATTTTATGCAACTTCCATTTTTATTTTTACTCAACTTCCATTTTTATTCAATTTCCTTTTCGATTCAACTTCATTTTTTATTTAATTTCCAAAAAGATCGTTAAGGTATAGTGGTTTCTTGAATGAACTTCTATTGTTAATTTTATGCAACTTCCATTTTTATTCAATTTCCTTTATTTTATTTCCAAATATTTCATTAAGGTGCAGTGATTTCTTGAATAGACTTCCATTGTTATTCATTTTCCTTTTCTTTCTAACTTCCTTTTTTATTTTATTTCCAAATAGATCGTTAAGGTATTCTGATTTCTTGAATGAACTTCTGTTTTTAATTTTATGCAACTTCCATTTTTATTCAATTTCCTTTTCTATTCACCTTCATTTTTTTGTTTAATTTCCAAATAATTCATTAAGGTGGTGTGGTTTCTTGAATGAACTTCTATTTTTATACAATTTCCTTTTTCTAATCAACTTCATTTTTTATTTAATTTCCAAATAGATCGTTAACGTATTGTGGTTTCTTGAATGAACTTCCATTGATTATTTTATGCAACTTCCATTTTTATTTTTACTCAACTTCCATTTTTATTCAATTTCCTTTTCTATTCAGCTTCATTTTTTCTTTAATTTCCAAACAAATCGTTAAGGTATAGTGGTTTCTTGAATAAACTTTTATTTTTAATTTGATGCAACTTCCATTTTTATTCAATTTCCTTATCTATTCACCATCCTTTTTTTATTTAATTTCCAAATAATTCATTAAGGTGTAGTGATTTCTTTAATGAACTTCCATTTTTATACAATTTCCTTTTTCTAATCAACTTCCTTTTTTATTTAATTTCCAAATAGATCGTTACAGTATACTGGTTTTTTGAATGAGCTTCCATTGTTAATTTTATGCAACTTCCATTTTTATTTTTACTCAACTTCCATTTTTATTCAATTTCTTTTCTATTCAACTTCATTTATTATTTAATTTCCAAATAGATCGTTAAGGTATAGTGGTTTCTTGAATGAACTTCCATTTTCAATTTTATGCAACTTTCATTTTTATTTTTTCTCAACTTCAATTTTTATTCAATTTCCTTTTCTACTCAACTTCATTTTTTATTTAATTTACAAATAGATCGTTAAGGTATAATGGTTTTTTGAATGAACTTCGATTTTTAATTTTATGCAACTTCCATTTTTATTTTTATTCAACTTCCATTTTTATTCAATTTCCTTTTCTATTCACCTTCATTTTTTTGTTTAATTTCCAAATAATTCATTAAGGTGTAGTGATTTCTTGAATGAACTTCCATTTTTATTCGTTTTCCTTTTCTATCTAACTTCCGTTTCTATTTAATTTCCAAATAGATCGTTAAGGTATAGTGGTTTCTTGAATGAACTTCCATTTTTAATTTTATGTCACTTCCAGTTTTATTCAATTTCCTTTTCGATTCACCTTCCTTTTTTTATTTCATTTCCAAATAATTCATTAAGGTGTAGTGGTTTTTTTCATGCACTACCATTTTTATACAATTTCCTTTTTCTAATCAACTTCATTTTTTATTTAATTTCCAAATAGATCATTAACGTATAGTGGTTTCTTAAATGAACTTCCATTGTTAATTTTATGCAACTTTCATTTTTATTTTTACTCAACTTCCATTTTTATTCAATTTCCTTTTCTATTCAAATTCATTTTTTATTTAATTTTCAAATAGATAGTTAAGGTATAGTGGTTTCTTGAATAAACTTTCATTTTTAATTTGATGCAACTTCTATTTTTATTTTTATTCAACTTCCATTTTTATTCAATTTCCTTTTCTATTCACCATCCTTTTTTCATTTAATTTTCAAATAATTCATTAAGGTGTATTGGTTTCTTTAATGAACTTCCATTTTTATACAATTTCCTTTTTCTAATCAACTTCCTTTTTTCTTTAATTTCCAAATAGGTCGTTACGGTATAGTGGTTTCTTGAATGAACTTCCATTGTTAATTTTATGCAACTTCCATTTTTATTCAATTTCCTTTTCTATTCAACTTCATTTTTTATTTTATTTCAAAATAGATCGTTAAGGCATAGTGGTTTCTTGAATGAACTTGCATTTTTAATTTTATGCAATTTTCATTTTTATTTTTATTCAACTTCCATTTTTATTCAATTTCCTTTTCTATTCACCTTCCTTTTTTTATTTAATTTCCAAATTATTCATTAAGGTGTAGTGGTTTCTTGAATGAACTTTCATTTTTATTTTTTTATGCAACTTCCATTGTTATTTAATTTAACTTCCTTTTTTGTTCTATTTCTTTTTCTATTCACCTTCCTTTTTTTATTTAATTTCAAATAATTCATGAAGGTGTAGTGGTTTCTTGAATGAACTTTCATTTTTATACAATTTCCTTTTCTAATCAACTTCCTTTTTTATTTAATTTCCAAATAGATTGTTAACGTATAGTGGTTTCTTGAATGAACTTCCATTGTTAATTTTATGCAACTTCTATTTTTATTTTTTGTCAACTTTCATTGTTATTCAATTTCCTTTTCTATTCAACTTCATTTTTTATTTAATTTCCGAGTAGATCGTTAAGGTATAGTGGTTTCTTGAATGAACTTTCATTTTTAATTTTATGCGACTTTCATTTTTATTTTTATTCAACTTCTATTTTTATTCAATTTCCTTTTCTATTCACCAACCTTTTTGTAACGCCCTCAAAATAAACCCATAAATCATACATTCATGATATAAGAAAGGGATATCATATTCCATACATTAGAGTGTGAAGTGCAAAAGTATTTAATGTTGACAACAAAAGTAAATGCCATACGGGCTTACAACTTTCCAACTCAACACTTGGGTTCAACAAAAGAAGAGTTCTAAACTTTATATAAAATAAGCCCTTAGCTTGATTTACATGTAATACAAAAAGATAACAACAAAAGATCTTTCAGCCTCTAAGCCTCCCAAGCTACGTCCTTGGAGGTGGCATACCATCTGTACCTGAAAATGATGTCCCATAAAGGGTAAGCCAAAGCTCAGTAGCGATATACTAAACCAAGTATGAGAAATGACTAAAACATTAGCATTCAATAAATGGTTAACACTTGTAAACCAACTAGCAACACAACCCAGTTCCATGACAAAAACACCAATGTTTTTATTTAACACTTGTAAACCAACCCAACACAACCCAACCCAATTAACACTTGTAAACCAATGTTTTTTTCAATTTCCTTTTATATTCAACTTTCTTTTTTATTTAATTTCCAAATAGATCGATAAGGTATAGTTGTTTCTTGAATGAACTTCCATTGTTAATTTTATGCAACTTCCATTTTTATTTTCATTCAACTTCCTTTTTTATTCAATTACATTTTCTATTCAACATCATTTTTTATTTAATTCGAAATAGATTGTTAAGTTATAGTTGTTTCTTGAATGAACTTCCATTTCTACTTTTATGCAACTACTATTTTTATTTTTATTCCACTTCCATTTTTATTCAATTTCCTTTTGTATTCAACTTCCTTTTTTATTTAGTTTCCAAACAGATCGTTAAGGTTTAAGGGTTTCTTGAATGAACTTCCATTTTTAATTTTATGCAACTTCCATTTTTATATTTACTCAACTTCCATTTTTATTCAATTTCCTTTTCTATTCAACTTCATTTTTTATTTAATTTCCAAATAGATCGTTAAGGTATAGTAGTTTCTTGAATGAACTTCCATTTTTAATTTTATGCAATTTCCACTTTTATTCAATTTCCTTTTCTATTCACCTTCATTTTTTTAATTAATTTCCAAATAATTCATCAAGGTGCAGTGGTTTCTTGAATGAATTTCCATTTTTCTTCATTTTCCTTTTCTATTTAACTTCCTTTTTTATGTAATTTCCGAAAAGATCGTTAAGGTATAGTTGTTTCTTAAACGAACTTCCCTTTTTAATTTTATGAAACTTCTATTTTTATTTTTATTCAACTTCCATTTTAATTCAATTTCCTTTTCTCTTCAACTTGCTTTTTTATTTCATTTCCAAATAGATCGTTAAGGTATAGTGGTTCCTTGAATGAACTTCGATTTTTAATTTTATTCAACTTCCATTTTTATTCAATTTCCTTTTCTATGCAACTTCCTTTTTTATTTAATTTCCAAATAAATCGATAAGGTATAGTAGTTTCTTGAATTAACTTCCATTTTTAATTTTATGCAACTTCCATTTTTATTTTTATTCAACTTCCATTTTAATTCAATTTCCTTTTCTATTCAACTTCCTTTTTTATTTAATTTCGAAATAGATCATTAAGGTGTAGTGGTTTCTTCCATGAACTTCGATTTTTATTTTTATTAAACTTCCATTTTTATCCAATTTCCTTTTATATTCAACTTCCTTTTTTATTTAATTTCCAAAGAGATCGATAAGGTATAGTTGTTTCTTGAATGAACTTCAATTTTTAATTTTCTGCAACTTCCATTTCTATTTTTATTCAAATGCCATTTTTATTAAATTTTTATTTCTATTCAACTTCTTTTTTATTTAATTTCCAAATAGATCGTTGCGGTATAGTGGTTAATTCAATGAACTTCCATTTTTATTTTTATGCAACTTCCACTTTTATTTTTATTCAACTCCCATTTTTATTCAATTTCATTTTCTATTTAACTTCTTTTTTTATGTAATTTCCGAATAGATCGTTAAGGTATACTGGTTTCTTGAATGAACTTCGATTTCTATTTTTATTCAAATGCCATTTTTATTAAATTTTTATTTCTATTCAACTTCCTTTTATATTTAATTTCCAAATAGATCGATAAGGTATAATGGTTTCTTGAATGAACTTCCATTTTTAATTTTATGCAACTTCCATTTTTATTTTTATTCAACTTCCACTTTTATTCAATTTCCTTTTCTATTCAACTTCCTTTTTTTATTTAATTTCCAAATAGATCGTTAAGGTATAGTGGTTTCTTGAATGAATTTCGATTTTTATTGTTATTCAACTTCCATTTTTTTTCAATTTCCTTTTATATTCAACTTCCTTTTATATTTAATTTCCAAATAGGCTGATAAGGTATAGTTGTTTCTTAAATGAACTTCCATTGTTAATTTTATGCAACTTCTATTTTTATTTTTAGTCAACTTCGATTTTTATTCAATTTCATTTTCTATTCAACATCATTTTTTATTTAATTTGAAATAGATTGTTAAGTTATAGTTGTTTCTTGAATGAACTTCCATTTCTACTTTTATGCGACTTTTATTTTTATTTTTATTCTACTTCCATTTTTATTCAATTTCCTTTTCTATTCAACTTCCTTTTTATATTTAGTTTTCGAATAGATCGTTAAGGTTTAAGGGTTTCTTGAATGAACTTCCATTTTCAATTTTATGCAACTTCCATTTTTATTTTTACTCAACTTCCATTTTTATTCAATTTCCTTTTCTATTCAGCTTCATTTTTTATTTAATTTCCAAATAGATCGTTAAGGTATAGTGGTTTTTTGAATGAACTTCTATTGTTAGTTTTATGCAACTTCCATTTTTATTTTTTCTTAACTTCCATTTTTATTCAATTTCGTTTTCTATTCAACTTCATTTTTTATTTAATTTACAAATAGATCGTTAAAATATAGTGGTTTTTTGAATTAACTTCCATTTTTAATTTTATGCAACTTTCATTTTTATTTTTATTCAACTTCCATTTTTGTTCAATTTCTTTTTTCTATTCACCTTCCTTTTTTTAATTAATTTCCAAATAATTCATTAAGGTGTAGTGGTTTCTTGAATGAGTTTCCATTTTTCTTCATTTTCCTTTTCTATGCAACTTCCTTTTTTATTTAATTTCTAAATAGATCGATAAGGTATAGTGGTTTGTTGAATGAACTTTCATTTTTATTTTTTTTATACTTCCATTTTAATTCAATTTTCTTTTCTATTCAACTTCCTTTTTTATTTAATTTCCAAATAGATCGTTAAGGTATAGTGGTTTCTTGAATGAACTTAAATTTTTATTTTTATTCAACTCCCACTTTTATTCAATTTCCTTTTCTAGGCAACATCCTTTTTTATTTAATTTCCAAATAGATCGATAAGGTATAGTGGTTTCTTGAATGAACTTCCATTGTTAATTTTCTGCAGCTTCCATTTTTATTTTTATTCAATTTCTATTTCTATTCAACTTCCTTTTTTATTTAATTTCCAAATATATTGTTGAGGTATAGTGGTTAATTCAATGAACTTCCATTTTTATTTTTATGCAACTTCCATTTTTATTTTTGTTCAACTTCCATTTTTATTCAATTTCCTTTTCTATTCAACTTCGTTTTTTATTTAATAGCCAAATAGATCGTTAAGGTATAGTTTTTTCTTGAATGAACTTCCATTGTTAATTTTATGCAACTTCCATTTTTATATTTACTCAACTTCCTTTTTTATTCAATTTCTTTTTCTATTCAACTTCATTTTTTATTTAATTTCCAAATAGATCATTAAGGTATAGTGGTTTCTTGAATGAACTTCCATTGTTAATTTTATGCAACTTCCATTTTTATTCAATTTCCTTTTCTATTCAACTTTATTTTTTATTTAATTTCGAAATAGATCGTCAAGGTATAGTGGTTTCGTGAATGAACTTCCATTTTTAATTTTATGCAACTTCAATTTTTATTTTTTTCCAACTTCCATTTTTATTCAATTTCCTTTTCTATTTACCTTCCTTTTTTTATTTAATTTCCAAATAATTCATTAAGGTGTAGTGGTTTCTTAAATGAACTTCCGTTTTACTTCATTTTCTTTTTCTATTTAACTTTCTTTTTTATGTAATTTCCGAATAGATCGTTAAGGTATAGTAGTTTCTTGAATGAACTTCAATTTTTACTTTAATTCAACTTCCATTTTTATTCAATTTCCTTTTCTATGCAACTTCCTTTTTTATTTAATTTCCAAATAGATCGATAAGGTATAATGGTTTCTTGAATGAACTTCCATTTTTAATTTTATGCAACTTCCAATTTTATTTTTATTCAACTTACACTTTTATTCAATTTCCTTTTCTATTCGACTTCCTTTTTTATTTAATTTCAAAATAGCTCATAAGGTATAGTGGTTTCTTGAATGAGCTTCGATTTTCATTTTTATTCAACTTCCATTTTTTTTCAATTTCCTTTTATATTCAACTTCCTTTTTTATTTAATTTCCAAATAGATCGATAAGTTATAGTTGTTTCTTGAATGAACTTCCATTGTTAATTTTATGCAACTTCCATTTTTATTCAATTTCATTTTCTATTCAACATCATTTTTTATTTAATTTCGAAATAGATTGTTAAGTTATAGTTGTTTCTTGAATGATCTTCTATTTCTACTTTTATGCAACTTCTATTTTTATTTTTATTCCACTTCAATTTTTATTCAATTTCCTTTTCTATTCTACTTCCTTTTTTAATTAGTTTCCAAATAGATCGTTAAGGTTTAAGGGTTTATTGAATGAACTTCCATTTTTAATTTTATGCAACTTCCATTTTTATTTTTACTCAACTTCCATTTTTATTCAATTTCCTTTTCTATTCAACTTCATTTTTTATTTAATTTTCAAATAGATCGTTAAGGTATAGTGGTTTTTTGAATGAACTTCTATTGTTAATTTTATGCAACTTCCATTTTTATTTTTTCTCAACTTCCATTTTTATTCAATTTCCTTGTCTATTCAACTTCATTTTTTATGTAATTTACAAATAGATTGTTAAAGTATAGTGGTTTTTTGAATTAACTTCCATTTTTAATTTTATGCAACTTCCATTTTTATTTTTATGGAACTTCCTTTTTTATTCAATTTCCTTTTCTATTCACCTTCCTTTTTTTTATTTAATTTCCAAATAATTTATTAAGGTGTAGTGGTTTCTTGAATGAAGTTCCATTTTTATTCATTTTCCTTTTCTATTTTACTTCCTCTTTTATTTAATTTCCAAATAGATCATTAAAGTATAGTGGTTTCTTGAATGAACTTCCATTTTTAATTTTATGCAACTCCCATTCTTATTCACCTTCCTTTTTTTATTTTATTTCCAAATAATTCATTAAGGTGTAGTGGTTTCTAGAATGAACTTCCATTTTTATACAATTTCCTTTTTATAATCAACTTCTTTTTTTATTTAATTTCCATATAGGTCGTTAACGTATATTGGTTTCTTGAATGAACTTCTATTGTTACTTTTATGCATCTTCCATTTTTATTTTTATTCAACTTCCGTTTTTATTCAATTTCCTTTTCTATTCAACTTCATTTTTTATTTAATTTCCAAATAGATCGTTAAGGTATAGTGGTTTCCTGAATGAACTTGCATTTTTATTTTTATGCAATTTCCATTTTTATTTTTATTCAACTTCCATTTTTATTCAATTTCCTTTTTTATTCAACTTCCGTTTTTATTTAATTTCCAAATAGATCGTTAAGGTATATTGGTTTCTTGAATAAACTTCGATTTTTATTTTTATTCAACTTCCATTTTTATTCAATTTCCTTTTCAATTAAACTTCCTTTTTTATTTAATTTCCAAATAGCTCGATAAAGTATAGTGGTTTCTTGAATGAACTTTCATTTTTAATTTTCTGCAACTTCCATTTTTATTTTTATTCAACTTCCATTTTTATTCAATTTCTTTTTCTATTCAACTTACTTTTTTATTTCATTTGCAAATAGATCGTTAAGGTATAGTGGTTTATTGAATGAACTTCCATTTTTAATTTTATACAACTTCCATTTTTATTTTTATTCAACTTCCATTTTTATTCAATTTCCTTTTCTATTCAACTTCCTTTTTTATTTAATTTCCAAATAGATCGTTAAGTTATAGTGGTTTCCAGCATACCTTGGCTGACTCCACTAGGACTGCTAGTCCAATTAATTACAGTAAAGCTACAATCCAGCAGATTTTGCCCATGCAAGCTTGGGGTATGCATTCCCATGTTACCAGGACCTTGGAGATTCGCAACAAGGAATCTCGCTACAATTATTGGGATTACATTGATGCCTTCACACAGTCTTTCTATTACATGAATCCCCCACGAAGCCACTCTTGGTTTTTTCGTGTTCTTCCCGACGTTTTAAAAAACGATCTCCCAAATTGGTTTCTCGTTTGGTGGGATAAGTTTGGCCTCCAGTTAGATGCTTTTCCAGAACCCATTAGACTTGCATTTAATGAATGTCAAGTAGCTTATAGTAAAATTCCAGTTAATAAAGATATTTCTATGACTAAATCAGTAGCTCATTTGGTTATCCGATTTGGCATCCCATGGATTTGGAAGTGGGATTTCCAGTGTGACTTTCAGAATAAAATTCCACGTTTAAAGAGAGTTTTTCTCTACAAATGGTGGACCAAAATGGACGATGCTACGTCCCGCCAAGAACTACTCTAGAAAATCAAGGATCACACACACGCTTGCTGGGATGCTTCTCCCAAACTCATCCCAGCTGCTCCAATACAAAATCCATTTGTTCAAATTCAAATGGAATTACAAAACAAATTTCCAGAATTATCTGAGCAGGAATTAATTATTAAAGTATGGATTATATGAAGGAACAATTCCTGCAATCTCTTTCCAGTGATACAATCAGTATGAAATCTGGTTCCAGCCATCATGAAGAAGAAAAACCTTTTGGTCCAGAAGGAGATGACAATGAATTTACAGTTTTGGCAGGTGAGTCTTAAGACCCGCATGACCTGACCGACAATGAACCCAATCTTGGAGATTTTTGGGATTCTCTTACAGGAAGGATTGTGGAAAAAATCAGCCAGACAAAAGATAAAGGAAAAGGCAAAGCTGATTAATGCCTACTCTTAATTTTGTCTCCCACTCCAGCTAGTCTACTATCCAGCACCATAAGGCGACAAACCACCTTTCGGCAAAAGAAGATGCCTTGTCTGCCATATCTACAGTGACATACCAGCTGTCCAGAAAGCTGGCCTCTACCGACACAACTTGATAAGGAAATGAGAAGGAGATAAGGACATACGACTCCACACCAACCAAGACACGCCACCTGTCTCGCTTCATCCTTATCCTTTTACTTTCATTTGCTATAAATAGGTAGCCTCAGACTTGTTGATGGCAGCTCGAAATTTTAGTTTTTCAGTTTTATATTCTGTAATCTCTCCCTCCTTTCTGTTTCAGTGTGTTTCCATCTTTGAAGTTTGAAACAATAAAATAAAGTTTTGGTACTGATTGTAAGTATTTCTCTCTGTATTTCTTTTATGTATGTCTGTATATCAAATTACTATTTTGAATGACTTGTTAGATTATTATAAAAATAGAAAAAATAATATTGAATACTATCTGTCTATCTGGCCTAATGATTCTTGGAGTTTCCAAGAATTAGAAATCTGTAATAATAAAATAATCCAAGTCCAGAACCAGCTCAATGAGCAAATTTGCCTTTTGGCTACAGCCATTCGGCCTCCCCCTTCATTATAGTAAATCATGAGACCATAAATGTCATAATTAAGATAAAATAAAATAAAACTATGATGAATAATATTCCTGGTTCAGTGCTTAATGATGGTTAGAACAGCCTTAGGGTTAGTGGGACGTCACCCAAGTCGCGTTGACTCAGTCTGTGAGCAGTGATTGTGGTTAGGACCTTTGACTTAGTAAACCGTTGACAGACGTGCTAGCTTTAACCTGTGTCAAGCACCATTGTTGGTATCAGAGCCATGTTTACTGTTCATTGTTAGTTTTCTTTTATTTAATGTTAATTATACATTTATGGTCACCATACATTCTTATGAGTATTGTACCCACAGAAGAAAATACAGTAGCCAATACCATGGCCGATACATAAGCTTCTACATCAGAAGCCAGAGAAATGGTTACATATCAAGATGTCAAGGAGGCACTTGATAAATGGACAATCCCGAAAGTCAAACCAGATACCATCTACAAGATAGGTATGCTCGACTTCTCCAGTCGAAAAATTATAAAAGCATTCGAACATGCTGCCTCTGTCCAGAATAATGATACACTCTTGTATTTATTACAACTCCAAGACTTATATCCTTTTATGGAAAAATATAAATATGTCCATATAGGACTTGTCCAGATTGCTTTTAAACCTCTAACACTTTTGGGTCGAAATACCAGTATCCAGTGTACACTACGAGATGGTAGGTGTACTAATTGGCGAGCTTCGCTCATGGGAGCAATAGAATCTAGTCTTGCACATGGTCCAGTATATTTTGACATTTATCCAAATTTAAGTGTCGCTCTTTCAGATCAGAATTTATCCAGAGTTTTAGAACTCAGAGTTTTATCTCATGGTTATGAGTATCTGCCAGGATCACCACCCTTTGCAGTAATTTCCAGAATATATTTAAAGGTTTTATCTACCTTAAATCCCTATATCAAAAAAACCAGTAATAAAGGCCATACAGTTTTAATTGATACAAATCTTTATAGTAGTCAAGTGGCTGTTCCCAAAATGATTGAATGGGAAAAGATTAAGTTCCCAGAAAGATGGCAAATTACTAATGCTGTTCCAGCCAGACCAATTGTTCAACACAACTTGGATGAAGTCATCCAGACTGAAGGCGGTAATGTTTATCTTAGATTCCAGAGACCACAAAGACAACTTTCACGAAGTATGTCTTCTGCCAGCCTTAGATCTGGACCCTCTTTCAGAGAACCATACAGAGTCAATTTTCCTGAGTCATCCAGACATTCCACAGTAGAGCCTCTAGAGTCTGTTATTCCACCCTCTAGACCTCCTAGTAATCCGGATCAAACTTCAGATCCCATGGATCCAGAAATTCAGGGTCTTCAATTTTCCAGAAATAGAATTCCTCATGGTGTCTATGAACCTAAGGAATCCAGTAGTCATAGAGGACCTTATAGTCCTACAGCCAGTGATATGAATTTTGAAGTTTAATGGATTTTAGTCCTGGAAGTGAAAACGAAAAATCCTAAATAAGGATTTTTATTCAGAACAATATGCAAAATTCAGAGAATGGTATTTTGCTAATCATAATGAAGATCAATTACAGGAAATTAAAATTCAATATTATAAATTTTTGAAAGAAAACGAAATTGAATAAAAATGGAAGTTGAATAAAAATAAAAATGGAAGTTGCAGAAAATTAAAAATGAAAGTTCATTCAAGAAACCACAGAAGGAGATGACAATGAATTTACAGTTTTGGCGAGTGAGTCTCAAGACCCGCATGACCCGACCGACAATGAACCCAATCTTGGAGATTTTTGGGATTCTCTTACAGGAATGATTGCGGAAAAAATCAGTCAGACAAAAGATAAAGGAAAAGGCAAAGCTGATTAATGCCTACTCTTAATTTTGTCTCCCACTCCAGCTAGTCTACTATCCAGCACCATAAGGCGACAAACCACCTTTCGGCAAAAGAAGATGCCTTGTCTGCCATATCTACAGTGACATACCAGCTGTCCAGAAAGCTGGCCTCTACCGACACAACTTGATAAGGAAATCAGAAGGAGATAAGGACATACGACTCCACACCAACCAGGACACGCCACCTGTCTCGCTTCATCCTTATCCTTTTACTTTCATTTGCTATAAATAGGTAGCCTCATACTTGTTGATGGCACCTCGAAATTTTAGTTTTTCAGTTTTATATTCTGTAATCTCTCCCTCCTTTCTGTTTCAGTGTGTTTCCATCTTTGAAGTTTGAAACAATAAAATAAAGGTTTGGTACTGATTGTAAGTATTTCTCTCTGTATTTCTTTTATGTATGTCTGTATATAAATTACTATTTTGAATGACTTGTTAGATTATTATAAAAACAGAAAAAATAATATTGAATACTATCTGTCTATCTGGCCTAATGATTCTTGGAGTTTCCAAGAATTAGAAATCTGTAATAATAAAATAATCCAAGTCCAGAACCAGCTCAACGAGCAAATTTGCCTTTTGGCTACAGCCATTCGGCCTCCCCCTTCATTACAGTAAATCATGAGACCATAAATGTCATAATTAAGATAAAATAAAATAAAACTATGATGAATAATATTCCTGGTTCAGTGCTTAATGATGGTTAGAACCAGATTTCATACTGACTGTATCACTGGAAAGAGATTGCAGGAATTGTTCCTTCATATAATCCATACTTTTAATAATTAATTCCTGCTCAGATAATTCTGGAAATTTGTTTCGTAATTCCATTTGAATTTGAACAAATGGATTTTGTACTGGAGCAGCTGGGATGAGTTTGGGAGAAGCATCCCAGCAAGCGTATGTGTGATCCTTGATTTTCTGGAGTAGTTCCTGGCGGGGCGTAGCATCGTCCATTTTGGTCCACCATTTGTAGAGAAAAATTCTCTTTAAACGTGGAATTTTATTCTAAAAGTCACACTGGAAATCCCACTTCTAAATCCATGGGATGCCAAATCGGATAACAAAATGAGCTACTGATTTAGTCATAGAAATATCTTTATTAACTGAAATTTTACTGTAAGCTACTTGCCATTCATTAAATGCAAGTCTAATGTGTTCTGGAAAAGCATCTAACTGGAGGCCAAACTTATCCCACCAAACGAGAAACCAGTTTGGGAGATCGTTTTTTAAAACGTCGGGAAGAACACGAAAAAACCAAGAGTGGCTTCGTGGGGGATTCATGTAATAGAAAGCCTGTGTGAAGGCATCAATGTAATCCCAATAACTGTAGCGAGATTCCTTGTTGCGAATCTCCAAGGTCCTGGTAACATGGGGATGCATACCCCAAGCTTGCATGGGCAAAATCTGCTGGATTGTAGCTTTACTGTAATTAATTGGGCTAGCAGTCCTAGTGGAGTCAGCCAAGGTATGCTGGAAATGAACAGAGGCAAGTTCTATAAGAATTTGTTCGAATACATATCTGTATTGATCAAAATGTGGGGGGGAATTTTGCGTGGTTAAATACCGCCGCTTAATTTCCCACGAATCAACCATCCACTGGATATCTTCTGTATTAATGTAGAGGACAGTTTCCTCAATGATGGAATTCTGGAAATAAGTATTTTCTGGAGCAAGGAGGACATCTTTAGCCGAACGGCTTGATTCCCCTTTTTTACTGGAATGGCCACCAAGGGCTGGAAATTCTGTATGGTAGGGATTGCCCCTACCGCGGCCCCTTCTGCCGGAGCCCCGGCCTCTATTCTGCATGAGATTTTTGCAAATATTCTCGAGCTAGAAAATCGGGAAAAGAATTATTTTCACCTTTGATATATTCGATATCAAAAACAGAAAGTTGACCCTGCCATGAAGCAAAAATTTGTTTTTGGGCCAAATTAGCAACATCTTTTTTAAAGATTTGTTTAGCAGCAGAACAATCAACACAAATTAAAAATTACTGATTTAATAAATCATCTTGGAATTTTAAAACACATTTAACAATTGCTAAACATTCTTGTTTGATTGTCGGATAATTTTTGGCTGCAGAATTCCAAATACCAGAGTGAAATCGTAAAAGTTCTTCTTTGTTAGTATTTGGATTAAATTGTTTTAATATGCCACCAAAACCAAGGTTTGAGGCATCTGTTTCTACAATCTTCTTCCAGGCTGGATGTGGTAAAGATAACAAGGTAGAGTTTTTACTCTCGCTTTTATCTTTTGAACTGCTGCGGTATGGTCGGGTCCCCAAGGTGGAGGATTTTTTCTAAGTCTGGAATATAATACTGCTGCATCAGTAGCAAGATTAGGGTAGTAATCATGGATATAATTTAAACTACCCAAAAATCATTGTAATTGAGTTTTGTCTTTAATTTCATTAGGAAATTTGAAGGCAAATTCCATGCTCCTATTGATCGGAATAATAGTACCATTATGAATATTATTGTAATAACCCAACCCTCATATCTGTTTCTGGTATATTTTCGGTCTGTTATTCTGTGCATTTACTTGCTTTCTGTGAAATTTTAATTAAACAAAACTTATGAAAAGTGATTCATATATGTGGCATTTTTATTAGTGTATTTGAAACCTCCTTATTTTTTTGGGGGTATTGATTGTGGTGGTAATATGATGGTAGAATAAGATTGGACCAAAAACTTTAATTCGAATAAGTCGCCTACGCTCAACCATCACTCTTTTGCCCCTTTCTTTTTCCACACTTTGAATTTGAATGTGAGGTTAGAACCATTAGAAAGCTTATCTCCGGGGCTTCAATTTGGACACAAGAACGACCTAAAACGGAGTCCGGATGAGAGAGTTACGCATGTTTGAAGTTTTAGAATCTGTGCTGGGAGCAGGTCCGCTCGAGCGGGAATTGAGACGCTCGAGCGGGTTTTACGAGAACAGCAACTTAAAAACGGGTTTTTTGGATATTTTCTCACATTTTCTTTTTCATTCTTCTTTCCTCTCACTCTAAGTCCGAAACCCAAGCCCCAAAACCTTGATTTCCTCTACTTTGATCCACAATCCACCATGGTTTTTGCATCAAGGAGGGAGAACAAGAGAGGATCAACGTTTTTACCCGATTGGAACTCAGATTTGCGAAGAATTCTGCTCAAAGCTTGCTCCTTTGTTGATTCTTGAGGTAAGGATTCTAATACTCTTCAATACTTACATCCATAGATAGATTTGAGATATTTTCATTGTGTAATTGTACAAATTTTCATTTTATAAGTATATAGAAGAAATTATGAGATTTTGGGAATTTCGGGTTTGAACATTGGGGGTTCAATTGATGGGTTAAGGTGATGGAGTATAACCCTTAGATGTATAATCAAGGAGAAAATTGGGATGTAAGGTAATGATATGAGAAGTTTGAATATTTATGGAAACTTTATTTTTCTTGGAAACCCTAGGTTAATTTGTAATGATACATAATGATTTTGCCCAAATTGAAAGTTGAATCATGAAATTGGTAGGTTGAATTATATGTGTTCAAGTTTAATTGGAATTTGGTTATGTTTGAAAATTATGTTTAAAATTTGCGAATGAACTTGGTTAAATGCATTATAAATCATGTTATAATAAATGGGAAATTGGGGGAAAAGATTTGTTGATGATGTGGATGATATAAATTCGGTTATGGAATGTTGAAATGGAATTTAAGAAGTCCTTTTGAAATATGTTGAATTATATTTAATGATGTTGAGTTGAATCATGTTGCCTATGTTGAATTGTGATGATTATGTGGGATGCTATTGACTATGTTGATATTGATTTTTGTGACCTAAATGTGGAGTTTTCAAAAATGGGTTTAATCCCAAATCATTTTACTAAATATTTGTGGGCTTGCTTAGTTATTAAATCAAGAGAAGGATTTAATGGGATTTCTTTATGGGGATGGGAAAATGTTTGGTTTTTGGTGAAAACACTAGAAATTTAAGGAGTTTTGGGGAACATGGAAATGTTCATAAAAAATCCTTTCTTTCTTTGAATAGAAGATGAATGGGCGTAAATCCCGTAATGTGTTTTGTAAGACTAGTAATCTTTTATATATATATATTGAGTTGGTGTAACGCCCTCAAAATAATCCCATAATAAATAATATAAACATGCATTATTATATTAAAACAATAATATAAATCCATCCATCAGAGTATTATGAAATAAAACATCAGAATAAATGCCCTACGGGCTTACATCTTGCCAAGCCAACACTTGGACATAATTTACTGAGTTCTAACTCAAAACAGATAAAGCCTAGGCTTGAAGGATTACAATGTTCAAATAAACCAAATAAAATAAAACAAGTCTTCAAATTCAATTCCTCACAAGCTAAGTCCTTGGAGGGAGTGAACCACCTGAACCTGAAAAATAAAGTTCCCATATAGGGTGAGCCACAGCCCAGTAGAGAAATACTAAACCAAGCATAAGTAATAACTAAAGCATTAGCATCTGATACATGGTTAACACACTATAATCAAGTTACAATATTCATGACACGACTGTCTACACTGCCTATGACACATTGTCTATGGCACATTTTACTTTCCACTTATGACTCAGAACCTGGCCAAATAACTCAACGGGGTTTCATCTTTTATTAACAATACTTCCAATTCAACAGGAATAACAATTCAAGTTAGACCTAACCATAACAAATACGCAAGTTGGTATCGTATCAATCATAACCAATTCACTTCCATACTTCCCAACTGATACACATTTTAGTGATGTATCATATCAACAATAAATAGAAATATATCTATTAATCAATAAGCACACATAAGAGTGATGCTACTGGAGTCCATCCCCTATCTCCTCCCAATAAATCCGGTATAGAGGTCCATCCCCTATCTTCCCCTAAACCGTGGAGTTCATCCCCTATCTCCTCCAAAACCAATGCATATGCAATAAAACACAAAATTGCCATATACAACTCATAATTAATACACAAATGTTCTGTATTAACTCAACAGTCAAACAATTGACTCAATTCCAGTTATACCTAAGCCGCATGCAAGGTCTACAACAATCAATGGCTATCCTCCACCGATAGCCCAAACAGTTATTTCTAAACAAGAAATAAATACATCAATGAATGTAAATTTAACATTCCCAAAGGTAAATAATTAAACTACCCCAAATATATATCATCAATTCATTAAATTTCCCAATTCCATGAATTAAACCAAATTCCACATTATTCCTTTAAATTAATTATACAAATTAATCTAAACCAAACCCTAAGGTTTCTTCCAAAATTACCAAACTGCCCTCACATACCAAAATTACCCAACTACCCCCCACATACCAAAATACTAACACTTAAGATTAAAGCGTATAAATGGAGTAGGAAATCCCTACCTCGAAGAAATAACCCAAAAAGATGATGATGAAGAAGATGCTCGAAACTCCAAAGTGCTCCAAACTGACAACTGCTCAGATTAAATGGAAGCCCTCACTCTCCTCTATCTTATTTGTAAAAGAACTAGGGTAGAAACACACCCTAACTAGATCAAACCTAGGAGAAAAGGTGTTTAGAGAAGAAGAAAGGTCGGACTTTAGGGTTTGAGATCAAAAAGAATGAAAAACTGCCCTAAAAATCCCGCTGTTACACTTAAATACTGGACAGGCTCGCTCGAGCGAAGACCTGGTCGCTCGAGCGACCAGACACAAGAAAGCCTCGCTCGAGCGAAGAGAAGCTAGCTCGAGCCAAAAGCAAAACAGCTCGCTCGAGCGAAGAAAGCTCGCTCGAGCCAACAAACACTGCTCTCAGGTCTATACACTGGACGCAAAGCTCGCTCGAGCGAAGGGACCCTGGCTCGAGCGAAGGACCAAAATCAAAGACCTCGCTCGAGCGACCAACCCAAAAACTGGACATCAACTATTGGTTTCTAAACCCAACCAACCTGCAATTAACCTGTCCAACATATTCCTTAACTCACAACTGAAGAATTAAAGAACAACAACAACAACAATACGATAATATAATCTACGGAACATAAGTCCGGATACACTAATCAAATGGGAAAAGACCGGGGTCGCTATAGTTGGAGAAATAGGTTTGAAAACTTCATGCTGCAAAATATTGGTTGCTCTGTTTTACGTGCTTAACCCTCTGGTATTTCTAGAATTTGTGTTTGATGCCCTTAAGATGCTTGTAAATTCATTCGAAGTAAAATAAAGCAGGAAATGAATTAAGAAAGAAAAGGAATTAATGTATAAGTTGTGTACATGTGTAGGGCATAACCCAGGAAGGACAAGCACTCCGTTATAGCACTGTGAGTAATAGTACTACAAATGTACATTGTTTACCGTTAAGAAATATTGTTAACAACATTCTGTTCTTCATGAGCTAATATGTTAACATGTGTGTTGATTGGGAATTGATGTGAACATTGAAAGAGTTAGCAAACATCGGTATGACTCTGAACCCACTCTGTATTTTGGGTTATGGCTAATAATTATTGTCAATGTACCATCCTAAGACTTACCTATGATTCTGGATAAGAATTGCATACAAACTATTAACACTGTGAAGTTAGTTAATAGAAAGAATTGCGTATCACCGACATTGTTATGTAATTCATGTTATGATATGAATTGTTCTGGCCTGTTGATGTAATGGTACATTTACCTTCGGATTGTTGGTAATGTTAAGGTTCTGTTAATTACGAAACAAGTATGTCTACCATATGTTTTGTTTGCTATTGATAATTAATGTTACCACTCTATTATCTGCTAGTCAGTGGCATTGAAACAAGCAAATAGGATGTATATGCATTATGGAACTGTGATAGCTACGTATTTCTGAAAGCGTTCAGTCTGTGAAATATGTTCACCTTTTGCTAACAAATATCAGCAACATTCTGTTAAACTTATATTATCTATGGTAATGTATGTGAATAATGGGAAGAATGTATGTATTTTTTGTATACTTCTGAAGTTAATCTGTTCTGATGTTTTCTGGTATGGAACAAAGTGCTGTACGGAACTAAGTGCTACACCTTGGTGGGAGCCACCTCTAGAATCTGTACGAGCCACCTCTTGAGTCCATACATTTGTTATTTCTGTTACCTTACGCTTATGCGTTCTGTTACCCCACGCTTATGCGTTCTGTTACCTTACGCTTATGCATTCTGTTACCCTACGCTTCTGCGTTCTGTTACCCTACGCTTATGTGTTCTGTTAACCTACGCTTATGCGTTCTGTTACCTTACGCTTATGCGTTCTGTTACCCTACGCTTCTGCGTTCTGTTACCCTACGCTTATGCGTTCTGTTATTTCTGGGCCGATGGTCGTTCTGATATTTCTGTGCTGGTGGCCATTCTGATATTTCTGGACCCATGGTCGTTCCGTATCTGTAGGCCTATGGCTGTTCTGTACATACTGGGCTTTAAGCCACTTTGTTAAGAAAACTGGACCCATGATTGGTTGAGATATAATTATAGGATGTGGTTAATCATATGCTTCTACAGTTACATACTTTATTATTCCAGTTGAACATTACATTATTTATGTACTATTATTCACTGAGTTTCGCTCATTCTGTATTCTGTCTGTTTCTGTAGGTAATCAACCGGGAGTCCAGTCCTGACCCTTAAGGCTCATCTCTTTTGTCAACTTATGTGTGTCCAGGCACTAACTGAAGCCCGTGCATTTTGTAAAGTGTTACTAGATTATTGGCTTATACTTTGGTTGTCTTTCTTTAATATTTTCGTTATACGCCCAATTGTGGGGCTGAGTCGAGATATTTGTGTGCACGTTTTCTATATGTTATTTATTTAGTGTAATGTTGTGATCCTGGCATAATAGTGGTAGCTCAATGGAATATATTCTTTTTTTGTTGTCTGGTGCTTCCGTTCAGGCCCCATATATTACGTATAACAGGTTAAGTATCCGTTTCTGAATAGGTCATGCCCGAAACCTTTAGGGGCGGGTTTTGGGTTGTGACAATTATGGCCTAAAAATCGAATAGTGGTCTGAAAAAGTTGCATTTTTGATGCAGTAACAACTAAACCATTTTTAATAATTACATGTTTAAAGATGTTTAAATGTTTCAAATGCTGGTCGATTGATGAAGAAAAAATTAAAACATCATCAAGATAACAGATAGAAAATTCTGTATAAGGATTAAAGATATCATTCATAATATGCTGGAATTCAGATGGTGCATTTTTTAAACCAAATGGCATGACATTCCATTCAAAATGCCCAAAAGGTACTGTAAAAGCAGTTTTGTATCTATCGTTTTCAGCGATTTGGACCTGCCAATATCCTGATTTCATGTCAAATTTGGAAAATATGACTGCATCCTGGAGTCGATCTAACAGATCTTTCTTATTAGGAACTGGATACCTTATCCACTGTAAGGCTTCATTAAGAGGTTTATAATTGATAACCAATGTTGGCACACCTCTTTCAATTTCTGCATTTTTGTTAACATAAAAGGCAGTACAACTCCAAGGAGATCTACTGGACCTAATCAGCTTTTTCTGGAGAAGAGTATTGATTTCAGTTTTGCAGAGTTCCAAATACTCTTTTTTCATTTGACTTGGCCGAGCGTGAGTTGGAATTTTCCGCTCATCATATCCTGGTTCATATGGCAAAGAAACTATGTGTTTCTTACGATCCCAAAATGCATTAGGAACATCACTGCATATTTCAGCTTGAAATTCTTTTTCAAGAGATTTGATTTTTTGCTAAAAAGAAGACTGTTGAATCCTTTGTTCTGTAGTCAAAAAACTAATTTCTTTCTGAAGAAAATTAATTTGTTTTTCTTTGAAATTAACTAGATCTTTAATCTGATCTAATTCTTTTGTATAAGGTTCAGTAATAAACTCAAAAATAATCGGTTGATTATTAAGGGTTGTATGTATGCCAATAGAATCAATTTTTGTGATTGGCATCAATAAGCACAGAAAAGGTATCCCTAGGATTATGGCCTGGGACATGTTCTTAATAAGAACAAAAGAAGTTGGAAGACATAATCCTTAATTACAAATTAAGACTTCTGGAAGTTTATACTGGATGTATAACGAATTACCACTGGCACTCGTAAGTGATTGTGTAGTTTTATGAAAGTATTTAGTGGAGATCAATCCTTCCTGAATACAATTCATATCTGCTCCACTATCAACAAGAGCAATGGCATCATGAATGATAAAATCAGGTTTAATCATAAAAGTTATACGAATATACCATTTCTGGAAGGTTACTGAATTCATGAGCATAAGATAATCAGGCTCTTTATTTTCTGGAATTAGTGTGGATTCAGAAGTGGATCCATTAGTTTTTTCTTTAGTCTGGAGTTTGTTATTAATCTTTTTAATTTCAGAATTTATAGCAATGTTGGAAGTTTGTAGATGTTTAATTTCAACTTTTAAAGCATTGACTTCCATTTTTAATTCCTGAATAGTAAGAGCTTTTTCTTCAGAAACAGGTTGTAATCGTTGAAAAACTTCTTTCATACTGTAATGTTGAGGAGGAAGGATTTCTTCCTTCTTCTGTTGCTGCAAACATTACTCTAAAAATTTTAATTTTATTTCTGGATTAGGAATATTATCAGCAATATTAATCATCTTCTGTTCGTCTTTTGTAAGAACATTGATACTAGGTCCTCCAATATCAAGACCATTCATTTCAACTATGGCTTTCCAATAGTTGACTTCATCAGAAATTTGATTAATCTGCTGTTTACATTCACAATTTTCGGGAGAATAATCTGAATCAGTACCACTATCTGAAGAGTAGATAGCGGCCAGCTCATCATCTTCATCGGTTGAACTGTCAGACTCATCAGAAAGTATTCTGAGAATTTTTTGCTGGATATCATTATCTAAAGATAGTTCATTAAGTTTTTGTTGTATTTTAGATTTACAACGGTTAGCATAATGACCTATCTGTCCACATTTATAACATTTAATTGTGGATTTAGATGTCTTTTTCCTGGAATATTTTTGTTTTCCTTTAGAAGGAGCTTGTGTCTGGACTTGTTGTTTTGGGTATTTATATTTTCTGGATTTTTTAGAATAAGACTTAAAAGGTTTAGTATTTTTATGTCTTTTCTGTTTGTGAGGATACTGGATTTTATCAGGATAAGCGAATTGTTCACAAAATTCACCTAGCTCTCTTCTTCCTGTAAGATGTTGATGTTTCATTTGTTGCTGTAATTTAAGATCATTGCAAAGTGCAAGACCTTCATCAGTAATAATACCTACAAGTTGGCCATAGGTATATCTACTATACTGAATAGATAGCTCATTATGAGGATCACGTAATTTCTTACGAACTCTTTCGGCAAAAAGAGTTGGAAGACCATCAATGAATTTGGCTTTCCAATGGTCTGAATTAGCATCGGCTTTGCGATGTACTTTTAGCAGGAAAACATCTTTATACCATCTAAAATGAGATAAAGATGGACATCTTAAATTTTGTAAAATTTCTCTATTGCGATCTTCAATGCCTGAAACATTTCCTATAAAATGTAGGATGATGCTATTTACAAGAGTATAAACAGCATCCTGTTCTTCTGTTTCTGCCAGGGTATCTGGATCAACCTTTATTCTGGTGGATCTTAGAATTTCAGCACATTGTGCGTTGGTGAGGACATTATCCCACCATCCTTTAAGAAGACCTGTAAAACCGCTAACAATAAAGCGAACAACTTGATGATCTGTATTTTCATTTTGTTTGCAAACAGTAGCAAACATGAGCATATGTTGGCAAACTTCAAAAATTTGGTATTCTGTATGACCATCAATATTCCATTCGTAAATGGTTTTACTATGGTAAGATTTTTGTTGCTGGAGAAAATCTTCTTCGTAAAGAAGATCTACTAGAGTAGGTCTACTATAATAATGCCTACTAGGTGGCAGGAAAGCTTGTTGATTCATTTGTTTTCCATAATGAACCTTATTCATGGAAGAAGGTTCATTCTGAAAATTAGCTTGGATTTTAGATATTTGGGAAAGTTCCAAATTCTGATAATTTTCGTCTATCTCCTGGATATGGTTTCTGGATAACATATTGACTTGTGAGGATTCTCCTGTATGAAGATCTCTGATCTTTCCTATAAGAGTATCCATGAATTCTGTATTATCTTTTTTATCTTTTAGATTAAACTTGGTTACTGGAGGTGTAGGTTTAATGGCTACTGATTGAAGGTCTGGAGTTTTGGGTTGAAGTTGACACTTATCCTTAATGTGAACAACGGTCTCTTCAATCCTAGTGAGTTGTTTACCCATAGTTTGACAAAAAAGATTTGTATAATTATTCTGTTTTATAACTAGAATTATTTCTCGAACAGTTGCAGTACTGTTAGTTTTTGCTGGAGGTTCTACAAACGTTGAAATGACCAAAGGTTGGGCATTAGAGTCACTTGGAATTAATTCCAAAGACTTTGCAGGTGGGTGAATAGAGGTGATCGTAATACCATCAGTAGTTACCCATTGCTTCTGAATTTTTTCTAACACATTAATTTGGAGATCATGAATATTACCCTTTTCCATAAACCATAGTGGAAAAGAGTATAATTTTTTATTTTCTTTCAAAAATTTATAATACTGAATTTTAATTTCCTGTAATTGATCTTCATTATGATTAGCAAAATACCATTCTCTGAATTTTGCATATTGTTCTGAATAAAAATGCTTATTTAGGATTTTTCAGTTTTCACTTCCAGGACTAAAATCCATTAAACTTCAAAATTCATATCACTGGCTGTAGGACTATAAGGTCCTCTATGACTACTGGATTCCTTAGGTTCATAGACACCATGAGGAATTCTATTTCTGGAAAATTGAAGACCCTGAATTTCTGGATCCATGGGATCTGAAGTTTGGTCCGGATTACTAGGAGGTCTAGAGGGTGGAATAACAGACTCTAGAGGCTCTACTGTGGAATGTCTGGACGACTCAGGAAAATCGACTCTGTATGTTTCTCTGAAAGAGGGTCCAGATCTAAGGCTGGCAGAAGACATACTTCGTGAAAGTTGTCTTTGTGGTCTCTGGAATCTAAGATAAACATTACTGCCTTCAGTCTGGATGACTTCATCCAAGTTGTGTTGAACAATTGGTATGGCTGGAACAGCATTAGTAATTTGCCATCTTTCTGGAAACTTAATCTTTTCCCATTCAATCATTTTGGGAACAGCCACTTGGCTACTGTAAAAATTTGTATCAATTAAAACTGTATGGCCTTTATTACTGGTTTTTCTGATATAGGGATTTAAGGTAGATAAAACCTTTAAATATATTCTGGAAATTACTGCAAAGGGTGGTGATCCTGGCAGATACTCATAACCATGAGATAAAACTCTGAGTTCTAAAACTCTGGATAAATTCTGATCTGAAAGAGCGACACTTAAATTTGGATAAATGTCAAAATATACTGGACCATGTGCAAGACTGGTTTCTATTGCTCCCATGAGCGAAGCTCGCCAATTAGTACACCTACCATCTCGTAGTGTACACTGGATACTGGTATTTTGACCCAAAAGTGTTAGAGGTTTAAAAGCAATCTGGACAAGTCCTATATGGACATATTTATATTTTTCCAAAAAAGGATATAAGTCTTGGAGTTGTAATAGATACAAGAGTGTATCATTATTCTGGACAGAGGCAGCATGTTCGAATGTTTTTATAATTTTTCGACTGGAGAAGTCGAGCATACCTATCTTGTAGATGGTATCTGGTTTGACTTTTGGGATTGTCCATTTATCAAGTGCCTCCTTGACATCTTGATATGCAACCATTTCTCTGGCTTCTGATGTAGAAGCTTCTGTATCGGCCATGGTATTGGCTACTGTATTTTCTTCTGTGGGTACAGTCCTCATAAGAATGTATGGTGACCATAAATGTATAATTAACATTAAATAAAAGAAAACTAATAATGAACAGTAAACATGGCTCTGATACCAACAATGGTGCTTGACACAGGTTAAAGCTAGCACGTCTGTCAATGGTTTACTAAGTCAAAGGTCCTAACCGCAATCACCGCTCACGGACTGACTCAACGCGACTTGGGTGATAGGAGCATGGAATTTGCCTCCAAATTTCTTGATGAAATTAAAGACAAAACTCAATTACAACAATTTTTGGGTAGTTTAAATTATATCCATGATTACTACCCTAATCTTGCTACTGATGCAATAGTATTATATTCCAGACTTAGAAAAAATCCTCCACCTTGGGGACCCGAGCATACCGCAGCAGTTCAAAAGATAAAAGCGAGAGTAAAAACTCTACCTTGTTTATCCTTACCTCTTTTCCACTATGGTTTATGGAAAAGGGTAATATTCCTGATCTCCAAATTAATGTGTTAGAAAAAATTCAGAAGCAATGGGTAACTACTGATGGTATTACTATCACCTCTATTCACCCACCTGCAAAGTCTTTGGAATTAATTCCAAGTGACTCTAATGCCCAACCTTTGGTCATTTCAGCGTTTGTAAAACCTCCAGCAAAAAGTAACAGTACTGCAACTGTTCGAGAAATAATTCCAGTTATAAAACAGAATAATTATACAAATCTTTTTTGTCAAACTATGGGTAAACAATTCACTAGGATTGAAGAGACCGTTGTTCACATTAAGGATAAGTGTCAACTTCAACCCATAACTCCAGACCTTCAACCAGTAGCCATTAAACCTACACCTCCAGTAACCAAGTTTAATCTTAAAGCTAAAAAAGATAATACAGAATTCATGGATACTCTTATAGGAAAGATCAGAGATCTTCATATAGGAGAATCCTCACAAGCAATATGTTATCCAGAAACCATATCCAGGAGATAGACGAAAATTATCAGAATTTGGATCTTTCCCAAATATCTGAAATCCAAGCTAATTTTCAGAATGAACCTTCTTCCATAAATAAGGTTCATTATGGAAAACAAATGAATCAACAAGCTTTCCTGCCACCTAGTAGGCATTATTATACTAGACCTACTCCAGTAGATCTTCTTTACGAAGAAGATTTTCTCCAGCAACAAAAATCTTACCATAGTAAAACCATTTACGAATGAAATATTGATGGTCATGCAGAATACCAAATTTTTGAAGTTTGCCAACATATGCTCATGTTTGCTACTGTTTGCAAACAAAATGAAAATACAGATCATCAAGTTGTTCGCTTTATTGTTAGCGGTTTTACAGGTCTTCTCAAAGGATGGTGGGATAATGTCCTCACCAACACACAATGTGCTAAAATTCTAAGATCCACCAGAATAAAGGTTGATCCAGATACCCTGGCAGAAACAGAAGAACAGGATGCTGTTTATACTCTTGTAAATAGCATCATCCTACATTTTATAGGAAATGTTTCAGGCATTGAAGATCGCAATAGAGAAATTTTACAAAATTTAAGATGTCCATCTTTATCTCATTTTAGATGGTATAAAGATGTTTTCCTGCTAAAAGTATAGCGACCCCGGTCTCTTTCCATTTGGCTGTTGTATCCGGACTTAGGTTCCGGGGATCCTGTCATTATTTAATTGTTGTTGTCGTCCTTTAATTTCTTATTTTGAGTTATAGGATGTATTGGGCAGGTTTGTTGCAGGTTGGTCGGGTTTAGAAACCAAGTGTTGCTGTCCAGAATTTTGGACCTTCGCTCGAGCGAGGAGTTGGTCGCTCGAGCGAGCGATTGCGTCTAGTATAGACCTGTGAGCTGTATTTGCTGGCTCGAGCGAGCTTTTCTTCGCTCGAGCGAGTTTCGAGTTTTTTGCTCGAGCGAGCATTCTGTCGCTCGAGCGTGCTTCTGGGTTGCAGACCTGAAGCATTGCATTCTTGGCTCGAGCGAGACTTTATTCGCTCGAGCGAGTCATTCTTGTGTCTGGTCGCTCGGGCGACCAATCCTTCGCTCGAGCGAGCCTGTCGGGTTTAAATAGGCAGCAGCGGTTTTTAAAACACTTTTTCACCCTCTTTTTGATTCCAGAACCCTAGGTACGACTTCTCTCTCCCTCTACACACCTTCTCTCTTAGGTTTGATCTACTTAGAGTGTATTTCTGCCCTAGAGTCTTTATTAAAAAGATAGAGTGAGCCTAGAGCTTCGTTTTAATCTGAGCGGTTAGCAGTTTGGAGCACTTTGGATTTTGGGTCGTCATCTCCATCTTCTCCATTCGAGTTATTTACTTCGAGGTAGGGATTTCCTACTCTATATTATAAGTTTTGTTCTAAGTTTTGGTAGTTTGATATGTTAGGGGTTATTTGGTAATTTTGGGAAAAACCCTAGTTGCTTAATAAACTAGTTAGTGTAATTAATTTAAGAAAAATTGGGGAATTTAGTCGAATTCATGGAATTGGGGAATTATAAGCTTAAATGGCGTAGTTGGATAATTTAATCACTCGCCTATTGAAATGTTGAGATTATAATTGTTGTTACATTTATTTCCTGTTTAGAAATAACTGTTTTGGACTATCGGTGGAGGATAGTCATGATTGTTGTAGACATTGCATGTGGATTAGGAAAAACTGAAACTAATCACATTGGTTAAGTCATTGATTTTGACTGTTGAATTAATACAGAAATTACGTGTATTGATTGTGTGTTGCATATGCATATTGTTTGGGAGGAGATAGGGGATGTACTCCACGGTTTAGGAGAAGATAGGGGATGGACCTCTAAATCGGATTTTGTTTGGGAGGAGATAGGGGATGGACTCCATTAGTACCGCTTATATGCGTACTTATTGATTATAGAAGTGTTTTTACATGTTATTGATACAGCACTAAAATGTGTATCAATTGGGAAGTATGGAAGTGTTTTGATATGAGCCTTAGTCTCATTTGTTTTGTCGATATTGGAAGAAATGTTAATGTGATATTTAGTTCACTGTTATAGTTTGGCCAGGTTCTGAGCCATATTGAAATAAATGAAAAGTTGAATAAACAACGGAAAGTGAAAAGTGTCATAGACATTAAGGTCATGAAACTGTATGTTGGTGAAATGAATAGTTGTGTTAACCATCTATTAAATGCTATTGCTTTATTCAATGCTTATATTTGGTTTAGTACATTTCTACTGGGCTGTGGCTCACCCTATATGGGGACATCATTTTCAGGTTCAGGTGATGTGCTACCTCCAAGGACTTAGCTTGGAAGGAGTTGGAGTTGAAGACTCTGTTTAGTTTAGTTGTTATTATTCTATTTGATAGTACATGTAAATACTCAAGCCAAGGGCTTAATTTGTAGTTGAGTTAGTACTCATATTTTGTGTCCAAGTGTTGGCTTGGAAAGATGTAAGCCCGTAGGGCATTTACTTTTGATGTTACATGTAATGTTTTTCAATAAGAATACTCTGATGAATGGTATGATGGTTGGTTTTCTCTTATCAATGCATGTTAATGTTATATATATATTATGGGTTTATTTTGAGGGCGTGACAAAAAGTACATCGCAAAGCCGATGCTAATTCAGACCATTGGAAAGCCAAATTCATTGATGGTCTTCCAACTCTTTTTGCCGAAAGAGTTCGTAAGAAATTACGTGATCGTCATAATGAGCTATCTATTCAGTATAGTAGATATACCTATGGCCAACTTGTAGGTATTATTACTGATGAAGGTCTTGCACTTTGCAATGATCTTAAATTACAGCAACAAATGAAACATCAACATCTTACAAGAAGAAGAGAGCTAGGTGATCAAAATGTGGGGGGGAATTTTGCGTGGTTAAATACCGCCGTTTAATTTCCCACGGATCAACCATCCACTGGATATCTTCTGTATTAATGTAGAGGACAGTTTCCTCAATGATGGAATTCTGGAAATAAGTATTTTCTAGAGCAAGGAGGACATCTTTAGCCGAACGGCTTGATTCCCCTTTTTTTACTGGAATGGCCACCAAGGGCTGGAAATTCTGTATGGTAGGGATTGCCCCTACCGCGGCCCCTTCTGTCGGAGCCCCGGCCTTTATTTTGCATGAGATTTCTGCAAATATTCCACTTCCATTTTTATTCAATTTCCTTTTCTATTCAACTTCCTTTTTTAATTAGTTTCCAAATAGATCGTTAAGGTTTAAGGATTTATTGAATGAAATTCCATTTTTAATTTTATGCAACTTCCATTTTTTTTTTACTCAACTTCCATTTTTATTCAATTTCCTTTTCTATTCAACTTCATTTTTTATTTAATTTTCAAATAGATCGTTAAGGTATAGTGGTTTCTTGAATGAACTTCTATTGTTAATTTTATACAACTTCCATTTTTATTTTTTCTCAACTTCCATTTTTATTCAATTTCCTTGTCTATTCAACTTCATTTTTTATGTAATTTACAAATAGATCGTTAAAGTATAGTGATTTTTTGAATTAACTTCCATTTTTAATTTTATGCAACTTCCATTTTTATTTTTATGGAACTTCCATTTTTATTCAATTTCCTTTTCTATTCACCTTCCTTTTTTTATTTAACTTCCAAATAATTCATTAAGGTGTAGTGGTTTCTTGAATAAACTTCCATTTTTATTCATTTTCCTTTTCTATTTTACTTCCTCTTTTATTTAATTTCCAAATAGATCGTTAAAGTATAGTGGTTTCTTGAATGAACTTCCATTTTTAATTTTATGCAACTCCCATTTTTATTCACCTTCCTTTTTTTATTTTATTTCCAAATAATTCATTAAGGTGTAGTGGTTTCTTGAATGAACTTCCATTTTTATACAATTTCCTTTTTCTAATCAACTTCCTTTTTTATTTAATTTCCATATAGGTCGTTAACGTATATTGGTTTCCTGAATGAACTTCTATTGTTACTTTTATGCATCTTCCATTTTTATTTTTATTCAACTTCCATTTTCATTCAATTTCCTTTTCTATTCAACTTCATTTTTTATTTAATTTCCAAATAGATCGTTAAGGTATAGTGGTTTCCTGAATGAACTTGCATTTTTAATTTTATGCAATTTCCATTTTTATTTTTATTCAACTTCCATTTTTATTCAATTTCTTTTTCTATTCAACTTCCTTTTTTATTTCATTTCCAAATAGATCGTTAAGGTATACTGGTTTCTTGAATAAACTTCGATTTTTATTTTTATTCAACTTCCATTTTTATTCAATTTCCTTTTCTATTAAACTTCCTTTTTTATTTAATTTCCAAATAGTTCATAAAGTATAGTGGTTTCTTGAATGAACTTTCATTTTTAATTTTCTGCAACTTCCATTTTTATTTTTATTCAACTTCCATTTTTATTCAATTTCTTTTTCTATTCAACTTCCTTTTTTATTTCATTTCCAAATAGATCGTTAAGTATAGTGGTTTATTGAATGAACTTCCATTTTTAATTTTATACAACTTCCATTTTTATTTTTATTCAACTTCCATTTTTATTCAATTTCCTTTTCTATTCAACTTCTATAGCGACCCCGGTCTTTTCCCATTCGGTTGTTGTATCCGGACTTATGTTCCGTAGATCCTGTTGTTAGAGTATTGTTGTGCTGTCCTCTAAATTCCTTATTCATGAGTTATTGGATGTATTGGGCAGGTTTGTTACAGGTGGGTTGGGTTAGAAACCAAGTGTTGCTGTCCAGATTTCTGGACCGTCGCTCGAGCGAGGAGTTGGTCGCTCGAGCGAGGAGTTGGTCGCTTGAGCGAGCTCGTGCTTTGGTCCTTCGCTCGAGCTAGGGTTTCTTAGCTCGAGTGAGCGACTGCGTCTAGTATAGACCTGAGAGCTGTATTTGTTGGCTCGAGCGAGATTTCCTTCGCTCGAGCGAGCATTCAGTCGCTCGAGCGTGCTTCTGGGTTGCAGACCTGAAGCATCGTATTGTTGGCTCGAGCGAGCTTTCCTTCGCTCGAGCGAGTATTCTTTGTATCTGGTCGCTCGAGCGACCACTTCTTCGCTCGAGCGAGCCTGTTTTATTTAAATAGGCAGCAGCGGTTTTTAAAACATTTTTTCAGCACCTTTTTTATTTCAGAACCCTAGGGACGTTTTCTCTCTCCTTCCACTCACCTTCTCTCTTAGGTTTGATCTATCTAGAGTGTGTTTCTACCCTAGGTTCTTTATTAAAAAGGTAGTGTGAGTCTAGGGCTCCGTTTTAATCTGAACATTTCGCGGTTTGGAGCACTTTGGATTTTGGGTGGTCATCTCCATCTTCTCCATTTGAGTTGTTTTCTTCGAGGTAGGGATTTCCTACTCCATCTTATAAGTTTTGTTCTAAGTTTTGGTATTTTGATATGTTGGGGGTATTTTGGTAATTTTGGGAAAAACCCTAGTTGTTTTAATGAATTAATTTAAGGAGAATTGAGGAGTTTATTGATTTAATGGTGTAGTTGGATAATTTAAATCACTCACCTATTGAATTGTTGATATATTTATTTCCAGTCTAGAAATAACTGTTTTGGGCTATCGGTGGAGGATAGTCGTGATTGTTGTAGACATTGCATGTGGATTAGGGATAACTGAAACTAATCACATTGGTTAAGTCATTAATTTTGACTATTGAATTAATACAGAAAATACGTGTATTGATTGAGCATTGCATTTGCATTATTGTGTGGGAGGAGATAGGGGATGTACTCCACGGTTTAGGGGAAGATAGGGGATGGACCTCTAAACCGGATTTTGTTTGGGAGGAGATAGGGGATGGACTCCATTAGCATCACTATTATGTGTGCTTATTGATATTGAAGTGTTTTTACATGTTATTGATACAGCACTAAAATGTGTATCAAACGGGAAGTAAGAAGTGTTTTGATATGAGCCTGAGTCTCATTTGTTTGGTTGATATTGGAAGTAATGTGAATATGATATATGTATAGTTCACTGTTGTAAGTTTGGCCAGGTTCTGAGCCATAGTGATAATAATGGAAAGTGAAACGTGTCATAGACATTAGTGTCATGAGACTGTATAATGATATAATTGATTATCTTGGTTAACCATCTATTGGATGCTAGTGCTTTATTCAATGCTTATATTTGGTTTAGTACATTTCTACTGGGCTGTGGCTCACCCTATATGGGAACATCATTTTCAGGTTCAGGTGATAAGCTACCTCCAAGGACTTAGCTTGGAAGGATTTGGATTCTGAAGACTATCTTTAGTTATTTGTTTTATTTGATAGTACATGTAAACATTCAGGCCTAGGGCTTTATTTGTATTTGAGTTAGAACTCATATCCATGTGTCCAAGTGTTGGCTTGGAAAGATGTAAGCCCGTAGGGCATTTAATTTGATGTTACGTGTAATGTTTTTATTTAGTAATACTCTGATGAATGAGATAACGAATTGTTTCCTTTTAATATTGCATGTTAATGATATATATATGTAATGGGTTTATTTTGAGGGCGTTACAACTTGGTATCAGAGCGTATCGGGTTTGAATACTTTGGGTACGTGGGAAGTGATTAGTATCACAATGGGTTCGTCTCGTTTGATAAAGACTTAGTGTACTGTTATATGCTTATATGAGAACATGTTTATGTGATTATGTGGGTATGGAACGTAGTTTCTAGGATGTTAATTGGACCCTTGAGTTTCTAGTAGTCTTGTTGGAAAGGCACTTGATCAATGCTGCTTCTAACCGGAACTATAGTAATGCTTCGGGACTATTATCATCCAGGAATGAAATTCGTAGGTGCTTATGTGATTATGTGCTTACGTGGAATGAATTATTGTTGTCCAATGCATTAGGACGCGAGTGTTTAGCTTCGGCACATTTATTAATGTGCTAACTTCTTTGTTTCTTTTATTAGGATGTCAGGACGAGGACGAGGACGCGGTAGGCGTGGTAGGCAGGAGGTGCCTGTGCTAGAGGAGATTCCGGCAGTACAGGAGGGAGTTGGCCAAGCCAATGTGGCCGAGCCAGTAGGCCAGCAGGCTATGGGCGCTTTAGCCTGAGAGATAGCAGGGGCATTCAGGGAGTCAGTAGGCATTCTCAGAGCTGAGAATCAGGCTCAGGTAGTTGTTGCGGATGCAGGACCTTCCTTCTGAAAAGGGAGTTCTTCCGGTCTAATCCGGATGAATTTGTGGGTGATCCTAAAGAGCCGCTTAAGGCAGATGAATGGCTCGAACAGACAACGAAGACGTTTGAGATGCTTGGCATCGAAGACGAGGGGTTGAAAGTGACCTTGGCATCGTTCCAGCTGAAGGGGGATGCGGGTCAGTGGTGGAAGTTTACAAAGGTCGTATAGGGGGTACGTGGGAGGCTTTTGTGAATGCTTTCCAGGAGAGGTTCTTATCCCAGCAGTCAGGGAGAAGCTGAGAGACCAGTTCTGCCAGCTTAAGCAGTCGAGTTCTTCAGTGGCCGAGTTTGAGGCTGCATTTACTAGCTTGTCCAGGTTTGCACCTAAGTTGGTGGCGTCTGAGGAACGCCGTTGTATTGAGTTCGAGAAGAAGTTGAGGCGTGGCCTCAAGTTGAGAGTTGGGGGAACTATGATTCGGGATTATGGACGTATGGTTGATGCTGCAGCCCATATGGAGATCATGATGCAAGAGGAGGAGGAAGGGAAGAAAGGCTCCAAGAGGAGTCAGGATGGCCAGAGTGATGGTAGGAGACAGAAGGGTTTTAACCCTCAGCAGTCTCAGGGTAGCTTTTCTAGATCGACTTTTCCTGTGCCGAGTGCTAGTTCGGGGAAAGGCAGCCAGGGAGACATTACCTGTTTCAAGTGTGGCCAGCTGGGCCACAAGTCTCCAGTTTGTCCTCAGAGGGGAGGAGTACAGAGAGCAGCATCATCTTCGGCTCGATCTCAGAGCCAGAGTCAGGGTAGAGGCCAGCCGCTCTCTTGTTTTCAGTGCGGTCAGCAGCAGGGCACATGAAGAGGTATTGCCCGCAGTTGGGTGGCACACCTGGTGCATCTGGTTTGAGGCAGACTCAGGGTCAGCAGCCAGCTCAGTCAGGTCAGGCCTCGAGGGCCAATCAGGGGGCTTCATCGTCCCAGTCTGTGCAGCAGTCTTATGCTCCTAGGGGTGAGCAGGTTGATCAGAGACCATCTGGGCGCGTGTATGCTGTTACCGCGCAGGATCTTGTACCGGCTCCATCTGTTGTGAGAGGTACCTTCTTGTTTTGCAATTCGGTTGCTAGTGTTTTGATTGATACGGGTGCATCTCATTCCTTTGTGTCTGCTGCATTTGCATCTGTTTTGGAGTTGGAGTTAGCACAGTTAGCATCTCCTATTTGTGTAGTGTCACCTCTTGGGGGCGAGTTGATCTTGAAACAAGGTGTTAGGGGTTGTGATATAGAGGTCGACTATCATAGACTCCCGTTTCCTTTTGTAGTTATGCCCATGAAGGGCTTTGATGTTATTTTGGGTATGGACTGGTTATCGTCATACCGGGCAGTTATCGATTGCTACCGCCAGAGGGTCACTTGTTGTACCGTGGGCGGAGAGTGTTTTCATTTTCTGGGGGACCGGGTTGGTAGTGTTTTGCCACCGGGGTATGATCCGCGAGGGCGGAGTGAGCTTAGTGGTCTACTTGCTAGCTTTGAGAGTGGTGAGTGTGATGAGACCCAGACTGTGTTGCCAAGGGTGGTTTGTGAGTACTCGGACGTCTTTCCCGAGGATCTTGTTGGTTTGCCACCGCATCGAGAGATTGAGTTCTCTATTGACCTAGTGCCCGGCACGGCGCCAATTTCTATGGCACCTTATCGTTTTGCCCCAGCCGAGTTAGTTGAGTTGAAGATTCAGCTCCAGGAGTTGCTAGATAAGGGCTATATCCGTCCTAGTGTTTCGCCGTGGGGAGCACCGGCCCTCTTTGTTAAAAAGAAAGGTGGTGCTTTGAGACTTTGTATAGATTACCGGAAATTGAATCGGGCTACGGTTAAGAATAAGTACCCTATGCCTCGTATAGATGATCTGTTCGACCAGTTGAAGGGTTCCCGTTGTTTCTCTAAGATAGATTTGAGATCGGGTTACCACCAGTTGAGGGTCAGGGAGGAGGATATTCCGAAGACGGCATTCCGTACGCGGTATGGCCACTATGAGTTTTTGGTGATGCCATTTGGGCTCACCAATGCACCGGCAGTGTTTATGGATTTGATGAACCGGATATTCCGGGAATTCTTAGATCGTTTTGTAGTCGTCTTCGTGGACGACATCCTTATCTATTCACCTTCGGAGGAGGAGCACAAGGAACACTTGAGAGTGGTGCTTGAGTTACTTAGAGCCCATAAGCTTTATGCTAAGTTTGGGAAGTGTGAGTTCTGGCTAGAAGAGGTCAAGTTCTTAGGCCATGTAGTTTCTGGGGAAGGAGTGTCTGTTGATACATCCAAGACTGAGGCAGTGCAAGAGTGGGCACAGCCTAAGAGTGTGTTTGAGATCCGTAGTTTTCTGGGATTAGCTGGGTACTACCGATGGTTTGTGAAAGATTTCTCCAGGTTAGCTTCGCCGTTGACTAGATTGACTCGGAAGGGAGTCAAATTTGTATGGAGTGAGACTTGTGAAAAGTCGTTTCAGGAGTTGAAGGTTAGATTGACCACCGCTCCGGTTTGATTATTCCGGAGAGAGGGTTGGGTTATGCAGTTATTGTGATGCCTCACGAGAGGGTTTGGGTTGTGTGTTGATGCAAGAGGGAAAAGTGGTTGCCTATGGCTCACGTCAGTTGAAAATTCATGAGAAGAATTACCCTACGCATGATTTAGAGTTAGCAGCTGTGATATTTGCCTTGAAGATTTGGAGGCATTATCTTTACGGTGAGAGGTTCGAGGTATTCTCGGATCATAAGAGTCTGAAATATCTGTTCACACAGAAAGACTTGAACTTGAGGCAGAGGAGGTGGATGGAGTTCATTGGGGATTATGACTTCGAGTTGCATTATCATCCGGGGAAGGCCAATGTGGTGGCCGACGCCCTTAGCAGGAAATCTGTTGGTGACATAGCTAGTATAGCCATCCGAGAGTGGGAGATGTTGGGTGCACTTGGAGAGTTTGATTTGCTTCTGGGCGAATCCGTTGAGGCTGCGGCCTTGTTTTCTGTTGTTGCGCAGCCTACACTTGTGACTCGAGTGTTAGAGGCTCAGGGGGGTGACCTTGAGGTAGAATCCCTCCGAGAGAAGATCTCCAGTGGGAAGGTTGAGAAGGGTTTGACGGTGTATCCCGACCTGAGTGTGAGATACCGAGACCGTTTGTTTGTGCCGGAGTCTTGCCGAGAGGAAGTACTCCGAGAGTTTCATCATTCACGCCTTGCGGTGCATCCGGGAGGCACTAAGATGTATCGGGATTTGGGTCGCCAGTTTTGGTGGCGGGGTATGAAGAGAGATGTGGCAGCTTTCGTGTCTAAGTGCCTTACTTGTCAGCAAGTGAAGGCCGAACATCAGAGGCCAGCGGGTTTGTTGCAACCCTTGCCTATTGCCGAGTGGAAGTGGGAGCATGTCACTATGGACTTCGTTGTGGGTCTTCCGAGGACTCAGCGGGGTAGTGATGCTATTTGGGTGGTTGTAGACCGGTTGACTAAGTCGGCGCACTTCATTCCTATGCGCGTGAGAGATTCGGTAGATCATCTTGCCGACTTGTACATTCGGGACATAGTGAGGTTGCACGGGGTCCCAGTGACGATCGTCTCAGATAGAGATCCTCGTTTTACTGCTAGGTTGTGGCAGAGTTTGCAGAGTGCCTTAGGCACTAAGTTGACCTTTAGCACGGCTTATCATCCTCAGACTGACGGGCAGTCCGAGCGTACTATTCAGATCCTTGAGGATATGCTTCGGGGTTGTGTTCTTGATTTCAGTGGGTCGTGGGAGAGGCACTTGCCTTTGGTGGAATTTGCCTACAACAACAGTTTCCAGTCTAGTATCGGTATGGCACCGTTTGAGGCCTTGTATGGCCGACCGTGTAGGTCTCCAGTTTGTTGGGCCGAGGTGGGTGATGCGCCTTTGTTGGGTCCGGAGTTGGTGAGGGAAACGACGGAGAAAGTTGAGCTTATCTGTAAGAGGCTTGTTACAGCCCAGAGTCGTCAGAAATCTTATGCCGACCGTAGGAGGAGACCTTTGGTGTTTGAGGTGGGTGATCATGTCTTTCTGAAAATATCACCTAGGCGGGGATTGATGAGGTTTGGGAAGAGCGGGAAGTTGTCCCCTCGGTTTATTGGTCCTTTTGAGATCCTTGAGAGGGTTGGCGAGGCTGCCTATCGTTTAGCTTTGCCACCGCAGTTATCCGGAGTTCATGACGTGTTTCATGTGAGTATGCTTCGGAAGTATGAGCCGGATCCATCACATGTGTTGGATTGGACCGATTTAGAATTTGACGAGGATGTCTCGTATGAGGAGAGACCGGTTCGGGTTTTGGATAGGCGGGATCAAGTTTTGCGAGGCAAGACCATCCCTTTGGTAAAGGTTCTGTGGAAACATCACGGGGTGGAGGAAGCCACTTGGGAACGTAAGTTGGAAGTCCGCGAGAAATATCCGGACATGTTTATTGATTTGTAATCTTGTATTTGGATTTGGTAATATTGTTGAACTTAAGAGCTTTATGTATGTCTTAAGTTGGAAAACATTGAGAATGTTTTGGTTTAATGATAGTGTTTTGAAACTTGCCTCATAATGGAAGTGGAATGTAACATTTATATGTTGAATGGTTCATAAATATCATGGAATTGATTATGATATGAAAATGGGAATCATGCATATGGAAATTGTTAAAATTGAAAGAAATGCATGTTGATAATGCAAGTTTAAATATATATTGTTTTACTTATTGTGAGATGCCTCTTGATAAGAGATGAAATGACCGGTATTTGGTCAAGTTGTTTATTATTGTAATATAATAGTGTTGGGAATTGAGAAAAACCTGTTTTTGAAAACTTATGCTTAATTTCGGGGACGAAATTCTTTTAAGGGGGGGAGGTTATAGCGACCCCGGTCTTTTCCCATTCGGTTGTTGTATCCGGACTTATGTTCCGTAGATCCTGTTGTTAGTATTGTTGTGCTGTCCTCTTAAATTCCTTATTCATGAGTTATTGGATGTATTGGGCAGGTTTGTTACAGGTGGGTTGGGTTAGAAACCAAGTGTTGCTGTCCAGATTTTGGACCGTCGCTCGAGCGAGGAGTTGGTCGCTCGAGCGAGCTCTTGCTTTGGTCCTTCGCTCGAGCCAGGGTTTCTTAGCTCGAGCGAGCGACTGCGTCTAGTATAGACCTGAGAGCTGTATTTGTTGGCTCGAGCGAGATTTCCTTCGCTCGAGCGAGCATTCAGTCGCTCGAGCGTGCTTCTGGGTTGCAGACCTGAAGCATCGTATTGTTGGCTCGAGCGAGCTTTCCTTCGCTCGAGCGAGTATTCTTTGTGTCTGGTCGCTCGAGCGACCACTTCTTCGCTCGAGCGAGCCTGTTTTATTTAAATAGGCAGCAGCGGTTTTTAAAACATTTTTTCAGCACCTTTTTGATTTCAGAACCCTAGGGACGTTTTCTCTCTCCTTCCACTCACCTTCTCTCTTAGGTTTGATCTATTTAGAGTGTGTTTCTACCCTAGGTTCTTTATTAAAAAGGTAGTGTGAGTCAAGGGCTCCGTTTTAATCTGAACATTTCGCGGTTTGGAGCACTTTGGATTTTGGGTGGTCATCTCCATCTTCTCCATTTGAGTTGTTTTCTTCGAGGTAGGGATTTCCTACTCCATCTTATAAGTTTTGTTCTAAGTTTTGGTATTTTGATATGTTGGGGGTATTTTGGTAATTTTGGGAAAAACCCTAGTTGTTTTAATGTATAATTAATTTAAGGAGAATTGAGGAATTTATTGATTTAATGGTGTAGTTGGATAATTTAAATCACTCGCCTATTGAATTGTTGATATATTTATTTCCAGTCTAGAAATAACTGTTTTGGGCTATCGGTGGAGGATAGTCGTGATTGTTGTAGACATTGCATGTGGATTAGGGATAACTGAAACTAATCACATTGGTTAAGTCATTAATTTTGACTATTGAATTAATACAGAAAATACGTGTATTGATTGAGCATTGCATTTGCATATTGTGTGGGAGGAGATAGGGGATGTACTCCACGGTTTAGGGGAAGATAGGGGATGGACCTCTAAACCGGATTTTGTTTGGGAGGAGATAGGGGATGGACTCCATTAGCATCACTATTATGTGTGCTTATTGATATTGAAGTGTTTTTACATGTTATTGATACAGCACTAAAATGTGTATCAAACGGGAAGTATGAAGTGTTTTGATATGAGCCTGAGTCTCATTTGTTTGGTTGATATTGGAAGTAATGTGAATATGATATATATAGTTCACTGTTGTAAGTTTGGCCAGGTTCTGAGCCATATTGATAATAATGGAAAGTGAAACGTGTCATAGACATTAGTGTCATGAGACTGTATAATGATATAATTGATTATCTTGGTTAACCATCTATTGAATGCTATTGCTTTATTCAATGCTTATATTTGGTTTAGTACATTTCTACTGGGCTGTGGCTCACCCTATATGGGAACATCATTTTCAGGTCCAGGTGATAAGCTACCTCCAAGGACTTAGCTTGGAAGGATTCGGATTTTGAAGACTATCTTTAGTTATTTGTTTTATTTGATAGTACATGTAAACATTCAAGCCTAGGGCTTTATTTGTATTTGAGTTAGAACTCATATTGTGTCCAAGTGTTGGCTTGGAAAGATGTAAGCCCGTAGGGCATTTAATTTGATGTTACATGTAATGTTTTTATTTAGTAATACTCTGATGAATGAGATAACGAATTGTTTTCTTTTAATATTGCATGTCAATGATATATATATATTAATGGGTTTATTTTGAGGGCGTTACAACTTGGTATCAGAGCGTACCGGGTTTGAATACTTTGGGTACGTGGGAAGTGATTAGTATCACAATGGGTTCGTCTCGTTTGATAGAGACTTAGTGTACTGTTATATGCTTATATGATAACATGTTTATGTGATTATGTGGGTATGGAACGTAGTTTCTAGGATGTTGATTGGACCCTTGAGTTTCTAGTAGTCTTGTTGGAAAGGCACTTGATCAATGCTGCTTCCAACCGGAACTATAGTAACGCTTCGGGACTATTATCATCCAGGAATGAAATTCGTAGGTGCTTATGTGATTATGTGCTTACGTGGAATGAATTATTGTTGTCCAATGCATTAGGACGCGAGTGTTTAGCTTCGGCACATTTATTAATGTGCTAACGTCTTTGTTTCCTTTATTAGGATGTCAGGACGAGGACGAGGACGCGGTAGGCGTGGTAGGCCGGGTAGGCAGGAGGTGCCTGTGCCAGAGGAGATTCCGGCAGTACAGGAGGGAGTTGGCCAGGCCAATGTGGCCGAGCCAGTAGGCCAGCAGGCTATGGGCGCTTTAGCCCGAGAGATAGCAGGGGCATTCAGGGAGTCAGTAGGCATTCTCAGAGCTGAGAATCAGGCTCAGGTTGTTGTTGCGGATGCAGGACCTTCCTTTCTGAAGAGGGAGTTCTTCCGGTCTAATCCGGATGAATTTGTGGGTGATCCTAAAGAGCCGCTTAAGGCAGATGAATGGCTCGAACAGACAACGAAGACGTTTGAGATGCTTGGCATCGAAGACGAGGGGTTGAAAGTGACCTTGGCATCGTTCCAGCTGAAGGGGGATGCGGGTCAGTGGTGGAAGTTTACAAAGGGTCGTATAGGGGGTACGTGGGAGGCTTTTGTGAATGCTTTCCAGGAGAGGTTCTTATCTCCAGCAGTCAGGGAGAAGCTGAGAGACCAGTTCTGCCAGCTTAAGCAGTCGAGTTCTTCAGTGGCCGAGTTTGAGGCTGCATTTACTAGCTTGTCCAGGTTTGCACCTGAGTTGGTGGCGTCTGAGGAACGCCGTTGTATTGAGTTCGAGAAGAAGTTGAGGCGTGGCCTCAAGTTGAGAGTTGGGGGAACTATGATTCGGGAGTATGGGCGTATGGTTGATGCTGCAGCCCATATGGAGATCATGATGCAAGAGGAGGAGGAAGGGCAGAAAGGCTCCAAGAGGAGTCAGGATGGCCAGAGTGATGGTAGGAGACAGAAGGGTTTTAACCCTCAGCAGTCTCAGGGTAGCTTTTCTAGATCGACTTTTCCTGTGCCGAGTGCTAGTTCGGGGAAAGGCAGCCAGGGAGACATTACCTGTTTCAAGTGTGGCCAGCTGGGCCACAAGTCTCCAGTTTGTCCTCAGAGGGGAGGAGTACAGAGAGCAGCATCATCTTCGGCTCGATCTCAGAGCCAGAGTCAGGGTAGAGGCCAGCCGCTCTCTTGTTTTCAGTGCGGTCAGGCAGGGCACATGAAGAGGTATTGCCCGCAGTTGGGTGGCACACCTGGTGCATCTGGTTTGAGGCAGACTCAGGGTCAGCAGCCAGCTCAGTCGGGTCAGGCCTCGAGGGCCAATCAGGGGGCTTCATCGTCCCAGTCTGTGCAGCAGTCTTATGCTCCTAGGGGTGAGCAGGTTGATCAGAGACCATCTGGGCGCGTGTATGCTGTTACCGCGCAGGATCTTGTACCGGCTCCATCTGTTGTGAGAGGTACCTTCTTGTTTTGCAATTCGGTTGCTAGTGTTTTGATTGATACGGGTGCATCTCATTCCTTTGTGTCTGCTGCATTTGCATCTGTTTTGGAGTTGGAGTTAGCACAGTTAGCATCTCCTATTTGTGTAGTGTCACCTCTTGGGGGTGAATTGATCTTGAAACAAGGTGTTAGGGGTTGTGATATAGAGGTCGACTATCATAGACTCCGTTTCCTTTTGTAGTTATGCCCATGAAGGGCTTTGATGTTATTTTGGGTATGGACTGGTTATCGTCATACCGGGCAGTTATCGATTGCTACCGCCAGAGGGTCACTTGTTGTACCGTGGGCGGAGAGTGTTTTCATTTTCTGGGGGACCGGGTTGGTAGTGTTTTGCCACCGGGGTATGATCCGAGGGCGGAGTGAGCTTAGTGGTCTACTTGCTAGCTTTGAGAGTGGTGAGTGTGATGAGACCCAGACTGTGTTGCCAAGGGTGGTTTGTGAGTACTCGGACGTCTTTCCCGAGGATCTTGTTGGTTTGCCACCGCATCGAGAGATTGAGTTCTCTATTGACCTAGTGCCCGGCACGGCGCCAATTTCTATGGCACCTTATCGTTTTGCCCCAGCCGAGTTAGTTGAGTTGAAGATTCAGCTCCAGGAGTTGCTAGATAAGGGCTATATCCGTCCTAGTGTTTCGCCGTGGGGAGCACCGGCCCTCTTTGTTAAAAAGAAAGGTGGTGCTTTGAGACTTTGTATAGATTACCGGAAATTGAATCGGGCTACGGTTAAGAATAAGTACCCTATGCCTCGTATAGATGATCTGTTCGACCAGTTGAAGGGTTCCCGTTGTTTCTCTAAGATAGATTTGAGATCGGGTTACCACCAGTTGAGGGTCAGGGAGGAGGATATTCCGAAGACGGCATTCCGTACGCGGTATGGCCACTATGAGTTTTTGGTGATGCCATTTGGGCTCACCAATGCACCGGCAGTGTTTATGGATTTGATGAACCGGATATTCCGGGAATTCTTAGATCGTTTTGTAGTCGTCTTCGTGGACGACATCCTTATCTATTCACCTTCGGAGGAGGAGCACAAGGAACACTTGAGAGTGGTGCTTGAGTTACTTAGAGCCCATAAGCTTTATGCTAAGTTTGGGAAGTGTGAGTTCTGGCTAGAAGAGGTCAAGTTCTTAGGCCATGTAGTTTCTGGGGAAGGAGTGTCTGTTGATACATCCAAGACTGAGGCAGTGCAAGATTGGGCACAGCCTAAGAGTGTGTTTGAGATCCGCAGTTTTCTGGGATTAGCTGGGTATCGCCGGTTTGTGAAGGATTTCTCCAGGTTAGCTTCGCCTTTGACTAGATTGACTCGGAAGGGAGTCAAATTTGTATGGAGTGAGACTTGTGAAAAGTCGTTTCAGGAGTTGAAAGTTAGACTGACCACCGCTCCAGTCTTGATTATTCCGGAGAGAGGGTTGGGTTATGCAGTCTATTGTGACCTCACGAGAGGGTCTGGGTTGTGTGTTGATGCAAGAGGGGAAAGTGGTTGCCTATGGCTCACGTCAGTTGAAAATTCACGAGAAGAATTACCCTACGCATGATTTAGAGTTAGCAGCTGTGATATTTGCCTTGAAGATTTGGAGGCATTATCTTTACGGTGAGAGGTTCGAGGTATTCTCGGATCATAAGAGTCTGAAATATCTGTTCACACAGAAAGACTTGAACTTGAGGCAGAGGAGGTGGATGGAGTTCATTGGGGATTATGACTTCGAGTTGCATTATCATCCGGGGAAGGCCAATGTGGTGGCCGACGCCCTTAGCAGGAAATCTGTTGGTGACATAGCTAGTATAGCCATCCGAGAGTGGGAGATGTTGGGTGCACTTGGGAGTTTGATTTGCTTCTGGGCGAATCCGTTGAGGCTGCGGCCTTGTTTTCTGTTGTTGCGCAGCCTACACTTGTGACTCGAGTGTTAGAGGCTCAGGGGGTGACCTTGAGGTAGAATCCCTCCGAGAGAAGATCTCCAGTGGGAAGGTTGAGAAGGGTTTGACGGTGTATCCCGACCTGAGTGTGAGATACCGAGACCGTTGTTTGTGCCGGAGTCTTGCCGAGAGGAAGTACTCCGAGAGTTTCATCATTCACGCCTTGCGGTGCATCCGGGAGGCACTAAGATGTATCGGGATTTGGGTCGCCAGTTTTGGTGGCGGGGTATGAAGAGAGATGTGGCAGCTTTCGTGTCTAAGTGCCTTACTTGTCAGCAAGTGAAGGCCGAACATCAGAGGCCAGCGGGTTTGTTGCAACCCTTGCCTATTGCCGAGTGGAAGTGGGAGCATGTCACTATGGACTTCGTTGTAGGTCTTCCGAGGACTCAGCGGGGTAGTGATGCTATTTGGGTGGTTGTAGACCGGTTGACTAAGTCGGCGCACTTCATTCCTATGCGCGTGAGAGATTCGGTAGATCATCTTGCCGACTTGTACATTCGGGACATAGTGAGGTTGCACGGGGTCCCAGTGACGATCGTCTCAGATAGAGATCCTCGTTTTACTGCTAGGTTGTGGCAGAGTTTGCAGAGTGCCTTAGGCACTAAGTTGACCTTTAGCACGGCTTATCATCCTCAGACTGACGGGCAGTCCGAGCGTACTATTCAGATCCTTGAGGATATGCTTCGGGGTTGTGTTCTTGATTTCAGTGGGTCGTGGGAGAGGCACTTGCCTTTGGTGGAGTTTGCCTACAACAACAGTTTCCAGTCTAGTATCGGTATGGCACCGTTTGAGGCCTTGTATGGCCGACCGTGTAGTCTCCAGTTTGTTGGGCCGAGGTGGGTGATGCGCCTTTGTTGGGTCCGGAGTTGGTGAGGGAAACGACGGAGAAAGTTGAGCTTATCCGTAAGAGGCTTGTTACAGCCCAGAGTCGTCAGAAATCGTATGCCGACCGTAGGAGGAGACCTTTGGTGTTTGAGGTAGGTGATCATGTCTTTCTGAAAATATCACCTAGGCGGGGATTGATGAGGTTTGGGAAGAGCGGGAAGTTGTCCCCTCGGTTTATTGGTCCTTTTGAGATCCTTGAGAGGATTGGCGAGGCTGCCTATCGTTTAGCTTTGCCACCGCAGTTATCCGGAGTTCATGACGTGTTTCATGTGAGTATGCTTCGGAAGTATGAGCCGGATCCATCACATGTGTTGGATTGGACCGATTTAGAAGTTGACGAGGATGTCTCGTACGAGGAGAGACCGGTTCGGGTTTTGGATAGGCGGGATCAAGTTTTGCGAGGCAAGACCATCCCTTTGGTAAAGGTTCTGTGGAAACATCACGGGGTGGAGGAAGCCACTTGGGAACGTGAGTTGGAAGTCCGCGAGAAATATCCGGACATGTTTATTGATTTGTAATCTTGTATTTAGATTTTGTAATATTGTTGAACTTAAGAGCTTTATATATGTCTTAAGTTGGAAAACATTGAGAATGTTTTGGTTTAATGATAGTGTTTTGAAACTTGCCTCATAATGGAAGTGGAATGTAACATTTATATGTTGAATGGTCATAAATATCATGGAATTGAATATGATATGAAAATGGAATCATGTATTGGAAATTGTTAAAATTGAAAGAAATGCATGTTGATAATGCAGTTAAATATATATTGTTTTACTTATTGTGAGATGCCTCTTGATAAGAGATGAAATGACCGGTATTTGGTCAAGTTGTTTATTATTGTAATATAATAGTGTTGGAATTGAGAAAAACCTGTTTTCGAAAACTTATGCTTAATTTCGGGGACGAAATTCTTTTAAGGGGGGGAGGTTATAGCGACCCCGGTCTTTTCCCATTCGGTTGTTGTATCCGGACTTATGTTCCGTAGATCCTGTTATTAGTATTGTTGTTGCTGTCCTTAAATTCTTATTTGAGTTATGGATGTATTGGGCAGGTTTGTTACAGGTGGGTTGGGTTAGAAACCAAGTGTTGCTGTCCAGATTTTGGACCGTCGCTCGAGCGAGGAGTTGGTCGCTCGAGCGAGCTCTTGTTTTGGTCCTTCGCTCGAGCCAGGGTTTCTTCGCTCGAGCGAGCGATTGCGTCTAGTATAGACCTGAGAGCTGTATTTGTTGGCTCGATCGAGCTTTCCTTCGCTCGAGCGAGTTTCGAGTTCTTCGCTCGAGCGAGCATTCTGTCGCTCGAGCGTGCTTCCGGGTTGCAGACCTGAAGCATCGTATTGTTGGCTCGAGCGAGCTTTCCTTCGCTCGAGCGAGTATTTTTGTGTCTGGTCGCTCGAGCGACCACTTCTTCGCTCGAGCGAGCCTGTTTTATTTAAATAGGCAGCAGCGGTTTTTAAAACATTTTTTCAGCACCTTTTTGATTTCAGAACCCTAGGGACGTTTTCTCTCCTTCCACTCACCTTCTCTCTTAGGTTTGATCTATTTAGAGTGTGTTTCTACCCTAGGTTCTTTATTAAAAAGGTAGTGTGAGTCAAGGGCTCCGTTTTAATCTGAACATTTGCGGTTTGGAGCACTTTGGATTTTTGGTGGTCATCTCCATCTTCTCCATTTGAGTTGTTTTCTTCGAGGTAGGGATTTCCTACTCCATCTTATAAGTTTTGTTCTAAGTTTTGGTATTTTGATATGTTGGGGGTATTTTGGTAATTTTGGGAAAAACCCTAGTTGTTTTAATGAATTAATTTGTATAATTAATTTAAGGAGAATTGAGGAATTTATTGATTTAATGGTGTAGTTGGATAATTTAAATCACTCGCCTATTGAATTGTTGATATATTTATTTCCAGTCTAGAAATAACTGTTTTGGGCTATCGGTGGAGGATAGTCGTGATTGTTGTAGACATTGCATGTGGATTAGGGATAACTGAAACTAATCACATTGGTTAAGTCATTAATTTTGACTATTGAATTAATACAGAAAATACGTGTATTGATTGAGCATTGCATTTGCATATTGTGTGGGAGGAGATAGGGGATGTACTCCACGGTTTAGGGGAAGATAGGGGATGGACCTCTAAACCGGATTTTGTTTGGGAGGAGATAGGGGATGGACTCCATTAGCATCACTATTATGTGTGCTTATTGATATTGAAGTGTTTTTACATGTTATTGATACAGCACTAAAATGTGTATCAAACGGGAAGTATGAAGTGTTTTGATATGAGCCTGAGTCTCATTTGTTTGGTTGATATTGGAAGTAATGTGAATATGATATATATAGTTCACTGTTGTAAGTTTGGCCAGGTTCTGAGCCATATTGATAATAATGGAAAGTGAAACGTGTCATAGACATTAGTGTCATGAGACTGTATAATGATATAATTGATTATCTTGGTTAACCATCTATTGAATGCTAGTGCTTTATTCAATGCTTATATTTGGTTTAGTACATTTCTACTGGGCTGTGGCTCACCCTATATGGGAACATCATTTTCAGGTCCAGGTGATAAGCTACCTCCAAGGACTTAGCTTGGAAGGATTTGGATTCTGAAGACTATCTTTAGTTATTTGTTTTATTTGATAGTACATGTAAACATTCAGGCCTAGGGCTTTATTTGTATTTGAGTTAGAACTCATATCCATGTGTCTAAGTGTTGGCTTAGAAAGATGTAAGCCCGTAGGGCATTTAATTTGATGTTACATGTAATGTTTTTATTTAGTAATACTCTGATGAATGAGATAACGAATTGTTTCCTTTTAATATTGCATGTTAATGATATATATATATGTAATGGGTTTATTTTGAGGGCGTTACAACTTCCTTTTTTATTTAATTTCTAAATAGATCGTTAAGTTATATTGGTTTCTTGAATGAACTTCCACTATTAATTTTTTGCAAATTCCATTTTTATTTTTAGTCAACTTCTATTTTTATTCAATTTCCTTTTCTATTCAACTTCATTTTTTATTTAATTTCCAAATAGATCGTTAAGGTATAGTGGTTTCTTGAATGAACTTCCATTGTTAATTTTATGCAACTTCCATTTTTATTTTTTCTCAACTACCATTTTTATTCAATTTCGTTTTCTATTCAACTTCATTTTTTATTTAATTTACAAATAGATTGTTAAGGTGTAATGGTTTTTTGAATGAACTTCCATTTTTAATTTTATGCAACTTGCATTTTTATTTTTATTCAACTTTCATTTTTATTCAATTTCCGTTTGTATTCGCCTTCCATTTTTTCTTTAATTTCCAAATAATTCATTAAGGTGTAGTGGTTTCTTGAATGAACTTCCATTTTTATTCATTTTCCTTTTCTATCTAACTTCCTTTTCTATTTAATTTGCAAATAGATCGTTAAGGTATTGTGGTTTCTTGAATGAACTTCCATTTTTAATTTATGCAACTTCCATTTTTATTCAATTTCCTTTTCTACTCACCTTCATTTTTTTGTTTCATTTCCAAATAATTCATTAAGGTGGTGTGGTTTCTTGAATGAACTTCCATTTTTATACAATTTCCCTTTTCTAATCAACTTCCTTTTTTATTTAATTTCCAAATTGATCGTTAACGTATACGGGTTTCTTGAATAAACTTCCATTGTTAATTTTATCTAACTGCCATTTTTATTTTTACTCAATTTCTATTTTTATTCAATTCCCTTTTCTATTCAACTTCATTTTTTATTTAATTTTCAAATAGATCGTTTAGGTATAGTGGTTTCTTGAATGAACTTTCATTTTTAATTTGATGCAACTTCCATTTTTATTTTTATTCAACTTCCATTTTTATTCAATTTCCTTTTCTATTCACCATCCTTTTTTTATTTAATTTCCAAATAATTCATTAAGGTGTAGTGATTTCGTTAATGAACTTCCATTTTTATACAATTTCAGTTTTCTGATCAACTTCCTTTTTTATTTAATTTCCAAATAGATCGTTAAGGTATACTGGTTTTTTGAATGAACTTCCATTGCTAATTTTATGCAACTTCCATTTTTATTTTTACTCAACTTCCATTTTTATTCAATTTCTTTTCTATTAACTTCATTTTTTATTTAATATCCAAATAGATCGTTAAGGTATAGTGGTTTCTTGAATTAACTTCCATTTTCAATTTTATGCAACTTCCAATTTTTTTTTTTTCTCAACTTCAATTTTTATTCAATTTCTTTTCCTATTCAACTTCAGTTTTTATTTAATTTACAAATAGATCGTTAAGGTATAATGGTTTTTTGAATGAACTTCGATTTTTAATTTTATGCAACTTTTATTTTTTTTTTATTCAACTTCCATTTTTGTACAATTTCCTTTTTCTAATCAACTTCCTTTTTTATTTAATTTCCATGTAGGTCGTTAACGTATATTGGTTTCTTGAATGAACTTCTATTGTTACTTTTATGCATCTTCCATTTTTATTTTTATTCAACTTTCATTTTTATTCAATTTCCTTTTCTATTCAACTTCATTTTTTATTTAATTTCCAAATAGATCGTTAAGGTATAGTGGTTTCCTGAATGAACTTACATTTTTAATTTTATGCAATTTCTATTTTTATTTTTATTCAACTTCCATTTTTATTTAATTTCCTTTTCTATTCAACTTCCTTTTTTATTTATCTTCCAAATAGATCGTTAAGGTATACTGGTTTCTTGAATAAACTTCGATTTTTATTTTTATTCAACTTCCATTTTTATTCAATTTTCTTTTCTATTAAACTTCCTTTTTTATTTAATTTCCAAATAGCTCGATAAAGTATAGTGGTTTCTTGAATGAACTTTCATTTTTAATTTTCTGCAACTTCCATTTTTATTTTTATTCAACTTCCATTTTTATTCAATTTCTTTTTCTATTCAACTTAATTCTTTATTTCATTTCCAAATAGATCGTTAAGGTATAGTGGTTTATTGAATGAACTTCCATTTTTAATTTTATACAACTTCCATTTTTATTTTTATTCAATTTCTTTTTCTATTCAACTTCCTTTTTTTATTTAATTTCCAAATAGATCGTTAAGTTATAGTGGTTTCTTGAATGAACTTCCACTATTAATTTTATACAAATTCCATTTTTATTTTTAGTCAACTTCTATTTTTATTCAATTTCCTTTTCTATTCAACTTCATTTTTTATTTAATTTCCAAATAGACAGTTAAGGTATAGTTGTTTCTTGAATGAACTTCCATTATTAATTTTATGCAACTTCCATTTTTATTTTTTCTCAACTACCATTTTTATTCAATTTCGTTTTCTATTCAGCTTCATTTTTTATTTAATTTACAAATAGATCGTTAAGGTGTAATGGTTTTTTGAATGAACTTTCATTTTTAATTTTATACAACTTCCATTTTTATTTTTATTCAATTTTCATTTTTATTCAATTTCCGTTTGTATTCGCCTTCCATTTTTTATTTAATTTCCAAATAATTCATTAAGGTGTAGTGGTTTCTTGAATGAACTTCCATTTTTATTCATTTTCCTTTTCTATCTAACTTCCTTTTCTATTTAATTTGCAAATAGATCATTAAGGTATTGTGGTTTCTTGAATGAACTTCCATTTTTAATTTATGCAACTTCCATTTTTATTCAATTTCCTTTTCTACTCACCTTCATTTTTTTTGTTTCATTTCCAAATAATTCATTAAGGTGGTGTAGTTTCTTGAATGAACTTCCATTTTTATACAATTTCCCTTTTCTAATCAACTTCCTGTTTTATTTAATTTCCAAATAGAACGTTAACGTATACGGGTTTCTTGAATAAACTTCCATTGTTAATTTTATGCAACTGCCATTTTTATTTTTACTCAATTTCTATTTTTATTCAATTCCCTTTTCTATTCAACTTCATTTTTTATTTAATTTTCAAATAGATCGTTTAGGTATAGTGGTTTCTTGAATGAACTTTCATTTTTAATTTGATGCAAGTTCCATTTTTATTTTTATTCAACTTCCATTTTTATTCAATTTCCATTTCTATTCACTATCCTTTTTTTATTTAATTTCCAAATAATTCATTAAGGTGTAGTGATTTCGTTAATGAACTTCCATTTTTATACAATTTCAGTTTTCTAATCAACTTCCTTTTTTATTTAATTTCCAAATAGATCGTTAAGGTATACTAGTTTTTGAATGAACTTCCATTGCTAATTTTATGCAACTTCCATTTTTATTTTTACTCAACTTCCATTTTTATTCAATTTCTTTTCTATTAACTTCATTTTTTATTTCATTTCCAAATAGATCGTTAAGGTATAGTGGTTTCTTGAATGAACTTCCATTTTCAATTTTATGCAACTTCCAATTTTTTTTTTCTCAACTTCAATTTTTATTCAATTTCTTTTCCTATTCAACTTCAGTTTTTATTTAATTTACAAATAGATCGTTAAGGTACAATGGTTTATTGAATGAACTTCGATTTTTAATTTTATGCAACTTCCATTTTTATTTTTATTCGACTTCCATTTTTATTCAATTTCCTTTTCTATTCACCTTCCTTTTTTTTGTTTAATCTCCAAATAATTCATTAAGGTGTAGTGGTTTCTTGAATGAACTTCCATTTTGATTCATTTTCCTTTTCTATCTAACTTCCTTTTCTATTTAATTTCCAAATAGATCGTTAAGGTATATGTAACATGCCCGGGGGGTACCCGCGCGCGTTAAACAGTTCGGACTCCCGAGATCTCTTTGATCTCAATGTTTCACGAGTGCAATGTGAAACGTAGATGAGAGTCCAGATTTGGCAATTTTTATTGAAAATCCATTTTATTGCAATTTTGTCAAAAATGGACTGCGTCATCAGATCTCAGAGTCGCCACCTAATATTTTGGGAAATTAGGAAACCCATGACTCGGTGCCAAGGCCACTGTTCGTCGTAACCAAGGATGCTTGGCTCGGAACCTATATGAGAGGGGAAGGTCAATAATGAGTACCCCCGCTCACCCGATCAAAAGATCGGCCTCTACTAAACCACGATATGACTTTTATTTTCTTTATATGTTTATGTTCTGATTATTTTAGTAAATCCTAATTTACTATGTGAAGCATACAAGTATACACTAGTTTGCTCAAATTGGAACAATTCAACTTCATGTTTGTTTTGAAAAGGGTTTGAATTTGCCACTTGACAAAGTGGGCTTAAGACGTACATTTATTGAATTATTCCAATTCAAACAACAAGCCTTCATCCACAGGCATTCAAACAGTTTATCACTTAAACAAATAGCCACATGGTAGGATGCTAAACATAATAAGAAAATCACACACAAATGGGATGCTAAAGTATAAAAACTCACAGATTGACCGAGTCCCTCGAACAACTACAAAACAAAGTTAGTAAAATATGCATGATCTTATATATAGAATCCTAATGCAATTCACTCATGAGATGCACTAAAGATTTGGCTTCTAGAATATGGCATGTGAATCATCTTAAAACATCCGATAGCACACAGAGTCATGGGATAATCAATTGAAGCATAAAGATGCAACTTTAGCCAAATCTTATGCATGGATCATGGATGTAAAGCAAGAATATGCATGGCATGTCAAAATATATACATACACACAGTTAGGGAAAGCGATAAAGAACGGGATAGAAAGAAGCGGGGTGGGGGGAATTATTACAACACTTTAAATATTACAGATCCGAATGAGGGAGAGAGGAGAGAAAAATAAAATAAAAATACAACCTCACAACACTCAAATAAAAAATAAAATAAAGAACTGCATCACTGGCACATTCCACTCCTTTTCGCATGTCCCGGGCTCCGCAATACCACATGATTCACATTTTCCAGATTCAAGCGGCAAACCAAGGAACGGATTTGAAATCTCCTCTTCAGAACCTCTTCAAAATTTCTCACAAACTATTTACTCAAACAGGGATGGGTTATGCATGGGAGTGTAGAGAGAGAGAGAGGGTATCTCTCTAGAGAGAGAAACGTTGGTGGGTTTCTTTGTAGAGAGAGAGAGAGAGAGAATGGCTTGGGTCTCTAGTGAGAGAGAGAGTGAGTTGGGTTTGAGGAGAGAGAGGAGGTAGAGAGAGAGAGAGCCATGCTTGGTGCCGTGCATGCCGCTGGTGATGGTGTGGGTGTGTGTTTTATGGTGTGTGGCAGTGATGGTGTCTAGTGTACGTGCATGCATGGTGTGGGGTGGTGGGTGATCATGGTGGCTGGGTCTGTTAGTTGTGGTGTGCTGTGTGAGGAGGGTGGCTCGGTAGAGAGAGAGGGATGATGGTGGTGTGGGGTGGTGCTTGGGATGGCCACGGTAGAGAGAAAGGTCCATGTATATGCATGTGTTGTGTGGGTTTAGAGAGAGGAGAGGGAGTGATGGTATGCATGGTGGCAGCGGTGGAGTCTGCCGTGTAGGGTGTGGCTGTGTGTGTTGGTGCATGGTAGAGAGAGAGAGATGCCGAGAGGGAGATTAACCCGTGCGTGGTGTGTCCTAGAGAGAGAGAGAGGTGAGAGAGCTGCTGGGTTGTGCATGGATGGTGGTAATGAGGGTGATGGGTTGGTGCTGTGTTGGGTGATGGCAGTGTGGTGGTGTCTATGCATGCTGTGTGTTGATGATGGAAGGTTCTGTCATCCTCCCTCAATGGCCTTTGTTTCGTGTATGTATGTTTTAGGGAGTTGTGTGTGTTGCTCCATGTCTGCATGTGTGCCTTGATCAAATCAAGAGGGTGAGTTGAACCACCAGCAACCTCCTCAACAAAGCCTTTCAAACCCATTTCAGATTCTCTCCTCCTAAACCCGTGTGTTCCTTCTTCTTATTTTTCCTCACAAAACCGTGTATGATCTCTCTCCCTCATCAACCCATTTTTTTGTTCTCCAAACCTCCTTCTCTTTTTTCACCCGTGTCCGTGTATGTCTTCTCTTCTACTTCTCCCCCCTCTTCCATTCACTAAACCCATGTATCAGTGTGTGTATCTGCTCTCTAGAGTGGGTGAAAACCTTGATGCATGTATATGGGTTGTCTGAATTTATGTGGGTTTGCCGAGGGTATCATGGAGAGAGGAGGAGAGAGAGTTAGTGCATGTATCAGTGCATGTATGTGTCCGGTGTGTCTCCTCCACTTCCTTTTCTTTTTCACTCAAACTCACCTAACCCAATTCTCTTCTTTTAAAACTATATCCCCTATCAGTGTCCTCTCCACCCGTGCCACTTCCACAATTTTTTTTTGATTTTCTTTTCTTTATTTTATTCTTCACCTAACACACTCACAATGTTTAACATTTTTTTTTTCTTTTTTTTTTCTATTTTTTATTTTTTTTGTTGTTTTATGATTTGATTTTTTTTATTTTCTTTTTGTTTTTAAAAATAGTTCAATTAGAAAAACACACTTAAAAGATATGCACACACCTAATTTAATACACACACAAAAATTATAAAACACTACAAATTACCAAAATATTAGTGATGGTCAAAATGGGTGAGGTTGGTCAAAATAAAATGCCCAAGTCTTAGGGCCGGTCAAAATGGGGTGTCTACAGTTGCCCCTCTTTGACAGAGCTCGAAGTCATGAAATGACGTGAGTGAATGTCAAAGCCAGAAGACGACCCTTTTGACAAGGCCGTAAGACTTGGGTAATCACACAAAATGCAATGCATGTGGTTGAACCCGAAGGTTGCCTACGTATCCCTTTGCAAGGAATCAAACCAGCGTAGTTCAGGGGCAGAATGCAAATGATATACACAAAATGCAGTTTGAAAGTTGGACTTACACGCTTCGCGAAGCCGGTTATTTTTGAAAACTTATGATCATGCAAAACAACCTAACGCGTCTCACGCGAAAGGAGGAAGGATGGTGTGAACAGACAGCGCGCACCTGCTATTATTAACCGATTGGGTGGTGTGAACAGAAAGGTGCACCTGCTGTTGTTAACCGATTGAATCAATATCCTAACGCGTCTCACGCGAAAGGAGGAAAGATGGTGTAAACAACAGGCGCACCTGAAGTTTTTAACCGAGTCGTGTAAACAGACAGGCGCACCTGACTATAGTTAACCGATTTGGGTGGCCACGGATGCCGCTTTCTGATCATATTTACAACTTTCCCTATTCTCCAACGGGGGTGACAGACTAGGTTGATTCAGTTTCCAGAGTTGAGGCGCATACAAGCTACCTCAACCTATGGGGCTGCCATACAGATTTCAAGCCGAGAATGCACCCTTGGATGCACCTCTGGGTATTTAAACCAGACTTTAGTCTCGAAAATCCCGAACCTTTTGCGTTCTAGGCCTCGGCCATTCGAACTCTAGTTTCCACCGTCGCAGTTGGTCTCCTAGGAACTCATTGCAATCACAGGCAGGTGACTATACCAGACCACCTAAAGTCGTTCGGGCACGACAAACACCAAAGGAATTGCACCTTTAGAGGATTTAAGGTCTCCTAGACCAGGGAGAGTGTATAAGATGGTGCGATGCGCAAGATAGCGCGATTGAAATTGATGCACAAAGCAGTGCGGTGCCCAAAGTAGGGCGATTGAAGGCCTAACCAACAGGCGTATCTCAACGTATTTTTATACGGAGAGAGGGAAGGTTAGGGTGATTGAAATTGAATGGCCTAACCAACAGGCGTATCTCAACGTATTTTTATACGGAGAGAGGGAAGGTTAGGGTGATTGAAATTGAATGGCCTAACCAACATGCATATCTCAACGTATATTGTATACAGAGAGAGGGAAGGTTAGGGTGTTTGAAATTGATGCACAAAGCAGTGCGGTGCCCAAGGCAGGGCGATTGAAGGCCTAACCAACAGGCGTATCTCAACGTATTTTTATACAGAGAGAGGGAAGGTTAGGGCGATTGAAATTGAATGGCCTAACCAACAAGCGTATCTCAACGTATTTTTATACGGAGAGAGGGAAGGTTAGGGTGATTGAAATTGATGCACAAAGCAGTGCGGTGCCCAAGGCAGGGCGATTGAAAGCCTAACCAACAGGCGTATCTTAACGTATTTTTATACGGAGAGAGGGAAGGTTAGGGTGTTTGAAATTGAATGGCCTAACCAACAGGCGTATCTCAACGTATTTTTATACGGAGAGAGGGAAGGTTAGGGTGATTGAAATTGAATGGCCTAACCAACAGGCATATCTCAACGTATTTCATACGGAGAGAGGGAAGGTTAGGTGATTGAAATTGAATGGCCTAACCAACAGGCATATCTCAACGTATTTCATACGGAGAGAGGGAAGGTTAGGGCGATTGAATTGATGGGCCTAACCAACAAGCGTATCTCAACGTATTTTTATACGGAGAGAGGGAAGGTTAGGGTGATGAAATTGATGCACAAAGCAGTGCGGTGCCCAAGGCAGGGCGATTGAAAGCCTAACCAACAGGCGTATCTCAACGTATTTTTATACGGAGAGAGGAAGGTTAGGGTGTTTGAAATTGATGCACAAAGCAGTGCGGTTCCCAAGGCAGGGCAATTGAGGCCTAACCAACAGGCGTTATCTCAACGTATATTGTATACAGAGAGAGGGAAGGTTAGGGTTGATTGAAATTGATGCACAAAGCAGTGCTTCCCAAGGCAGGGCAATTGAAGGCCTAACCAACAGGCGTATCTCAACGTATTTTTATACGGAGAGAGAGAAGGTTAGGGTTTTTGAAATTGATGCACAAAGCAGTGCGGTCCCAAGGCAGGGCAATTGAAGCCTAACCAACAGGCGTATCTCAACGTATATTGTATACAGAGAGAGGGAAGGTTAGGGTTTTTGAAATTGATGCACAAAGCAGTGCGGTTCCAAGCAGGGCAATTGAAGGCCTAACCAACAGGCGATCTCAACGTAATTGTATAAGAGAGAGGGAAGGTTAGGGTTTTTGAAATTGATGCACAAAGCAGTGCGGTTCCCAAGGCAGGGCAATTGAAGGCCTAACCAACAGGTTATCTCAACGTATATTGTATACAGAGAGAGGGAAGGTTAGGGTTTTGAAATTGATGCACAAAGCAGTGCGGTTCCAAGGCAGGGCAATTGAAGCCTAACCAACAGGCGTATCTCAACGATATTTTATACGAGAGAGAGGGAAGGTTAGGGTGATTGAAATTGATGCACAAGCAGTGCGGTGCCCAAGGCAGGGCGGGGATGCACAAAGCAGTGCGGTGCCCAAGGCAGGGCGATTGATGCACAAAGTAGTGGCGGTGCCAAGGCAGGGCGATTGATGCACAAAGTAGTGCGGTGCCCAAAGCAGGGCGATTGAATTTGATGCCCAAAGCAGGGCGGTGCCCAAAGCAGGGATGAATTTGATGCCCAAAGCAGGGCGGTGCCCAAAGCAGGGCGATTGAATTTATGCCCAAAGCAGGGCGGTGCCCAAAGAAGGGCGATTGAATTGATGCCCAAGGCAGGGCGGTGGCCAAAGCAGGGCGATTGAATTTGATGCCCAAAGCAGGGCGGTGCCCAAAGCAGGGCGATTGAATTTGATGCCCAAAGCAGGGCGATTGAATTGATGCCCAAAGCAGGCGGTGCCCAAAGAAGGGCGATTGAATTTGATGCCCAAGGCAGGGCGGTGCCCAAAGCAGGGCGATTGAATTTGATACCCAAAGCAGGGCGGTGCCCAAAGCAGGGCGATTGAATTTGATGCCCAAGGCAGGGCGGTGCCCAAAGCAGGGCGATTGAATTTGATGCCCAAGGCAGGGCGGTTGAATTTGATGTGCACAAGATAATGCGATGGAATTGAAATTGAAATTTGAGTGGTAGGTGCACGAAGTGAGATTATTGTGCGATAGATGCACAGAATGAAAGAATGAATTGTATGTTCGAACCAAATACCATATACATATACCATGTATAAACAAAATACATACAAATACGACAATATACACAGACATGCATATACAGTATACATATGTTCATATACAGACAAAAATACACACAGATATATATACAGTATATATACAGGTATATACGACACAGACATATACGGACCTATACACAAATATATACGGATATATACACAAATATATATACGGAGATATACACAGGTGGGGAATATTCTGTTTGGCTGCCGTCAGTGGGAAGATGCCGTTACTGAGAAGGCATATTCCGTTTGCTGACGTCAGCACACGCACGCAAAACACGCAAAAAGAAAGAAAAATCACAAAATGGATGGACACGGGACACGGGGTGTCGAACCCCTGACCTCAAGCTCGGCCTCCGAGTCCTTAACCACTGAGCCACATCACTCTTGTGACAAAATATATAAACAAATATATATATATATATACTATACAAGACATATATATACATAAAACCAAAACAAACCAAAAAGAAACACTCAATGTGGGGTTCGAACCTCTGACCTCAGGCTCAGCCTCTCACTCTTCAACTATTGGGCCTAACCATTGAACCCAAGCCACTCGTGTGACAGAAACAATCCAAACAAATATATATATATATACAGGTGGACAAAACATATATACATCAAAACCAAAATGAAAACAAAACAAAGAAAAACTCGATGCGGGGTTCGAACCCCTGACCTCGGGCTCAGCCTTTCAATCCTCAACCCACTGGGCCAAACCACTGAACCCAAGCCACACCTGTGACCCAAATGTTCAAACAAATATATATAATACATAGATATACAATACATATACATATATATATACAACTCTCCCGCCTCTCTTATTTTATCTCACTCTCTCTTCCTTCATCTTCTTCGAGCGTCGTGTCTATCGCGCGATTTCAACAATCGCGGCGCCTGACCGACAGGCTATCCAATCCTGCCCCGATTGTCAATGATCGTCTCGAGCCTTCCTCCCTCTTTGTCTTCTTCTTTGGCTCCATCCTCTTTTTAAGCTGAGGCCTGCGAAAGAGAGAGGCAGAGCAAAAGCCTGCAAACTTTCTCTGCCACCACTCTACAACCTCTTTCTTTTGCATTACTCTTCTCTGCCATGGCCTCTTCACAAGGTTCTCTCACTCTTTTCCCAGACCTAAACGAGTCTACGATGGAGATGACCAATTCCGACTCCCCTGAACCTCAACCACGAGCTCCTCCTCCTTCTCCTGTTTTCAACTTTCCAGCGATGTCAGTTGAACAAATCATGGCGGCACAGTCTGACATCGAAGCAAACTCGTATACGCTGAGGTCATGTGTGGAGACCGTGACTGCGGTCTCCAACTTGTCCCGTCGGCTGCAGAACAGAACATGTGAGGTGCATCGATTGAATGCACAACTTTCTTTACTTCAACATATGTACAAAGATTCTCGAGGGGAAGTTAGCGCGCTGAAAAAGCAGAACAAAGAGCTGAAACGACTGACGACCTCCGTGACACGATTCGGAGTTCCTTCGCACAACCAATTTGATGGCCGGCGAGGAATAATCTCCTTTGGAAGCTCTGCCAAGGCCGAGGCAGAGTCTTCAAAAGCTCCGAAGGAGTAAAGACGAAGCGAGGCAGCTGATGGTAAAGTCAGGCAACGAAGTTGTGTGCAAATGAAGCCGGTTGCAATCTTCGCCGCCGGGGTTACCGGAGAAGAAAGAAGAAAAAGATCCTCTCTCTCTCTCTTTTTTTTTTTTTTTTTTTTTGTTTTTTTGTTTTTTTTTTGTGTCTCTGTGATCGGGGATGTCCTCCCCTAACTGCAATAAAATCAGTTTCTTTTTTTGCTTATCACTGGCATGACTGGCATATCACTTTGAGCTTGAAATTTGAAAATTTTGTTTGATTGAATTTGAGAATGATTGAATTTTTGAAGTCTGAATTAGACATTGACTCTTTACTGATCTGAATCAACAAATGACCCAACGAACTGAAAAAACGAAGCAAATTAATCCAAACACACTTATATACATTGATTGGTATAAATACACCGACTGGTATAAATATACTGACTGGTATGAAAGGAACACACTTATATACACTGACTGGTATGAATACCCTGATTGGTATGAATACACACTTATATACACTGACTGGTATGAATACCTTGACTGGTATGAATACACTGACTGATACGAATACACACTCATATATACTGACGAGATGACTCGAGCGGGGGAGAAGATAGAATTACTGACTCAACTATGCCCCTAATTCATTGCCTTGATTTTTTTCTTGATTTTGTTTTTGTAAAAAATGTTTTGATCAACATGAGAGTTAGATTAGCATACTTATTCCATTTTCTGTTTTTCAAATCATGTAAGCTAAATTGTGAGCACTGAAAATTTTCCCTTTTTCAAATCCAAAGAATGGTCCAAGTTTTGCAAAAATGGAACAATTTTCGAGAAAAATTAGTCAGCTTCATTCAAATTAATCAAACCCTATTTTTGCAAATGGTCACTACTCAACTAACATGGAATCAATCATTGAGGTGCATAGTCCCAAACCAGATAATCAAAGGGGATAACCAAACCGAGCCGATTTGAACCAAGCTATCCGAACCGAATGAAGCCGAGCAGAACCGGACCGGACCGAACCGAACCAAATTGACTCGAACCAACTGAACTGAACAGAATGAAAATACACCAATCAAACACGGGTAGAACAACCAAGTCGACTAGAGATACACCAATCAAACATGGACAAAATGAATGAGTTAACAAAAATTATTAGGGCTGAACTTCGAGATGAAGCTACCTACGTATCCCAAAGATAGGAATCAGGCCATCGTAGTTCGGGCTGAGGTTCACTCGAGTATTGACACTCTCCTTTTGTGCTCTAACTTTTGCCAAAGCCGCCCTTTCGGGTTTTCAACCTTGCGAGCTTTTGATTTTTTTCATTTTTATTTTCATCATTTTTTTATTTCATTTTTTTTTTATTTTTTTTTTTGTTTTTCTGCTCTAACTTTTGCCTGGGTCGTCCTTCCGGATTTTCAGCCCAGCGAGCCTCTCAAGGGTTACTTTCATTTTAACTTGTCCATGTTGATTGGGGAATCTCTAAGCCAACTATAAAAAAACTGCTACACTTGACCGGTAGATATGATGATGTAGGGACTAGGCTGAATTGGGTATGAATTTGCCCCTAGTGTTGCCCCTAGTGTAGTGGATAGGAACTCGACTGTCCTTCAATAATAAAATTCATTCTCTCAAATTCTGGGTTTTTCCTTTCTAGGCGGTCTTCATTGGGAAACGATTCAGTTTTAACTCTTTGATCACATCCAACCTTTTGCCCTAGTTCAAGGGCTGCTTCAAATCTAAATCACATCTGACCTTCTTGCCCCTAGTTCAAGGGTTGTTTATCTGAATCACAGGCTCTACATAGTTTTGGCTAAGGTTCACTCGGGTATTGACACTCTCCTTTTACGCTCTAACTTTTGCCAAAGCCGCCCTTTCGGGTTTTCAACCTTGCGAGCTTTTCATTTTTCTTTTATTTCCTCTTTTTATTTTATTTTTATTTTTTTATTTTTTTTTGTGCTCTAACTTTTGCCTGGGTCGCCCTTCCGGGTTTTCGGCCCAGCGAGCCTCTCAAGGGTGTACCTTATTGCCCCTAGTTCAAGGGCTGCCTCCATTTCAGCTATGCAAGCCTCACACTTTTGCCCTAGTTCAAGGCTGCTGTTTCAAATCGAAATCACATTCTCTGCCCTGAGTTCAAGGTCTGTTTCCAATCTGGATCACATCATTGCCCCTAGTTCAAGGGCTATTTCCAATCTAAATCATATTCGACCTTATTGCCCTAGTTGAAGGGCTGTCTCCATTTGAATCACATCATGGCCCCTAGTTCAAGGGCTATTTCCAATTCGGCTATGCAAGCCTTACACTTTGAATGATCATTGAATACTTCGAATCAAGGTTTGAAAGCTAAGGAGCTAAGGAGGTCGGACCTCGAGTCAAGAGGGATCCTATGCTGTATAATCAATTCCAGGCCTGTCTACGTAGGACCACGCAAAAACAGTTTTTGAAATCTTTTCACAAAGTGACTAATCACTCGTACTCTTACGAAGACAAGATAGAACCAATTTGGACCAAGCCAGGATCCTTCTCAGTACCCACATTAACAAAAATGATTTTATTCATCAAAGGCTTAGCACACCTCTCTTCCTTTCAGTTGATCAAAATTTGCAAATCCCGAGGAAATTCTTCCTCTTTGTTTTTATCAGAGTTTTTGGAAAAAGTTTTGAAAAACTTTGGTCAATGCAATGATTTAAGGCACAGAGAAGTAGGCAGACTCTATGGTTTTTTTTTTTTGTTTATTGAAAAGAGACTATGACTCAGTAATGACAACAGACTCAAAAGAAAATGACAAAGAAGACCTAGACAAGACAGAAATGTCTAGGTTAGCACTCTGAAATCAACAGACTCTGACTCATTAGAATGACTCGAGTCTGATCCCAACTCTACAAACTTGGTGGAATCAAACTTAGACTCAAACTCAATTCAGAACTCAGAATAAAACCATTCTCAATTTTGTAGTCAAAGTGTGGGCCAGCCACAACATTCAAAATAAAGCTCGCTCAATCAACAGGTGGTCACTCCCCAATCACAGAGATGGTCGACTTTGTGGGATATAGGCCTTTCTTTTCTTTTCTTTTTTTAAATTTTTTGATTTTATGTTTTTGTTTTTTTTTTTTTTGTTTTTGAAGTAATGGTGCTAAATTGAACAACCTGAACCACTTATTCGAATTTGAGAACCCCTGTATAGATCCAATACATTGCACATAACACATAGCAGGAAAGAAAACAAACACCCCTATGGAGGGTAGGGTTATCCTGTCCTAGCTTTTGAAATGATCTAGGGTTCACTATTCAAACAAGCGGTATCATACATCCTAGAAATGGAAAGCATCCTGTCCTAATTTGAAAGGTACTATAGCTCACTATATGTACAAGGTTAGCTCTACTCTAGGGGTTGAAGTCAAGGTGACGTTACCAAAGAGTCCTTTGAGTCATAACCAATAAAGATCCCAGGAAATCAGAAGAGTCAAATAGCCTCTCTTCGGAAGTCTGAGAACCTTAGATAGCAAAGCTAGATAGCAGGGCTACATAGCAAAGCTACCCTTTTGACAAATCTCAAAAGGTTACAACACAAGGCCTCTGAAGTAACGTAAAGATAGGTGTAGTGTCACAAAAAGTGTGTCTGTGTTCCCACCAGTATCTGGGCAACACAGGAACTTTAAGTGCACCAATGCATGCAATGCAATAAACATATAATTGAAAATAAAAGTCATATCATGGAGTTCGAGTCAAGGTTTCATAATTCCCAGCAGAGTCGCCAGAAACTGTAACATGCCCGGGGGGTACCCGCGCGCGTTAAACAGTTCGGACTCCCGAGATCTCTTTGATCTCAATGTTCACGAGTGCAATGTGAAACGTAGATGAGAGTCCAGATTTGGCAACTTTTATTGAAAATCCATTTTATTGCAATTTTGTCAAAAATGGACTGCGTCATCAGATCTCAGAGTCGCCACCTAATATTTGGGAAATTAGGAAACCCATGACTCGGTGCCAAGGCCACTGTTCGTCGTAACCAAGGATGCTTGGCTCGGAACCTTAGGTATGAGAGGGGAAGGTCAATAATGAGCACCCCCGCTCACCCGATCAAAAGATCGGCCTCTACTAAACCATGATATGACTTTTATTTTCTTTATATGTTTATGTTCTGATTATTTTAGTAAATCCTAAAATTTACTATGTGAAGCATACAAGTATAGACTAGTTTGCTCAAATTGGAACAATTCAACTTCATGTTTGTTTTGAAAAGGGTTTGAATTTGCCACTTGACAAAGTGGGCTTAAGACGTACATTTATTGAATTATTCCAATTCAAACAACAAGCCTTCATCCACAGGCATTCAAACAGTTTATCACTTAAACAAATAGCCACATGGTAGGATGCTAAACATAATAAGAAAATCACACACACAAATGGGATGCTAAAGCATAAAAACTCACAGATTGACCGAGTCCCTCGAACAGCTACAAAACAAAGTTAGTAAAATATGCATGATCTTATATACAGAATCCTAATGCAATTCACTCATGAGATGCACTAAAGATTTGGCTTCTAGAATATGGCATGTGAATCATCTTAAAACATCCGATAGCACAAGAATCATGGGATAATCAATTGAAGCATAAAGATGCAAATTTAGCCAAATCTTATGCATGGATCATGGATGTAAAGCAAGGATATGCATGGCATGTCAAAATATATACATACACACAGTTAGGGAAAGCGATAAAGAACGGATAGAAAGAAGCGGGGTGGGGGGAATTATTACAACACTTTAAATATTACAGATCCGAATGAGAGGGAGAGAGGAGAGAAAAATAAAATAAAAATACAAACCTCACAACACTCAAAATAAAAATAAAATAAAGAACTGCATCACTGGCACATTCCACTCCTTTTCACATGTCCCGGGCTCCGCAATACCACATGATTCACATTTTCCAGATTCAAGCGGCAAACCAAGGAACGGATTTTTGAAATCTCCTCTTCAGAACCTCTTCAAAATTTCTCAAAACTATTTACTCAAACAGGGGTGGGTTATGCATGGGAGTCTAGAGAGAGAGAGAGGGTATCTCTCTAGAGAAGAAACGTTGGTGGGTTTCTTTGTAGAGAGAGAGAGAGAGAGAGAATGGCTTGGGTCTCTAGGGAGGAGAGAGAGAGTGAGTTGGGTTTGAGGGAGAAGAGAGAGAGTAGAGAGAGAGAGAGCCATGCTGGTGCCGTGCATGCGCTGGGTGATGGTGTGGGGGTGTGTGTTTTATGGTGGGTGGCAGAGTGATGGTGTCTAGTGTACGTGCATGCATGGTGTGGGGTGGTGGGTGATCATGGTGGCTGGGTCTGTTAGTTGTGGTGTGCTGTGTGAGGAGGGTGGCTCGGTAGAGAGAGAGGGATGATGGTTGGTGTGTGGTGGTGGGTGGTGCTTGGGATGGCCACGGTAGAGAGAAAGGTCCATGTATATGCATGTGTTGTGGGGTTTAGAGAGAGGAGAGGGAGTGAGTGATGGTATGCATGGTGGCAGCGGTGGAGTCTGTCGTGTAGGGTGTGGCGTGTGTGTGTTGGTGCATGGTAGAGAGAGAGAGATGCCGAGAGGGAGATTAAGTGCCGTGTGTGGTCTAGAGAGAGAGAGAGTGAGAGAGAGAAGCTGCTGGGTTGTGCATGGATGGTGGTGATGAGGGTGATGGGTTGGTGCTGGGTTGGGTGATGGCAGTGTGTGGTGGTGTCTATGCATGCTGTGTGTTGATGATGGAAGGTTCTGTCATCCTCCCTCAATGGCCTTTGTTTCGTGTATGTATGTTTTAGGGAGTTGTGTGTGTTGCTCCATGTCTGCATGTGTGCCTTGATCAAATCAAGAGGGTGAGTTGAACCACCAGCAACCTCCCTCAACAAAGCCTTTCAAACCCATTTCAGATTCTCTCCTCCTAAACCCGTGTGTTCCTTCTTCTTCTTTTTTCCTCACAAAACCGTGTATGATCTCTCTCCCTCATCAACCATTTTTTGTTCTCCAAACCTCCTTCTCTTTTTTCACCCGTGTCCGTGTATGTCTTCTCTTCTACATTCTCCCCCCTCTTCCATTCACTAAACCCGTGTATCAGTGGTGTATCTACTCTCTAGAGTGGGGTAAAACCTTGATGCATGTATATGGGTTGTCTGAATTTATGTGGGTTTGCCGAGGGTATCATGGAGAGAGGAGGAGAGAGAGTTAGTGCATGTATCAGTGCATGTATGTGTCCGGTGTGTCTCCTCCACTTCCTTTTCTTTTTCACTCAAACTCACCTAACCCAATTCTCTTCTTTTAAAACTATATCCCCTATCAGTGTCCTCTCCACCCGTGCCACTTCCACAATTTTTTTTGATTTTCTTTTCTTTATTTTATTCTTCACCTAACACACTCACAATGTTTAACATTTTTTTTTCTTTTTCTTTTTTTTTTTCTATTTTTTATTTTTTTTTGTTTGTTTTATGATTTGATTTTTTTTTATTTTCTTTTTGTTTTTAAAAATAGTTCAATTAGAAAACACACTTAAAAGATATGCACACACCTAATTTAATACACACACATAAAATTATAAAACACTACAAATTACCAAAATATTAGTGATGGTCAAAATGGGTGAGGTTGGTCAAAATAAAATGCCCAAGTCTTAGGGCCGGTCAAAATGGGGTGTCTACAGTATAGTGGTTTCTTGAATGAACTTCCATTTTTAATTTTATGCAACTTCCATTTTTATTCAATTTCCTTTTCTATTCACCTTCCTTTTTTTTATTTAATTTCCAAATAATTCATTAAGGTGTAGTGGTTTCTTGAATGAACTTTCATTTTTATACAATTTCCTTTTTCTAATCAACTTCCTTTTTTATTTAAATTCCAAATAGATCGTTAACGTATAGTGGTTTCTTGAATGAACTTCCATTGTTAATTTTATGCAACTTCCATTTTTATTGAATTTCCTTTTCTATTCAACTTCATTTTTTATTTAATTTTCAAATATATCGTTAAGGTATAGTGGTTTATTGAATTAACTTTCATTTTTAATTTGATGCAAGTTCCATTTTTATTTTTATTCAACTTCCATTTTTATTCAATTTCCATTTCTATTCACCATCTTTTTTTTTATTTAATTTCCAAATAATTCGTTAAGGTGTAGTGGTTTCTTTAATGAACTTCCATTTTTATACAATTTCCTTTTTCTAATCAACTTCCTTTTTTATTTAATTTTCAAATAGATCGTTACGGTATAGTGGTTGTTTGAATGAACTTCCATTGTTAATTTTATGCAACTTCCATTTTTATTTTTACTCAACTTTCATTTTTATTCAATTTTCTTTTCTATTCAACTTCATTTTTTATTTTATTTCAAAATAGATTGTTAAGGTATAGTGGTTTCTTGAATGAACTTACATTTTTAATTTTATGTAATTTTCATTTTTATTTTTATTCAATTTCCTTTTCTATTCACCTTCCTTTTTTTATTTAATTTCCAAATTATTCATTTAGGTGTAGTGGTTTCTTGTATGAACTTCCATTTTTAATTTTATGCAACTTCCATTATTATTTAATTTAACTTTCATTTTTATTCTATTTCCGTTTCTATTCACCTTCCTTTTTTTATTTAATTTCAAATAATTCATGAAGGTGTAGTGGTTTCTTGAATGAACTTCCATTTTTATACAATTTCCTTTTCTAATCAACTTCCTTTTTTATTTAATTTCCAAATAGATCGTTAACGTATAGTAGTTTCTTGAATGAACTTCCATTGTTAATTTTATGCAACTTCCATTTTTATTTTTAGTCAACTTCCATTGTTATTCAATTTCCTTTTCTATTCAACTTCATTTTTTACTTAATTTCCGAATAGATCGTTAAGGTATAGTGATTTCTTGAATGAACTTCCATTTTTAATTTTATGCAACTTCCATTTTTATTTTTATTCAACTACCATTTTTATTCAATTTCCTTTTTCTATTCACCATCCCTTGTGTAACGCCCTCAAAATAAACCTATAAATCATGCATTCATGATAGAAGAAAGGGATATCATATTCCATACATCGGAGTGTTAAGTGCAAAAGTATTTAATGTTGACAACAAAAGTAAATGCCATACGGGCTTACAACTTTCCAAGTCAACACTTGGATTCAACAAAAAAAAGTTCTAAATCTTTATACAAAATAAGCCCTTGGCTTGATTTACATGTAATACAAAAAGATAACAATAAAAGATCTTTTAGCCTCTAAGCCTCCCAAGCTACGTCCTTGGAGGTGGCATACCATCTGTACCTGAAAATGATGTCCCATAAAGGGTGAGGCAAAGCTCAGTAGAGATATGCTAAACCAAGTATGAGAAATCACTAAAACATTAGCATTCGATAAATGGTTAACACTTGTAAACCAACTAGTAACACAACCCAGTTCCATGACAAAAACACCCGTGTTTCATTCCACCTTCCTTTACTTATCCAATTCAAATTCATAAACATGGCTCATTATCTAGCCAAACAATTAAATGAGACTACAGCTCATATTAAAACATTTCAATACTTCAATTATCTACATTATGCAAACGTAATTAGGATTTCGGGACTTTCATCCTGGACACTCCGGCCAACTTAGTTATCAATGGAGTACATCCCCTATCTCCTCTCAACCCATGGAGTACATCCCTATCTCCTCCCAAACAAGATACATATGCAATGTATTTAAACAGTTCATCATATACAATGATCAATCCAGGCACATATTCAATGTGTTAATTCAACCGTCATATTCAATGACTTAACCATTTGATTAGTTTCAGTTTTCCCTAATCAACATACAGTGTCTACAATAATCAAGACTATCCTCCACCGATAGCCTGAAGCAGTTGTCTCTAAACATATAATAAATTTATCAAACAGATAAAATATCAACATTTTCATAGGTGAGTGATTTATTTATCCAACTACATCATTCAATCTCATAATTTCCCAATTTCATGATTTTCAACTCAATCTCACATTTTCCCAAATTAATTATTCAAACCAATTATTCAACATAATTAGGGTTTTTTCTCCCTTTTCCAAATAACAACCCTAAGGTTCAATTTCAACAATTCAACCACAGTAATTCCATTTTTCAAGGTCTCATGTACACATGGAGTTTAACAATTGAAACACCCCCCCTTTATATAACTTCAAAACAAACCCTAACTTTCCCAAACTTACCATAATCCACCATTTATAGAAAATAACTAAAATCTATGTCAAAATTCATAAGAAGGAGTAGGGTATCCCTACCTCAAATGAAGAGACCAAATGGAGAAGATGAAGAAAACTCAAGATGCTCCAAACCCAATGATTTTTGGATCAAAACGTAGTCCACACCAAGCTCCACACTTTTTACAAAGGGACTAGAGTAGACATACCCAAGAACCCAGTGTTTTTCTAGAGAGAAGGTGTAATATATATAGAGAGAGAAGCGGTCGGGGCTAGGGTTTGAGCAAAGAAGATGATGAAAAAGTGAAGAAGAAGCTGCTGCTACGAACTGATATATTCGAACCTCGCTCAAGCGAAGAAATGGTCGCTCGAGCGACCAGACACAAAGAAACCTCGCTTGAGCGCAGAGAGCCTCGCTCGAGCCAACAACACGAAGCTTCAGGTTGCAACCCAAAAGCATGCTTGAGCGCAAGAATGCTCGCTCGAGCGAAGAAACCCAAAACATACAGCTCGCTCGCTTGAGCGAAGGAAAGCTCGCTTGAGCCAAGAAACACAACCTTCAGGTCCAAACTTAGACGCAGACGAATGCTCGAGCGCAAGAATTCTCGCTCGAGCCAACAGACACACCACTAAAAGCTCGCTCGAGCGAAGAAACTAAAACACAGATCTCACTCGAGTAACAAAAGCCTCGCTCGAGCGAAGACACCAAAAATTGGGCAGCAACAATTTGTTTCAAAACACACCGAACCTGTTACAAACCTGCCCAACACATCCCAAAACTGAAATGCAAAGAATTGAAGGACGGAAATGCAACATATACAACAACAGACATCCACGGAACCTAGTCCGGAATACAATAACCAATGGAGCGAAAACCGGGATCGCTATACTTTTTTTTATTTAATTTCCAAATAATTCATAAAGGTGTAGTGGTTTCTTTAATGAACTTCCATTTTTATACAATTTCCTTTTTCTAGTCAACTTCCTTTTTTATTTAATTTCCAAATAGATCGTTAACGTATACTGGTTTCTTGAATGAACTTCCATTGTTAATTTTATGCAACTTCCATTTTTATTTTTACTCAACTTTCATTTTTATTCAATTTCGTTTTCTATTCAACTTCATTTTTTATTTAATTTCCAAATAGATCGTGAAGATATAGTGGTTTCTTGAATGAACTTGCATTTTTAATTTTATGCAATTTCCATTTTTATTTTTATTCAACTTCCATTTTTATTTATTTTCCTTTTTTTTTTAACTTCCTTTTTTATTTGATTTCCAAAGTAGATTGTTAAGGTATAGTGGTTTCTTGAATGAACTTCCATTTTTAATTTTATGCAACTTCCGTTTTTATTTTTATTCAACTTCCATTTTTATTCAATTTCCTTTTCCATAAACCTTTCTTTTTTTATTTAATTTCCAAATAATTCATTAAGGTGTAGTGGTTTCTTAAATGAACTTCCATTTTTATTCATTTTCCTTTCTATATAACTTCCTTTTTTTTATTTAATTTCCAAATATATTGTTAAGGTACAGTGATTTCTTGAATGAACTTCCATTTTTAATTTTATGCAACTTTCATTTTTATTTTTATTCAACTTCCATTTTTATTCAATTTCCTTTTCAATTCACCTTCCTTTTTTTATTTAATTTCCAAATAATTCATTAAGGTGTAGTGCTTTATTGAGTGAACTTCCATTTTTATTCAATTTCCTTTTTCTAATCAACTTCCTTTTTTATTTAATTTCCAAATACATCGTTAACGTAGAGTGGTTCCTTAAATGAACTTCCATTGTTAATTTTATGCAACTTCCATTTTTATTTTTACTCAACTTCCATTTTTATTCAATTTCCTTTTCTATTCAACTTGATTTTTTATTTAATTTCCAAATAGATCGTTAAGGTATATTGGTTTCTTGAATTAACTTCCATTTTTAATTTTATGCAACTTCCATTTTTATTTTTATTCAACTTCCATTTTTATTCAATTTCCTTTTCTATTCACCATCCCTTTTTTATTTAATTTCCAAATAATTCATTAAGGTGTAGTGGTTTCTTTAACAAACTTCCATTTTTATACAATTTCCTTTATCTAATCAACTTCCTTTTTTATTTAATTTACAAATAGATCGTTAACGTATAGTGGTTTCTTGAATAAACTTCCATTGCTAATTTTACGCAACTTCCATTTTTATTTTTACTCAACTTCCATTTTTATTCAATTTCCTTTATCTAATCAACTTCATTTTTTATTTAATTTCCAAATAAATCGTTAAGGTATAGTGGTTTCTTGAATGAACTTCAATTTTTAATTTTAAGCAATTTCCATTTTTATTTTTATCCTACTTCCATTTTTATTCAATTTCCTTTTCTATTTAACTTCCTTTTATATTTAATTTCCAAATAGCTTGTTAAGGTATAGTGGTTTCTTGAATTAAGTTCCATTTTTAATTTTATGCAACTTCCATTTTTATTTTTATTCAACTTCCATTTTTATTCAATTTCCTTTTCTATTCAGCTTCCTTTTTTTTATTTAATTTCCAAATAATTCATTCAGGTGTAGTGGTTTCTTGAATGAACTTCCATTTTTATTCATTTTCCATTTCTATTCAACTTACTTTTTTATTTAATTTCCAAATAGATCGTTAAGGTATCATGGTTTCTTGAATTAACTTCCATTTTTAATTTTATGCAACTTCCATTTTTATTTTTATTCAACTTCCATTTTTATTCAATTTCTTTTTTCTATTCACCTTCCTTTTTTTTTTAATTTCCAAATAATTCATTAAAGTGTAGTGGTTTCTAGCATGAAATTCCATTTTTATACAATTTCTTTTTCTAATCAACTTCCTTTTTTTATTTAATTTCCAAGTAGATCGTTAATGTATAGGGGTTTCTTGAATGAACTTCCATTGTTAATTTTATGCAACTTCCATTTTTATTTTTACTCAACATCCATTTTTATTCAATTTCCTTTTCTATTCAACTTCATTTTTTATTTAATTTCCAAATAGATCGTTAAGATATAGTGGTTTCTTGAATGAACTTCCATTTTTAATTTTATGCAATTTTCATTTTTATTTTTATCCAACTTCCATTTTTATTCAATTTCTTTTTCTACTTAACTTTCTTTTATATTTAATTTCCAAATAGTTCGTTAAGGTATAGTGGTTTTTTGAATGAACTTCTATTTTTAAGTTTATGCAACTTCCATTTTTATTCAATTTCCTTTTCTATTCACCTTCCTTTTTTTTATTTAATTTCCAAATAGATCGTTAAGGTGTAGTGGTTTCTTGATTGAACTTCATTTTTATTCAATTTCGTTTTCTATTCGACTTCATTTTTTATTTAATTTCCAAATACATCGTTAAGGTATAGTGGTTTCTTGAATGAACTTCCATTTTTAACTTTATGCAATTTCCATTTTTATTTTTATCCAACTTCCACTTTTATTCAATTTCTTTTTATATTTAACTTCTTTTTTTATTTAATTTCCAAATAGATCGTTAAGGTATAATGGTTTCTTGAATGAACTTTCATTTTTAATTTTATGCAATTTTCATTTTTATTTTTATTCAACTTCCATTTTTATTCAATTTCATTTTCTATTCAACTTCATTTTTTATTTAATTGCCGAATATATTGTTAAGGTATAGTGGTTTATTGAATGAACTTCCATTTTTAATTTTATGCAACTTCCATTTTTATTTTTATTCAACTTCCTTTTTTATTCAATTTCCTTTTCTATTCAACTTTCTTTTTTATTTAATTTCCAAATAGGTCGTTCAGGTATAGTGGTTTTTTGAATGAACTTCCATTTTTTTTTTTTATTAAACTTCAATTTTTATTCAATTTCACTTTCTATGCAACTTCCTTTTTTATTTAATTTCCAAATAGATCGTTAAGGTATCATGGTTTTTTGAATGAACTTCCATTTTTAATTCATGCAACTTCCATTTTTATTTTTATTCAATTTCCTTTTCTATTTCACTTCCTTTTTTTTTTTAATTTCCAAATAATTCATTAAGGTGTGGTGGTTTCTTGAATGAACTTCCATTTTTATATAATTTCCTTTTCTAATGAACTTCCTTTTTTATTTAATTTCCAAATGGATCGTTAACGTATAGTGGTTTCTTGAATAAACTTCCATTGTTAATTTTATGCAGCTTCCATTTTTATTTTTTCTCAACTTCCAATTTTATTCAATTTCCTTTTCTATTCAACTTCATTTTTTATTTAATTTCCAAATAGATTGTTAAGGCATAGTGGTTTCTTGAATGAACTTCCATTTTTAATTTCTACAAAATTTCCATTTTTATTTTTATTCAATTTTCTTTTCTATTTAACTTCCTTTTTTATTTAATTTCCAAATGGATCGTTAAGGTATAGTGGTTTCTTGAATGAACTTCCATTTTTAATTTTTTGCAAATTCCATTTTTATTTTTATTCAACTTCCATTTTTAATCATTTTCCTTTTCTATTCAACTTCTTTTTTTTATTTAATTTGCAAATAGATCGTTAAGGTATAGTGGTTTCTTGAATGAACTTCTATTGTTAATTTTATGCAACTTCCGTTTTTATTTTTATTCAACTTCCATTTTTATCCAATTTAATTTCTATTCAACTTCCTTTTTTATTTGATTTCCAAATAGATTGTCAAGGCATAGTGGTTTTTTTTAATGAACTTCCACTTTTATTTTGATTCAACTTCTATTTTTAATCAATTTCTTTTTCTATTCAACTTCGTTTTTTACTTAATTTTCAGATAGATCGTTAAGGTATAGTGGTTTCTTGAATGAACTTTTATTGTTAATTTTTAGCAACTTACATTTTTATTTTTATTCAACTTCAATTTTTATTCAATTTCCTTTTCTATTCAACTTCCTTTTTTATTTAATTTCCAAATAGATCGTTTAGGTATAGGCGTTTCTTGAATGAACTTCCATTTTAATTTTATGCAACTTCCATTTTTATTTTTATTCAACTTCCATTTTCATTCAATTTCCTTTTCTATTCAACTTCCATTTTTTTTTTAAATTTCCAAATAGATCGTTAAGCTATTGTGGTTTCTTGAATGAACTTCCATTGTTAAATTTATGCAACTTCCGCTTTTATTTTTATTCAACTTTCTTTTTTATTTAATTTCCAAATAGATCGTTAAGGTATAGTGGTTTCTTGAATGAACTTTCCACTGTTAATTTTATGCAACTTCCTATTTTATTCAATTTCCTTTTCTATTCAACTTCCTTTTTTCATTTAATTCGCAAATAGATCGTTAAGGTATAGTGGGCTCTGAATGAACTTCCATTTCTAATTTTATGCAACTTCTATTTTTATTTTTATTCAACTTCAATTTTTATTCAATTTCCTTTTCTATTCAACTTCTTTTTTTTATTTAATTTCCAAATAGATCGTTAAGGTATAGTGGTTTCTTGAATGAACTTCCATTTTCAATTTTGATGCAACTTCCATTTTTATTTTTATTCAACTTCCAATCTTATTCCATTTCCTTTTCTATTCAACTTTCTTTTTTATTTAATTTCCAAATAGATCATTAAGGTATAGTGGTTTCTTAAATGAACTTCCATTGTTAATTTTATGCAACTTCCATTTTTATTTTTATTCAACTTCCATTTTTATTCTATTTCCTTTTCTGTTCAACTTCCTTTTTTATGTAATTTCCAAATAGATCGTTAAGGTATAGTGTTTTATTGAATGAACTTCCATTTTTAGTTTTATTCAACTTCTATTTTTATTCAATTTCCTTTTCTGTTCGACTTCCTTTTTATTTAATTTCCAAATAAATCGTTAAGGTATAGTGGTTTCTTGAATGAACTTCCAATGTCAATTTTATGCAACTTCCATTTTTATTTTTATTCAACTTCCATTTTTATTCAATTTCCTTTTCTATTCAACTTCTTTTTTTATTTAATTTCGAAATAGATCGTTAAGGTATAGCCCTCAAAATAAACCCTAATTCATACATTCATGATACAAGAAATTGACAATATACTCAAGAGAATAAAGTGTACATCTATTTATCAAAGTATTTATCACAAAAGTATTACATGTTGACGACAAAAGTAAGTGGCCTACGGGCTTACAACTTTTCAAGCCAACACTTGGTTACAAAAAAAAAAGAGAGTACTAACTCATACACATTAAGCCCTCGGCTTGAATTTACATGTAATACACAAAAGGTAAACAACAAAATGGGATCTTCAGCCTCTAAGCGTCCCAAGCTATGTCCTTGGAGGTGGCATATCACCTGAACCTGAAAATGATGTCCCATATAGGGTGAGCCAATGCCCAGTGGAGATATACTAAACCAAGTATGAGAAATAACTAAAATAATAGCATTAGATATATGGTTAACACTTATAAACCAACTTACAACACTTTTCAATTCAACATCAAGTACATCCATTTTTCATTTCAGTTTCCTTCACTTATACAGTTTCGATTCGTAATTATGGCTCAGAACCTGGCCAAACAATTCAATGAGACTATAACACATATTAAAACACTTCCATACTTCACAATTTACATGAGAATATAACTCATATTAAAATACTTCCATACTTCAACACTTCCATATTTCAAGTGATACACAGATTTGCTGTATCAATGGAGTCCATCTCCTATCTCCTCCCAAACAGGTTTGAGAGTCCATCCCCTATCTCCTCTCAAACCATGGAGTACATCCCCTATCTCCTCTCAAACAATATACATATACAATGTATTTAAACACTTGTCATATACAATGATCAATCAATACATACATTTGTTGTATTATTCTAACCGTCATATTCAATGACATATTCAATGTGATTAGTTTCAGTTTTCCCTAATCATCATACAATGTCTACAGCAATCAAGCCTATCCTCCACCGATAGCCCAAAGCAGTTATCTCTAAACAGATAATATAATTATCAAACTGATAAAATAACAACATTTTCATAGGTGAGTGATTAATTTATCCAACTACACCAATCAACCTCATAATTTCCCAATTTCATAATTTTCAACTCAATTTCATATTTCCCCAAATTAATTATTCAACATAATTAGGGCATTTTCCCCTTTTTTCAATTATTGATCCAAAGACCAAATTCCACCAATTTAACTTACAAACTCATATTCCCACGGCCTTATATGCACATGGAGCTTTAAAACACAAAATCCCTCTTTTATAAATTACACATCAAACCCTAACTTTTTTTGAAATTTACCAACAACACCATCTAATCAAAATGACCAAAATTTATGTTAAAACTCATAGAATAGAGTAGGTTATCCCTACCTCGAAATGAAGAGACCAAATGGAGAAGATGGAGAAAACTCAAGATGCTCCGGTAGAAACACTCTAGAACTAGGTGGATTCTTAGAGAGAGAGAGTGTGTATAGAGAGAGGGGCTGTCGAAATTAGGGTTTTGAGAAGTTAGAGAGAGAGAGAAAGTTGAAAAAGTGATTTAAAATGACCCAGCTGCGATCTGATATACGTATGACTCGCTCGAGCGGAGAATAGGATGCTCGAGCGTCAGACACAAAAAACTTAACCCGCTCAAGCACAAAAGACCCGCTTGAGCGCCAAGGCACAACAGCAAAACACCACCTACTCGAGCGGGAGCGCAAAGGAACCCGCTCGAGCGTAGATTACACTCCTCCAGTACTTTTACAGACTTCGAACACCCGCTCGAGCGTCAGATACCCGCTCGAGCGTGACCCGCTCGAGCGTAAGGAAATCCGCTCGAGCGTGAAAAACACACCTACAGTATTTTTGCAGACGCACAAAATGCTAGAAGGATGCAAACTCCGCTCGAGCGCAAAGGGACCCGCTCGAGCGGATTATCAAAAATCTGGGCAACAAGAATAGAGACCAAAGCTCACCCAACCTGATACAAACCTGCCCAACACATCCTAAAATTCAAATATAAGGAATTAAAGGACGAAAATGAAACAAATGCAACAATACTCAACTGTAGAACCTAAGTCCAGAATACTGTACATAAAGGGAAAACCCGGGATTGCTATAACCTCCCCCCCTTAAAGAATTTCGTCCCCGAAATTAGATATAAGTTTAAAAAAAAACATGACTTCTCAATTCCCAACAATATTACAATTCAATAACCAACATCTTGACCCATTACCGGTCATCCCATCTCTATTGAAGAGGCAATTCACAATATAATTCAACGTGCATTAACAACATGCCTTTCTTTGAAATTCAAAAATTTCCAATATCATATTCCACCATTTCATAACATATTCATTGTTAAAGATATATTTGCATTGCCACAGTACATTCAACATATACAATGCTACATTAACTTTCATTTTCAAGGCATTTACCATAATACTCCCATAAACCGAAACATATACAATGTTTTACAACTTAAGACATATTCAATGCTCTTAAAGTTTATTAATACAATAAAATATTCAACATATGATCATACATCCACAAATAGATCCGGGTACTTCTCTCGGACCTCCAACTCGCGTTCCCAAGTGGCTTCCTCAACCCCGTGATGTTTCCACAAAACTTTCACCAAGGGTATCGTCTTGCCTCGCAAGACTTGATCCCGCCTATTCAAGACCCGAACCGATCTCTCCTCGTACGAGGCATCCTCATCTACCTCTAAGTTGGTCCAATCTAATACATGCGACGGATCGGGCTCGTACTTCCAAAGCATACTAACATGAAACACGTTATGCACTCCGGACAACTACGGCGGCAAAGCTAAGAGGTAAGCAACCTCGCCAATCCTCTCAAGGATCTCAAAAGGGCCAATAAATCGAGGGGACAACTTCCCACTCTTACCAAACCTCATCAATCCCCGCCTAGGTGATATTTTTAAGAAAACATGATCACCCACCCCAAATACCAAAGGCCTCTTCTTACGGTCGGCATAACACTTTTGATGACTCTGGGCTGTAACAAGTCTCTTACGGATAAGCTCAACTTTCTCCGTCGTCTCCCAAACCAACTTCGGGCCCAACAAACTGGAGACCTACACGGTCGGCCATACAAGGCCTCAAACGGTGCCATACCGATACTCGATTGGAAACTGTTGTTGTAGGCAAACTCCACCAAGGGCAAGTGCCTCTCCTACGACCCACTAAAGTCAAGGACACAACCTCGAAGCATATCCTCAAGGATCTGTATAGTACGCTCGGACTGCCTGTCAGTCTGAGGATGATAAGCCGTGCTAAAGGTCAACCTAGTGCCCAAGGCATTCTACAAAGTCTGCCATAACCTAGCAGTAAAACGTGGATCTCTATCTAAGACGATCGACACTGGGACCCCGTGTAACCTCACTATGTCCCGAACATACAAGTTAGCAAGATGATCTACCGAATCTCTCACGCGCATAGGAATAAAGTGCGCCGACTTAGTCAACCGGTCTACAACCACCCAAATAGCATCACTACCACACTGAGTCCTCGGAAGACCTACAACGAAGTCCATAGTGACATGCTCCCACTTTCACTCGGCAATAGGCAAGGGTTGCAACAAACCCGCTGGCCTCTGATGCTCGGCCTTCACTTGCTGACAAGTAAGGCACTTAGATACAAAAACTGCCACATCTTTCTTCATACCCCGCCACCAAAACTGGCGACCCAAATCATGATACATCTTCGTGCCTCCCGGATGCACCGCAAGGCGTGAATGGTGAAACTCTCGGAGTACCTCCTCTCGGCATACCTCCGGCACAAACAAACGGTCTCAGTATCTCACACTCAGGTTAGGATACACAGTCAAACCCTTCTCAACCTTCCCACTGGAGATCTTCTCCCGGAGGGATTCTACCTCAAGATCACCTCTCTGTGCCTCTAACACTCGATCCACAAGTGTAGGCTGCGCAACTACTGAAAATAAAGCTGCAGACTCAATAGATTCGCCCAGAAGCAAATCAAACTCGCCAAGTGCACCCAACATCTCCCACTCCCGGGTGGCTATACAAGCTACATCACTAATGGATTTCCTGCTAAGGGCATCGGCCACAACATTGGCCTTCCCCGAATGATAATGCAACTCGAAGTCGTAATCCTCAATAAATTCCATCCACCTCCTCTGCCTCAAGTTCAAGTCTCTCTGTGTAAACAGATACTTCAGACTCTTATGATCCGAGAACACCTTGAACCTCTCACCATATAGGTAATGACTCCAAATCTTCAAGGCAAAAATCATAGCTGCTAACTCTGGGTCATGTGTAGGGTAATTGCTCTCGTGTATTTTTAACTACCGCGAGCCATAGGCTACCACTTTCCCCTCTTGCATCAACACACAACCCAAACCCTCTCGTGAGGCATCACAATAAACCGCATAGCCCAAACCTCTCTCTGGAATAATCAAAACCAGAGCGATGGTAAGTCTAACTTTTAGCTCTTGGAACGACTTTTTACAAGTCTCACTCCATACAAACTTGACCCCTTTCCACGTCAATCTAGTCAATGGTGAAGCTAGCTTGGAGAAATCTTTCACAAACCGGCGGTAATACCCAACTAATCCCAGAAAACTACGGATCTCAAAAACACTCTTGAGCTGAGCCCAATCTTGCACTGCCTCAATCTTGGATGTATCAATAGACACCCCTTCCCCGGAGACTACATGGCCTAAGAACTTAACCTCTGTTAGCCAAAACTCACACTTCCCAAACTTGGCATACAGCCTATGGGCTCTAAGCAACTCAAGCACCACTCTCAGGTGTTCCTCGTGCTCCGCCTCAGAAGGTGAATAAATCAGGATGTCGTCCACGAAAACGACCACAAAACGATCTAAGAATTTCCGGAATATCCGGTTCATCAAATCCATAAACACTGCCGGTGCATTGGTGAGCCCAAAAGGCATCACCATGAACTCGTAGTGGCCATACCGCGTACGGAATGCCGTCTTCGGAACATCTTCCTCCTTGACCCTCAACTGATGGTAACCCGATCTCAAGTCTATCTTAGAGAAACAACGGGACCCTTTCAATTGGTCAAACAAATCATCTATACGGGTCATAGGGTACTTGTTCTTAACCGTAGCCCGATTCAATTTCTGGTAATCAATGCAAAGTCTCAAAGCCCCATCTTTCTTCTTAGCAAAGAGAGCCGGTACTCCCCACGGCGAAGTACTAGGGTGAACAAAGCCCTTATCTAGCAATTCCTGAAGTTGAATCTTTAACTCACTCAATTCGGTTGGGACAAAGCGATACGGTGCCATAGAAATCGGCGCCGTGCCGAGCACTAAGTCAATAGAGAACTCGATCTCTCAATGAGGTGGCAAGCTAACAAGGTCCTCGGGAAAAACTTCCAAGTACTCACAAACCACTCTAGGTAATTCAATCTGGATCTCATCACACTCACTACTCATAAAGCTAGCGAGAAGACCACTAAGCTCACTCCGCCCTCGCGGATCATATACCTGAGGTAAAACACTACCAACCCGATCTCCCAAGAAATGGAAACAATCCTCGCTCAAGGTACATACCGTAACCCTTTGGCGGTAGCAATCAATAACAGCCCGTATGACGATAACCAGTCCATACCCAAAATCACATCAAAACCCGACATAGCCATAACTACAAAAGAAAATGGAAGCCAGCGGTCGGCGACCTCTATATCACAGCCTGACACCCTTGTTTCAAACTCAACTCACCCCCAACAGGTGATACCACACAAATAGGAGATGCTAATTGCGCCAACTCCATCCCCAAAACAAATGCAAATGCAGCAGATATAAAGGAATGGGATGCACCCGTATCAATCAACACATTAGCAACCGAGTTGCAAAACAAAAAGGTACCTCTCACAACAGATGGAGCCGGTACAAGGTCCTGCGCGGTAACAACATACACACGCCCTGAAGGTCTCTGATCTACATGCTCACCTCTCAGAGCATAAGTCTGCTGTACAGACTGAGACGATGAGGCTCCCTGATTGGCCCTCGAGGCATGAACTGACTGAGCTGGCTGATGGCTCTGAGTCTGCCTCGAACCAGATGCACCAGATGTGCCACTCAACTGCGGGCAAAACCTCTTCAAGTGCCCCGCCTGACCACACTGGTAACAAGAAATCGGCTGACCTCTGCCCTGACTCTGGCTCTGAGGACGAGCCGAAGATGAAGCTACTCTCTGCCCTCCTCCCCTCTGCGAGCAAGCTGGAGACTTGTGGCCCGGCTGACCACATTTGTAACAAGTAACGTCTCCCTGACTGCCTTTCCCAGAACCTGAACTCGGCACTGGAAAGATAGATCTCACAAAAGCACCCTGTGACTGCTGAGGGTTTGGACCCCTCTGCCTCCTGCCATCCCCCTGGCCATCCTGACTCCTTTTGAAGCCCTTTAACCTCTCCTCCTCCTCGTGCATAATAATCTCCATATGGGCCGTAGCATCCACAAGGCATCCATACTCCCGAGTCATGGACCCAGCAACGCTAACCTTGAGTCTGTGCCTTAACTTCCTTTCGAACTCCAGACAACGGCGTTCCTCAGACGCCACTAGCTCAAGTGCAAACCTAGACAAACTGGTAAATGCGGCCTCAAACTCGACCACAGATGAACTCAGCTGCTTGAGCTGACAGAACTGATCTCTCAACTTCTCCCTGACAGTGGGAGACAGAAACTTCTCCTGAAAGGCATCAACGAAAGCCTCCCAAGTCCCTCCAATATAACCCCGCACAAAGTTCCACCACTGACCCGCGTCTCCCTTCAGCTAGAAGGACGCCAAGGTCACCTTCACAGCCTCGTCTTCGATGCCAAGCATCTCAAACGTCTTCGTCATCTGCTCAAGCCACTCATCAGCCTTCAGTGGCTCTTTCAGATCCCCCAGAAACTCCTCCAGATTAGGCCAGAAAAACTCCCTCTTCAGAAAAGAAGGCTCTACCTCAGTAACATGGGCCTGGACTTGATTCTCAGCTCTGAGAATGTCCATGGATTCCCTCAATGCTCCTGCCATCTCGTGGGCTAAGGCGTCCATGGCCTGCTGACCTCCTGACTCGGCCACATTAGCCTGACCAACACCCTTCTGCTGCGCCGGAATCTCATCCGGTATAGGCATCTCCTGCCTCCTAGGCCTACCTCGCCTACCACCACGTCCTCGTCCTGACATCCTAATAAAGGTAACGAAGAACATTAGCACCTTCAGCACCTTCACAAATGTGCCGAAGCTATTTCACTCACGTCCTAATGCGTTGGACAACAATAATTCATTCCACGTAAGCACATAATCACATAAGCACTCACGAATTTCCTTTCCGGATAATGACAGTCCCAAGGCGTTGCTAGAGTTCCAGTTAGAAATAGCATTGATCAGGTGCTTTTCCAACAGGACTCCCAGAAACCCAAGGATCCAATCAACATCCTAGAAACTAAATCCCATACCCATATAGTCACATAAACATGTTATCAAATAAACATATAACATCATGCATAAGTCTCTAACAAGCGAGACAAACCCATTGTGGTACTAACCACTTCCCGCGTACCCAAAGTATTCGAACCCGGTATGCTCTAATACCAAGTTGTAACGCCCTCAAAATAAACCCATAATTCATACATTCATGATACAAGAAATTGACAATATACTCAAGAGAATAAAGTGTACATCTATTTATCAAAGTATTTATCACAAAAGTATTACATGTTGACGACAAAAGTAAATGCCCTACGGGCTTACAACTTTCCAAGCCAACACTTGGTTACAAAAAAAAGAGAGTACTAACTCATACACATTAAGCCCTCGGCTTGAATTTACATGTAATACACAAAAGGTAAACAACAAAAATGGATCTTCAGCCTCTAAGCCTCCCAAGCTATGTCCTTGGAGGTGGAATATCACCTGAACCTGAAAATGATGTCCCATATAGGGTGAGCCAATGCCCAGTGGAGATATACTAAACCAAGTATCAGAAATAACTAAAACAATAGCATCTGATATATGGTTAACACTTATAAACCAACTTACAACACTTTTCAATTCAACATCAAGTACATCCATTTTTCATTTCAGTTTCCTTCACTTATACATTTTCGATTCATAATTATGGCTCAGAACCTGCCAAACAATTCAATGAGACTATAACACATATTAAAACACTTCCATACTTCAACACTTCCATATTTCAAGTGATACACAGATTTGCTGTATCAATGGAGTCCATCCCCTATCTCCTCCCAAACAGGTTTGAGAGTCCATCCCCTATCTCCTCTCAAACCATGGAGTACATTCCCTATCTCCTCCCAAACAATATACATATACAATGTATTTAAACACTTATCATATACAATGATCAATCAATACACACATTTGCTGTATTATTCCAACCGTCATATTCAATGACATATTCAATGTGATTAGTTTCAGTTTTCCCTAATCATCATACAATGTCTACAGCAATCAAGACTATCCTCCACCGATAGCCCAAAGCAGTTATCTCTAAACAGATAATATAATTATCAAACTGATAAAATAACAACATTTTCATAGGTGAGTGATTAATTTATCCAACTACACCAATCAACCTCATAATTTCCCAATTTTATAATTTTCAACTTAATTTCATATTTCCCCAAATTAATTATTCAAATTAATTATTCAACATAATTAGGGCATTTTCCCCTTTTTCCAATTATTGATCCAAAGACCAAATTCCACCAATTTAACTTACAAACTCATACTCCCAAGGCCTTATTTGCACATGGAGCTTTAAAACACAAAACCCCTCTTTTATAAATTACATATCAAACCCTAACTTTTTCCAAAATTTACCAACAACACCATCTAATCAAAATGACCAAAATTTATGTTAAAACTCATAGAATAGAGTAGGTTATCCCTACCTCGAAATGAAGAGACCAAATGGAGAAGATGGAGAAAACTCAAGATGCTCTAAGCCAAAAGATTTTCGGATCAAAGTGAAGCCCACACCAAACTCTACCTTTTATACAAAGGAACCAAGGTAGAAACACTCTAGAACTAGGTGGATTCTTAGAGAGAGAGTGTGTAGAGAGAGAGGCTGCCAAAATTAGGGTTTTGAAAAGTTAGAGAGAGAGAGAAAGTTGAAAAAGTGATTTAAAATGACCCAGCTACGATCTTATATACGTATGACCCCCTCGAGCGGAGAATAGGACGCTTGAGCGTCAGACACAAAAAACTTAACCCGCTCGCGCGTCAAATACCCGCTCGAGCGTGAAAAACACACCTGCAGTATTTTTGCAGACGCACAAAATGCTGAAAGGATGCAAACTCCGCTCGAGCGCAAAGAGACCCGCTCGAGCGATGATCAAAAATCTGGGCAACAAGAATAGAGACCAAAGCTCACCCAACCTGATACAAACCTACCCAACACATCCTAAAATTCAAATATAAGGAATTAAAGGACGGAAATGAAACAAATGCAACAATACTCAACCGCGGAACCTAAGTCCAAAATATTGTACATCAAGGGGAAAACCCGGGATCGCTATAGGTTTATTGAATGAACTTCCATTTTTATTTTTGTTCAACTTCTATTTTTATTCAATTTCCTTATCTATCCAACTTCCTTTTTTATTTAATTTCATGATAGATCGTTAAGGTATAGTGGTTTCTTGAATGAACTTTTATTATTAATTTTATACAATTTCCATTTTTATTTTTATTCAACTTCAATTTTTATTCAATTTCCTTTTCTATTCAACTTTCTGTTTTATTTAATTTCCAAATAGATCGTAAAGGTGTAGGCATTTCTTCAATGAACTTCCATTTTAATTTTATGCAACTTCCATTTTTATTTTTATTCAACTTCCATTTTTATTCAATTTCTTTTTCTATTCAACATCCTTTTTTATTAAATTTCCAAATAGATCGTTAAGGTATAGTGGTTTCTTGAATGAATATCCATTTTAATTTTATGCAACTTCCATTTTTATTTTTATTCAACTTCTACTTTTATTCAATTTTCTTTTCTATTCAATTTCATTTTTTATTTAATTTCCAAATAAATCGTTAAGGTATAGTGGTTTCTTGAATGAACTTCCATTGTGAAATTTATGCAACTTCAATTTTTTTTTATTCAATTTCCTTTTTTATTTAATTTCCAAATATATCGTTATGGTACAGTGGTTTCTTCAATCAACTTCCATTGTTAATTTTATGCAACTTCGATTTTTATTTTTATTCAACTTCCATTTTTATTCAATTTCCTTTTCTATTCAACTTCCTTTTTTTATTTAATTTTCAGATAGATCATTAAGGTATAGTGGTTTCTTGAATGAACTTCTATGGTTAATTTTATGCAACTTCCATTTTTATTTTTATTCAACTTCTATTTTTATTCAATTTCCTTTTCTATTCGACTTCCTTTTTTATTTAATTTCTAAATAGATCGTTAAGGTATAGTGGTTTCGGTTGGGGAAAAATGGTTGAATGAGAAATTGCCTCATAAATGTGTATATAACTCACACATTTAAGGCTCATCAGTTTTACAAAATTGATTGGGCAGTTTTGCTAGCATTAGTTAGCATTAGTTGCCAGCCTTGATGGCTAGAGGCTCCTCCCTCTCCCCCATGTTGTATAAAAGGAGGCCCTATTCCTTGAAAAGAGATATAGAATTTTTTCTTGGCATCCATACACTGTCAGTCTACTTCTCCTATAATTTTCTTCCTGAGAGAGAGTGCTGCCGTTGTCCGTTCGCTAAGCTAATCAGAAGGTGCTTCTGTTGTAGCTGGTAAAAACCGTCGTATCCTGGGAAGTAGATGCCGACGTACCTCCAGCACCCAACGGTGAGGCGGCGAATCTATTTTAAGGAGACTGTGGTATCACACAGGCTTCGATTTGCTTCCTTTAACCATTTTATATTGTATCTGTATTTTATTCAGTATGTTATATTTTCTGGAATAGAAGGTTTGTTTTGTTCATCTCCTAATTTTGCGATATGCAATGTGAAATTATGTAATGTGAATAGTTTTTGCCAACAAGCTTAAAATAGATTCGACGTTTATCATAGAATTAGATTAATAGATTCATAGGTGTGTGCAATAATTTTGCATGTAATTGGCCACTGGTAGTGCTAGCGAGTTAATTGGTTTATTAGATGCATGTACACAGGGTTAAGCTTTTGATTTTGCCATTTTGTGTATGCTACTGTTTGGTCTTCCCATAGCATGGAATAGGCCACTGTTATCAATAGGGAAGAAGAGTTCCATTGGTGCAACGTTAATTCACTGTATTTTCTAATTAATTTATGGTGTACCGGTTCATGCCTTGTATTTCTAGATTTACATGCTTCTAGTTCACATGCTTCTAGTTTACAATATAAATTACATGTTCATTCGGTTTTAATTTTTAGTGTAATTTACATTTCTAGCATGTTTATTAGGTAGTAAATTTACATGTAACTTGTACCTATTAATTTTTAATTTACGTGTGGAGTTGTAAAGTTTATAACTTACCTATATTTAAATTCATGTTAATCATGTCATTTGCAATTCTTGCCTAGTACTGTGATTTAAGTGTTTAGGAGTTATAAAATGTTTGTAACTTGCCTCAATTAATTACATGTTTAGTGTACCATAAGTTCATATGTAACCTTTACCAATTTAAAATATGGTTCAATTATATTTAATTTTGGGTTTGTAACTTGTATAGTTAATTACATGTTTATTATGTAATTAATTTTTTACAGTTTTTTTTAGTCTAGATTCTAGATGTGTAACTTAAGGGTTGGTTTTAATCTTTACTTACAGTTATTTATTATTTTGTTTGCTAGTACCCTCCCCTTCAATCACTACTTTGCCAAAAAACAAAGAAAAGCTGAGGGAGGTTTTGTTGTATTTTGCTGCTAACTCTTCATTGCAGGAATACCTATGGGAATGGGAAAAAGGATTAATTTGGACTAAATATGTAAAGCAAGTTTTATTTGCTTGTAATTATTGTTGCAATTTTGTTGTAATTGCTTATAATGTGATGCAATTGTAATTGCTTGTATAGTTTGGAACTTGGTGTGTTTAACCTAGTTCATCCCTTGGAAAATTTAATTCTTAAAGTTGTTTCCCATGGACTAGGAGTCAACATGCTCTTGAAAGTTTTGTCTAAGGTTAACTGGGTTTTAAGTGGGACCGGTGTGACCCCTCTAGTCTTCTTGGAAACTTTCCTGACCATGTTCGATTCTAGGTTGCGTGGTGAGACTAGTTTTGAATTAAATTTCCAATTGTGGGATTTTCTAGTGTTAAGTTTGATTTCTGGAAATACAGAATAGTGAAAATTCTGCTGTAATTTTTCAGAAATGGCAACTGTCTCTGATGCTGCTGCTAATGTTGGTGGGGATCCGAACCTCGGGGTGACTGGCTTGCCAACCCCTGCTGTGACCTCTGTGGTCAATCCTCCTGTTGTTACTCCGGCTGTTCCGGGAGGACCGCTCAATCATCACGAGCGCCCGGAGAAGTTCACGGGAGTGAATTTCAAGAGATGGCAGCAGAAGATGCTGTTTTATTTGACTACTCTAAGCTTTGCGAGGTTTCTGAGTGAAGATGTACCAGCCGTAGAGGAGAATGAGCAAGATAAACAAAAGCTCATGGCTCTGGACGCTTGGAAACAGGCAGACTTCTTATGCCAGAATTACATTCTGAACGGCTTGGCGGACCCGCTTTTCAATGTGTTCTATGCCAAGAAATCGGCTAAGGAGTTGTGGGATGCCTTGGACAAAAAGTACAAGACCGAGGATGCTGGGGTAAAGAAATTTATCATCGGCTGGTTCCTAGACTTCAAGATGGTGGACTCCAAAACTATCATGAGTGAAGTCCAAGAGTTTCAAGTGATTCTGCACGAGATACATGCAGAAGGGATGGTCCTAAGTGAGTCATTCCAGGCAGCTGCTTTGATTGAGAAGCTGCCTAACGGCTGGAAAGACTTCAAGAACTACTTGAAGCACAAACGAAAGGAGATGACAGTCGAAGAGCTCGTTGTCAGGCTCCGGATTGAAGAGGACAACAGGAAGAAAGGAGGGAGTACCTCCACTGTCAAAGCCAACATGGTTGAGCATGGCGAGTCCTCGGGGGCAAGGAATAAACCACTGACAAGCAAAAGCTCAAAGTTGGGGGCTAGAGGAGGAATCTCCAAAAGGCCAGCCTACAAGCCAAAGGAGCCTACTTTTAGGTTCAATGGCAAATGCTTCAACTGTGGAAGTGACGGGCATCGGGCAGTTGATTGTCTGAAGAAGAAGCCCTACAGGAAAAACCCTCCGCAACACAAAAATCGGGCACATATGGCTGAAATGGAGGAATTGTCACACGATGTGGACGACATGCATCTGTCAGCCGTCGTGTCAGAAATGAACATGGTGGGGTCAAACCCGAGGGAGTGGTGGGTGGACACTGGGGCCACTCGCCATATTTGTGCAGAGAAGAGAATGTTCACAACTTTCGAACCGGTTTCAAACGGGGAGAAGTTGTTTATGGGAAACTCTGCAACCTCAGCTGTTGAGGGTAAAGGCAAGGTGATCCTGAAGATGACTTTAGGAAAAGAACTGACTTTGAACGATGTCCTTTTTGTGCCGGACATTCGTAAGAACCTTGTCTCGGGGTCTCTCCTAAGCAACCATGGCTTCTGCATGGTGTTTGAATCAGACAAGGTCGTGTTGACCAAGGGCGGGGTCTATGTGGGGAAGGGATATATGTCAGGTGGTATGTTTAAATTGAATGTAATGACACTTATCCTTAAGATTAATGAGAAAGCTTCTTCTTCTGCTTATATGCTTGAGTCCCCTAATTTATGGTATGGTAGATTGGGTCATGTAAATTTTGACTCTTTACGTAGATTAATCAAGTTAGATCACATACCATCTTTCAAGATTAATCCACAACACAAGTGTGAAACTTGTGTAGAAGCAAAATTGACAAGGTCTTCTTTTCATTCTATTGAAACAAGTACCCAGCTGTAGACACCCCATTTTTGACCGTCCTCAAGACTTGGACGTCACCGCTTGAACACTCGGTGATCATCCATGTTCGTGTTCGTTTGGAGTTCCCGGAGTTCTCGGCTACGCGCCTTGCCTCAGGATCTCCGAACTTGACCGTTTTGTGTTTGGTTTTGCACCAAACACTTGTGTTTTGCCTTGGAGGGGCAGGGAATGCCTTGTGAGGCATCCCCACACACCACCGGCAGTGGCTAGAGGCCACCGGCTGGTTGGTGTTGCCACCGGCACTATATTGTGCCGGTCGGCACTCTTTTGTGCCGGTCGGCAGTCAATTTTGGCAAATGACCATTTTGCCCTGCCGACTACTGTACAGCTGCTTTATCAGATATTTTTAGACAGCTGTATCACTTTTTGCTCCCCTCCATACACGTGTATGGAGGGATGAGCCTTTAGGCTTGCTTAACTTGTAAGTTTTTGTGCCTATACAAGAGAAGCCTCTTCTCTTGACTCAAGGGTTGAAGTTCTTGAGAGACTTAGCCATTTTAAGAGAGAACCAAGCTCTGGTTTCTAGGGTTAGAATAGATACACATCCTATCTCTCTCTTTCTCTTTTGTATTCTAGGTGTTTTGGTTCACATTATTGCACTAAAACACCTAGTCGTCCACCTAGTCGTCCACCTTTCCTTGAGAAGGACCCTGGCCTGATCCAGACTGGTTCCACACTATCTTCAGCACGAGCGATTTGTCGCTTTCTTAAAAACTTTCAAAAACAAAATATTTTGTGCAGTCTCGCGAAGACTTGTGTGGAATCGCTCTTGAGATTGTGTAGCCCAGGATCGCTCTCGGCCTCAAGATTCGATTTATCTGTTGTGAACCGGATTCCGTTCAGAACATTCAACAGTGCCATGAAACGCCTGTGCGGCTCGTTTTAAGGCAGCCCTCGAGCAAGAAGCCTCAAAGTCAGATCAGGGAGATCAGATCCCCACCAAGCAAAGCTCAAGAAGCAACCGTGATGGACTTTTCCTGCAAATCAACCCAACAGTCGCTCTCCCGGATACAGAGGGCTTCCATTTCAAAAACCATTTGGCATGGGCTTGCTACACTTTTACCCTTTGAGAGGCTCGCTGGGCCGAAAACCCAGAAGGGCGGCCCAGGCAAAAGTTAGAGCAAAGAAAAGAAAAGACAAAAAAGAAAAAATACAAAAAGAAACAAAAAAAGAAAAGAAAAAGAACAAAAAAATAGTAAAGAAAAAGAAATGAAAATACAAAAGAAAAGAAAAGAAAAGAAGAAAAGAAAAAAGAGAAGAAAAACATAGCTCGCAAGGTCGAAAACCCGCATTGGGCGCCTTGGCAAAAGTTAGAGCCTAAACAGTGAAGGTTAAAATACCCAAGTGTACCTTAATCGGAACTACGTAAGGCTTGATTCCCATGTTTGGGATACGTAGGCAACTTCATCTTGAAGTCCAGCCCCCAACGCTTCCATAGCGTCTCAGTCCATGTCATGGTTTTGATCACTTTTGCCTCCTCTGAATCCAACGTCTCGATTACAGCGACCTGGAACTACGTGATTAACTTCTTCTTGAAGTCCAACCACCAACACCTTCCAGGTGACTGTGTCCATATATTGATTCAAACCGTCTCCGTCTCCTCCGCGTCCGAGGGTCCGATCGTCGTCAACAAGGACTGGCTTACAATGTGCCGCGGCGTCATCCAAACAAGGGGCAACTTTCCGTTGCCATGCATTGCCATAAGTTGCCCTGAGTTACCTTCCAAACCAGGGGCAACTTTCCGTTGCCTTGTCCCCCTTAAGCCAGGGGCAATTTTCCATTGCCTGCGGTCCGAGGTTGCGCATCTCGAGGGTAAGTTCCGCGCTCGTTGAGCGTTGATTGTTTGCAAAAAAATAGTTTTTGAAAATTTTCACTAAAGTTGACTTATTTTCTCGAAAACTGTTTCATTTTTCAAATTGGACCATGTTCGGACCCAAAAGGAGAATTTTTAGTGCTCACTGCCTGATTCGCATGATTTTCAAATCGAAAATCGAATAAGCGTGTTAATCTGACTCTCATTTTGATCAAAACTGTTTTAGGAAGAAAACAAAAAAATGGTCAAAGTGACGAACTAGGGGCACAGTTGAGTCTGGTCTTCTGTCTTTCCCCCCGTCAACATACTCGCCAGAAGGGCACCCTATTCACCAGAAGAAATAGCCGTGAGCTAACAGTGTTGGGCGTGAACCCACAACCTCTCGTTTACCTATCAACCACTCTGGGGAGGGATGAAAAATGAGAGAATAAAGAATAGAGAGGAGTAAGTTGAGAGAAAAGTAAGAAAAGGGTTTTGAGAGAAAAACCGAGCCTGAGGGCCGAGTGATGTGAGTATCACAAATCAGAAAGGGTGGGATATAATACCCAGAGGAACTGGCTTTCCGAGATTCGAGGCCTCTCCTTTTGTAAACATGTCTGTGTGTCGTGTCTTTTGATTGTCGGCCTCAATTCCGACTTTGAGTCCTTTCCTAGTGCGTCTCGCTGTGTTAGGTCGTATGCCTTTTGTTTTCTTTGTTTGAGTTTGTCTCGCTGTGCTCTGTTGTAGGCTCGATACCCCGGTTGAAAACCCTTCTTTATTTCAAAAATCGTTTGTGCTCAGAATGCTGTGCCATTCTCTACATTCATGCGAACCAAAAGAAGAAAAGGAAATTTGGGACATCTGAGTGTGTTTCAACTTCAACCGTTTCAGTTTTCTGATCCGTCTTGTCAGATTGGGTTCAGGGTTTGCTGTGTGCAGAATGAGCCGAGAGCTGTGTTATGAGCTGTATGCAGATCAATCCCCAGTAGAGTATGGGCTGTTATTTGTTCAAGCAGTGGTTTGTATGAGTTGTTTACTGTTAGTTGGTTGGTTATTCGATTATCATAGTACAATTGCTCAATTTTCAGACAAACAAATCATTTTCACTTACATTTGAGGTGTAACGTGATGCAATGCAGTGCAAAGTATGAAATACGCAGGTATATACAAATGTAACATTCTTTTCAGAAAAAAAGTTTGTTTCATATCATCTCTTTCGAGTACATAAGTTTTGGAAACAAAAATCTGCTCGCGGCAGTACAAAGTACCCTAACTACAAAAAGGAAAAAGTACAAAAAAAAAAGAACAAAAAGCAGCAAAAATCTGAAGTAGCATCAATAGTCTCGCGCCTAAGGATCCGTCCTCGCCCTCTTCCTGGGCAGAAGCCCAGGAGCATCACCAGGAGCATCGCCGTCTGAGCCTGAGCCTGAGCTGTCTCCGGTCTCCTCCTCCGACGACCCCGCCTCCGCCTCTGTCTCTGCCTCAGACTCATCATCCGGGACCAGAGCCCGCGAGCTACTCCCAACATGAACGCGCCCCCCTCTGGTGCGAGGATATGCTCTGCCATCCCGAGTAGAAATGGGAGGTCCAGCTGGAGCGCCGCCCACCGGAGGAATCTGGAAGGGAGGCTGAAAAAGCATGAAAGGTGAACACATCAGAATACTGTGAATGTCGTGAGCAGTGAATCAGTGCAGAATGCAGTGTATGAGTACAGTGTATGTGAATGCCGTGAGCAGTGAATCAGTGCAGAATGCAGTGTATGAGTACAGTATGTGAATGCCGTGAGCAGTGAATCAGTGCAGAATGCAGTGTATGAGTACAGTGTGTGAGTGCCGTGAGCAGTTTATCAGGTTTTGCAGTGCATCAGATTGTATGAAACAGTCAGAGAAAACATACCGGAATGCTGTAAAGAGCCAAGATGTCGAAGGTCCGCTGCAACATCCCCATCATGGAGGCATTCAACTCCACGGACTGCCGGGTGTATTCAGAGGACGCCTGCAAAAGTATCAGATGCATCAGTATTCTGTGGAATATCAAATAAACTGAAATGCAATGACAATGCAAGATACAAAATGAAGTGATACATACCGGAGGCAAGTCGGGAATACCGGCCAACTCATGACCAGCCGGGGGAGGAGCAAAGGGGATCTGAAAGGTCTCCCCACCCTGCCCTCTGTATGTCAGCATAGTGGGCAGAGCAGGCCAACCGGCCCCCCGTCCTCTCTGAACCCCGCCTCTGCCGCGAACTCGAGCCCTCCTCGGCGCTCCTCCTCCTCCTCCTGCTCCGACCGCCGGCGCCGCAGGTCTCTCTCTCTCAGCTCGGCGACCACCACTCAGCGGCCGCATGATGAAGGTCCGGACGTACTCTGAGTAATCGCCCTCGCCTCTGAAGCCGTCCGCCTCCCAACCGATGGTGTAGTCCGCCATCTGCTCAGCGGTGAAACGCTCGGTGTCCCTCATATGCTCAGGAGGATGCACCGGGACTATCTGCTCAGGTAACCCTAAGGTCTGACGCAAGAAGCGCTCGCCTAGGTACCAAGCCCGACAGACCGGGCCCTCCAGCAAAATCCGGTAACGCGAGGTCTCAACGGCGCCGGCAAACCGATCCTGCACCATCGCTGGCAGAGGAGCCCACGGCTGCCAGGTGATCTGAAATTGAAATACAGTTTGTTATCTACTGGTATTGCAAATATACAGTGGAAAAGTGAAGCTTAAATAAACTGCAAGTAAAACATACCTCGGCAGGAGTAATGGTGTCGAAGTAGCGACGAAAGAAGCCGAAAGTCTCCCGCGGCCTCCGGGTGCATCTCCCATCATAGCGGCGTGAGAAAGGAATGACTAGAGGAGTCTCCGTCTCCGGCACTGGCTCCAACCTAGGAAAGTAGGCGTAAACCCACAACTGCAAGACAGATGTCGGAACAGTTATCAGATAAAGCAGAATATAGAATAGAGCAGAAATAATAAAGCCGTGTGTTGTGCAGTGTATTGAGCAGAATATACCGTGTGAACAGTGTAAAGCAGAGTATGTGTGTGCCGTGTGTACAGTATACAGCAAGTGTAAAGTAGACTACAGTGTGTGCAGTGTGCAGAGTACAGAAAGTACAGAACAGAAATGTAAAGCAGAGGAGAAAGCGTACCTCCCAAGCTCGCCAGTAGCCTCCGAGCAACTGCCCGCTGCCACGGGAGACTGAGCTCATGTACCCGTAAAGAGTGGCCAGAGCCGCACCACCCCAATCAAAACGCAAGATGTCTCGGACGTCCACCAGTGTGCTGAGTAGGCAGAGAGGCACGGTGTTCGCCCGGTCGGCGAAGAGGGTCGTCCCTAGCAAAAACATCAAAAAGCCCCGTGCGTACTGCTCTACAGCCGCCTCGGTCATCGGAGCCGTCGCCACCAACGCAGACTGCACTCTGAACTGCACCTCGAACCAGGAGTAGCGGACAAAGCCCGGACGAGCAAGGGGTGGCGCCTCGCCAAGCAAGTAGATCTGAGCGGCAGTCCACTCGTCCATGGCGGTGTCGAAGGGGATCGGATCACCCCCTACCCCAATGCCGGTGAGCACCGAGAAATCGTAAGGGGTCATCGTCATGTCCCCAGCTGCAGAAAGATGAAATGAATCGGTGGTGTCCCACCATCTCTCTGCCAGGGCAGCTAGAAGAGGCCTGCAGGCAGTAAGCCGGGTCAGACCCCTGCAAAAGGAACTGAAGCCCGCGTCGTCTACGATGCGTCGAACCGCCTCGGGAAGCTCCAAGTACCAATCTCGAGCTGCGACATTCCCATACCCACGGATGGCATGGGAATCTCCCTGTTTTCAAGCAAATAGTTGCAAAGCAATATGAGATGTACAGTTCTGAGGAAACATGCTAAAGTCGATACAAATCTAGCGTGTGAGCACATTTTTCAGATCTAAGCAGATATCAGGTTTCAGTGTACTACCCTGGACTACGGCCTGTGATGTGTCAGTGTGTTTGCGAGAGTCAGCATACAGATATAGTGCATGTGTGCACATTTTTCAGATCCAAGCAGATGTCGGGTTATAGTGTGCCAGTGGGTGAACTACAACGTATGATGCGTCAGCGTGTTGTGTGTGGTTCAGTTTAAATACAGCATACAATATGTTTTCAGATTCGAATAAGTGCCGGGTGTCGGTGAGTTCGCGGTAAGGTGCAATGTGCGCCGTGTGCTCGGGTGGTTGAGGCTGGTGCAGTGTGTGTGCATATGTCGGTCCTAAGCAGATATCAGTTGTGAAGTTGTCTACAATCAACTACAGTATACGGCATGTCAGAATTAAGCAGTTAACGGGTGCAGTTAGCTACGGCAGTCGACAGAAAATTCTACATTGCAGAAAATAAAACAAAGTAGGGATGTTACCTCGGAAGCGCCGAAGGACAGGTGCGAGGTCGGCTCGCGTAGGAGGAGCTCCGGGTCCAGAGCCCTATCGAAGCCGCGGAAGTGGCGGAGCCCATCTGGTGGAAGCACGTGAATAGCCGGGCGATAGGTCGCCGGATCGAATGGGCGCTCGCTCAACGGGAGAAGCTCGACCCCGGGATCCATCTCGTGGTCCGGGGGAGTCCCGACGTGTGGAACATCGTCAGCCATGGCAGTGTTGGTGAGAAAATGGCCGGAAAAGCCGGAATGTGAAAAGTCAACTGGAAAAGTCAACCCCGAGCGGGTCGAAAATGGCCGGAAAGGCCGGGAGATGAAAATACACGGAAATATAGAGGAAATCGAGGGAAACAAGTCCCGAAAAGACGAAAACCGAGAAGAGACACCGAAATGAGATTTCGATCGGTTGGAAATGTCCGAAACGCGATGAACTTCGCGAATCGAACGACAGAAAACACGCGGGAATGCAAAGAAACGGCGGAAAAGTGAGAGAAAAACACTTTGGAGAGAGAGAGCAAAGATTTTCGGCAGAGGCAAAGTGAGGAAAATAGGGTTTCAAGCCTTATTTTAAAGGACCCATAGCGAAATGCCGAATCTGCCCCCGATCAGCAACTTTTGGCCGGTCGGCACTGTTTTGTGCCGGTCGGCACAATATTGTGCCGATGAATGGTTTCTGCAGCCGGTGGCCAGCCGGTGACCACCCCACCCAGCCGGTGGTGTTCCCAAGGTCTTGTTTAGGCAAAGTAAGGGGTTTTGGGTCTTCATAGCTCAAGAAAGTGCAAGAAAGTGCATCCCCGACGCTCAACCGGCCTCCGTTTTGACCTCGGACCGTGTCTTCTGTGCGTGGCACTCAAATTCAAGCAAAGATTGTATCCTTTTGTATCCTTTTGTCTTCTATAAGATTCAAAAAGTTGCCCCGCGTGCGTTGCATGCATCCATCGCATTGTCCGGGGCGTCGCATCGCGCCGTTTCGCGCGTCCCTTGGGACTTGCACTGTTTTGCACTTCTTTTTCTATCAAATGAGGTACGCGTGCCTCATTTTGCATTTCATTGCATCTCGAGGCACGTATGCCTCGTTTTGCACTTCATTTTCCATCAAATGAGGTATGCGTGCCTCATTTCGCATTTCATTGCATTTCGAGGCACGTATGCCTCGTTTTGCACGTCATTTTCCATCAAATGAGGTATGCGTGCCTCATTTCGCATTTCATTACATTTCGAGGCACGTATGCCTCGTTTTGCACGTCATTTTCTATCAAATGAGGTATGCGTGCCTCATTTCGCATTTCATTGCATCTCGAGGCACGTATGCCTCGTTTTGCACTTCTTATTCCATCAAATGAGGTACGCGTGCCTCATTTTGCATTTCATTGCATCTCGAGGCACGTATGCCTCGTTTTGCACGTCATTTTCTATCAAATGAGGTACGCGTGCCTCATTTTGCATTTCATTGCATCTCGAGGCACGTATGCCTCGTTTTGCACTTCATTTTCCATCAAATGAGGTACGCGTGCCTCATTTTGCATTTCATTGCATCTCGAGGCACGTATGCCTCGTTTTGCACTTCATTTTCCATCAAATGAGGTATGCGTGCCTCATGAGCATTTCATCTTACAAGCCGGGTCCGGCGGGACCTTAAACACGCCCGGTCTAGGAGACCTTAAATCCTCGGGAGGTGCAAGACCTTCGGTGCATTGAGGTGTGCACCCCATCGCACTTGGCATGCATCATATCGCACTATCTTGTGCACTCGCGTTGTCTAACGCACCGCGCTGTTTTGCGCATCTCGTTGCATTTTGCATGCATCGCATCGCGCTATTCTGCGCATCTCATTGCATTGTTCTGTGCATCCCGGTCTAGGAGACCTTAAATCCTCTGAAGGTGCAATTCCTTCGGTGTTTGTCGTGCCCGAACGACTTTCGGTGGTCTGGTAAAGCCACCAGCCTGTGTTTGCGGTGAGTTCCTAGAAGACCAACTGGGACGGTGAAAACTAGAGTTCGAACGGCTTATGCCTAGAACGCAAAGGTTCGGGATTTCCGAGACTAAAGTCTGGTTTAAATACCCAGGGGGTGTACCCTCGGCTTGAAATCTGTATGGAAGCCCCATAGGTTGAGGCGGTGTGTCTACGCCTCAATTCTGGATACTGAACCAACCTAGTATATCGCCCTGTTGGTAAGATAGGGAAAGCTGCAATCATAGTCGTTGCATCATAGTGCATTGTCATGCATCATTTGTAAATACTGCATATGTTGTTTCAAAAAATCCAAAAACAAAAACACATGCATATGTCATGCATCATGCTAGATTTTGCATATGTCATGCATTTCAAAAACAAAACAAAAAAAAAAAAACCATGCATATGTCATGCATCATCATTGTAGTATAGTGCATATGTCATGCATTTTCTGTAAGTATCCATTTCTATTGCATCGTAATTTGCATGCATCCACTGCATCATCTTCCATCTATGGCTTGCGCCTTTCCAGGTTGAGCTTGGTCTGGTATGTGCCCCTACTTTTCACGTCGAAGCACAGTTTTTGTGTACGCGCCTATTCCTTGATGAGCTTGGTTTGAGGGTTGCGGCACGTTTTCTATGTTAGACGCGGTTCGTATGTGTACATGCCTTTCCTAGGCAAGATTCGGTTTGGCCCGCATGCCATATCCATTGTATCCATATCCATTTCCATTACATTTTAATTTGCATGCATCCACTGCATCATCTTCCATCTATGGCTTGCGCCTTTCCAGGTTGAGCTTGGTCTGGTATGTGCCCCTACTTTTCACGTCAAAGCACAGTTTTTGTGTACGCGCCTATTCCTTGATGAGCTTGGTTTGAGGGTTGCGGCACGTTTTCTGTGTTAGACGCGGTTCGTATGTGTACATGCCTTTCCTAGGCAAGATTCGGTTTGGCCCGCGTGTCATATCCATTGTATCCATTTCCATTGCATTGTAGTGTAATTATTGCGTCCGGCATTAGGATCATTATTCCCTCCTCAGCGGGTCGTTTCCCCACTTATGTCATTCCACCCAATACTTGTTCTTGTGTCCGTGCGAAGTACTCATAGATCAGACATCGTTCTATGGGAGACGGACTTGTTACCTCCATCAATCTATTTGACATTCGTGTGGTTTCGAACCGCTCACGATTGAATCATGATTCAATTGCCCTGCATGTTACATTGCATATCATTTGCATTTGCATTAGTTTCAATTGCATTGCATATCATTTGCATTGTTTATACATAGTTTTGTATATATTGCATATCATTTGCATTCATCATTGCATGGTCATGCATATTGCTAACAATATTGTACCTGTTAAGTTTGCTTTCTTTGCAGGCACGATATTGTATGTACGGCTCATTTGAGGCCGGTGCAACCGGACGAGCCGCACAGGTATTGTATCCTCCGCGTGAGACGTGTTGAGAATCGCATAATTCTCTTACATCCTTTCTGCATTGTAGTGTAGATTGGTGCATGCTAGCTTATAACTGTCGCATGTGTGCTTCGTTACAGCTTTCTTTGCATGATCATAAGTTATGCTCGGCCTTTTGCATTGTCAGTTGCATCTTGCCCCCGCCTACGGGCGCATACCTTATCTGCGGCTTGTATGCCTGTGCCTGAACTACGTTGGTTTGATTCCTAAGGGATACGTAGGCAGCTTGCGAGTTCAACCATTTGCGCTTTGTATGTTTGTCTGAGTCTTCGGCCTTGTCAAAAATGGGTCGTCTCTGGGCTTTGACATTCACTCCCGTCATTGTTATGACTTTCGAGTTCTGTCAAAGAGGGGCAACTGTAGACACCCCATTTTTGACCGTCCTCAAGACTTGGACGTCACCGCTTGAACACTCGGTGATCATCCATGTTCGTGTTCGTTTGGAGTTCTCGGAGTTCTCGGCTACGCGCCTTGCCTCAGGATCTCCGAACTTGACCGTTTTGTGTTTGGTTTTGCACCAAACACTTGTGTTTTGCCTTGGAGGGGCAGGGAATGCCTTGTGAGGCATCCTCACACACCACCGGCAGTGGCTAGAGGCCACCAGCTGGTTGGTGTTGCCACCGGCACTATATTGTGCCGGTCGGCACTCTTTTGTGCCGGTCGGCAGTCAATTTTGGCAAATGACCATTTTGCCCTGCCGACTACTGTACAACTGCTTTATCAGATATTTTTAGACAGCTGTATCACTTTTTGCTCCCCTCCATACACGTGTATGGAGGGATGAGCCTTTAGGCTTGCTTAACTTGTAAGTTTTTGTGCCTATACAAGAGAAGCCTCTTCTCTTGACTCAAGGGTTGAAGTTCTTGAGAGACTTAGCCATTTTAAGAGAGAACCAAGCTCTGGTTTCTAGGGTTAGAATAGATACACATCCTATCTCTCTTTATTAAGAGTGCTTGGTGGTTTGGGCAAGTTTGACCACCCTTAGGCCTTGAAAAGGCCCTTTTTTGTGCTATTTTGTGAGAGATCCGAGACTTTGGTGCTTGGGCCTCTCCACCACTGAAATCTTGAGGGATTTCAGTGGTGGAGATGGTGCCTTGAAGTCTCCAAAAGGGGAGGGCCACCCCCTCTCCTTGATGTCCTTGGAAAGGGCAAGTTTTGGCCTCCAAAGGAGCACCATGTTTGGTTGTTTGTTGAGCATGTCTTAGCTGCATTTTATGTTTATTATGCCCTAATATGACATTGTTATAAGTTGGTTTTGGTCCCCTATGCATGCTTAGCATAGTTGCCTTGTAATGCCTCTTTGATGCCTTAACATGCCTAGCTTGTGTGCCTTAGTTTCTAGCATGTTTTAGGCTTGCATTTGTGAAGATTTTGTGCTTATATTGCCATGTTTTAGGTCTGTCCTAAGTTGTTTTGGTCAATCCTAGCATGCATTATATAGCCTCTTTGTATTTGGCTTGTTGGCCTTAAGTTTGTGAATGTATAGCATGCGTTGTTTGCATCATTTTGGTGGTTTAGAATCACCTAACATGTAATTTCAGTCCCTTTGGTGTGCTTGTATGCTTGCCTTGGTGGCCTCTTCATTGCTTTGAAAGCATGTGTTGTATGCCTTATGTTTTGAGCATTAATGCATGCCTTCGAATTCAAGTCACTTAGATGCCATCTAGGTGGAATTTTGGGCTTAGTTTCATGTGTTAAAACTCTGATTTTAGTTGCTTAAGTATTGCCATATTTAGGTTTGTCAAGTGTAGTTCAATACCCTTTGATTAGCCTTGAGCATTTGGGCCATACTTGCATGCTAACGTTGTCTATTTTGACTTGGTTTGGCACCATGTTTAGCATGATTTTCAGAGCTTACAATGCATGCTCATTGCCTATGTTTGGTCTCCTTAAGTGTGCTTGAAAGTTGCCATGTTTATGCCTAAGTGTTGGACCATAATTGCATACATGTGTGTGTGTATTTTGGCCCTCATGATTTAGCATTTTGGCCACTGATTTTAAGCCTATTTGAGTTGCCTAAGTCATGTGTAAGATCATCATTTAATTGGTTTGCATGCTTGTCTTGAATGCTTGCTTGAACCCTTTGCATAAGTATGTTGCATAGTCCATGTTGCATGCCTAGTTGACATGCTTAGGGTTGCATTTGCATTGTGCATGTTTGACCTCTTGAAGTGCAGTATGATAGAGGTTTAGCACCCTTGTTTGCTTGTTTGCATTGCATGCATTTGAAATCAAAGTTGCACTCTTGGTTCTTTGGGCCATCATGCATGGAAATGCGTGATTGGTGGTCCAGGAATCGAGGCACATGCCCCCTTGAGTCAAAAACATGATAAGGGGTGTGTGTAGTGCATAAATACCTTGAATCACATTGCCATGCATGTTGTTGTCCTCTGCTGCTGTGAGTTGCAGGTTTTGCAGGCATTTAGTGCCGGCCGGCAGTGTTTAGTGCCGACCGGCAGTAAACAAGCTGCCAATGGATGAATTTTGTGCCGGTGGCCTCCTCCTTCAACCGATGGTGCTTTACTCCAGCCGGTGGTACTCCCCAGTGCCCTGAGAGGTACTTCTGGGACTTTGGCAATTTTCTGAGGAGGAGAGCAGAGGAAACAGAGGCAATCCGTGCATGGTAGTGCGGTTCCGAGCCAGCCCCGAGCGCGTGTTGCATCCGGTCCTCATCCCGAGGCGGTTTACCGCTTTAATTAGATTAATTAATTTATTTGATTAATTTAGTGAAATTTGTAATATTTTAATTAGCTTGCGTAGTTAATTAATTTGTATATTCTTTTGGTCCCTCCGGGCGAGGGCATAATTGTAATAAGTGTGGGTGAGTGGTTTGTATGTCTTCCAACCCCCACTTCTTTCTTCCCTTTTATTTACTTGCTTATGATGGTAGATTAGGGCACGTCTATTTTAGCATACCTTATGCAATGCATGCGTGCATCCATGCATTTGTCTAAACATGCACCGGGCTCGGCACATCATACAAACTGCATCGTACTTTCAATTCCAAATTGAATACGTGATAGATGATTGCATTTCACATGTGCCATTTTAGGGTTAGCCGAGCCTACTCTAGATTGCACCCTTGCCTGCGATGCATTAGCCACTTAACACGACCTAGGGACATGCATGTCTGCTAACTAGTTTCTTGTTTTGGCACGGAGTACGATGTAAGTATTTTACGCTTTAGCATACCACATGCGTGTGAATGTTGCCATGACAGTATGCTTACCATGCGGCTAAGTGCTTATGTGAGATAAACTGTTTGAATGCCTGTGGGTGGAGGTTGGATTGCTTGAGTTGGAATAACTCATTGAAATCCGTATTTTAGCCTACTTACGAGTAGCAAATTCCAAAGCATTTTCAAAGAAAACGGGTATGCAATGCTTATTTCCAAATTAGGCAATCTAGTCTATACTTGTTTTGCTGTGCGCATAATATAGTAATTCTAGGCTAATAATTGGGATAAGAACGCATAATGTTTTCAAAATCGGATATCACGGTTAGTAGAGGCCGGTCTTCGGACCGGGCGAAAGGGGGTGCTCATAGCTGACCTTCCCCGATCGTACCCAAGCTCCCGAGCCAAGACATTTGGTGATGACGGACACGTGGCCTTCGGCACCGAGTCAGGGTTTCCTAAATTTCCCATTTTAAAAATATTTAGGTGGCGACTCTGTAATCTGGTAAAGCAGTCCAGGTTTGGCACTACTTTTCAAAAAAAATCTGTTTTTCTTCAAAACGATTTGCCAGAGCTGGACTCTTTGGTTCAAGATTTAGAACCGCAACAAAACAAAAGGGAGTCCGAATTGTAGCGAGGTCCCACGCGGGCGCTGTTACACCAGCCTTTGGATTTAGTGCATAGTGATGTGTGTGACTTGAAAGTTGTACAATCACGTGGTGGCAACAAGTACTTCATCACTTTTGTTGATGATTGCACTAAATACTGTTATGTGTATTTGCTTAAAAGCAAAGACGAGGCTATTGATAAATTTATTCTTTTTAAGAATGAAGTTGAGAATCAATTAAGACGGAAAATCAAGGCATTGAGAAGTGATCGTAGTGGTGAGTATGAATCCCCGTTTGCCAAGACTTGTGCTCAATTTGGGATTTTTCACCAAACCACAGCGCCTTATTCGCCACAGTCAAATGGTGTTGCTAAGCGGAAGAACAGGACGTTGAAAGAGATGATGAATGCAATGTTGATAAGTTCTGGGTTGCCACAGAACTTATGAGGGGAAGTAATTCTCTCCGCGAATTATATTCTTAATAGAATACCACGGAAGAAAGTGGACAAGACTCCATATGAGTTGTGGAAAGGTCACAAGCCTTCATATAAATACCTACGAATGTGGGGGTGTCTTGCAAAAGTGGCGGTACCTACACCCAAGCGAGTTAGGATAGGTCCGAAAATCGTGGACTGTATATTCATTGGTTATGCACAAAATAGTAGTGCATATAGATTTCTTGTGCACAAGTCTGATATTTCAGATATACACAAGAATACTATCATGGAATCTAGAAGTGCATCTTTCTTTGAAGATGTATTTCCGTGTCGTCCCCAAGACAGGGTTCCGAGTTCCATGAAAGAAATAAAAGATGTTGATGATGAAAATGATCACGAAGACGATTGCATGGATGATCAAACAGCTGATCAAATAGCTGATCAAGTAGATGATCAAGCTGATGAAGTAGATGAGCCAAAAAGGAGCAAAAGGGCTAGAACCACAAAGTCCTTTGGTCCAGACTTCTTGACTTATATGTTAGAGGGAGAACCTCGAACGTTCCATGAAGCTGTGACTTCACCTGAAAGTCCTTTATGGAAAGAAGCAATTAAGAGTGAGATTGACTCCATCTTACAGAACCATACTTGGGAGTTAGTTGATCTACCCCCAGGCAGTAAGGCCTTGGGGAGTAAGTGGATCTTCGAAGAAAGATGAAAGCGGATGGGTCAATTGACAAATATAAAGCTCGGCTAGTTATCAAAGGATACAGACAGTGAGAAGGCCTGGATTACTTTGATACATATTCACCTGTGACAAGGATTACATCCATTCGCATAGTGATTGCAATAGCAGCTTTACGTGGTTTAGAAATACATCAGATGGATGTAAAGACAGCTTTCTTAAATGGAGATTTAGATGAAGAAATCTACATGGAGCAACCCGAGGGGTTTTCAGCTCCAGGACAAAGTAAGAAAGTCTGTAAGCTTGTCAAGTCATTGTATGGTTTGAAGCAAGCTCCCAAACAATGGCATGAGAAGTTTGACAATGTTATGTTGTCAAATGGGTTTCGAATCAATGAGTGTGATAAGTGCGTATATGTTAAAGACACTGACAAAGGTTATGTCATTTTGTGTCTATACGTTGATGACATACTCATTGTTGGTAGCAATGATGAAATGATTAAAGCTACCAAAAGATTGTTAAACTCTAAGTTTGACATGAAGGATATGGGCCTTGCAGATGTCATTCTGGGTGTTAAGATCACCAGAACATCTGTTGGTATTGTACTTTCTCAAGCTCATTATGTTAATAAGATACTTGAGAAATTTGGAAAGTCAGATACAAGTATGTTTAGGACACCGGTAGACTTAAGTCTATATTTGACCAAGAATAATGGTGAGAGTGTCTCTCAACTAGAATATTCTCGGGTCATTGGGAGTTTGATGTATCTGATGAGTTGTACAAGGCCGGATATCGCCTACGCTGTTAGTAGGCTGAGTAGATACACGAGTAATCCTAATGCTACTCATTGGAAGGGCATTATGCGGGTGTTGGGGTATATCTGTTACACCCTGGATTATGGGCTGCATTATACCAGATACCCAGCGGTACTAGAAGGGTATAGTGACGTAAATTGGATATCTGATATAAAAGATTCCAAATCCACTAGTGGTTATGTGTTTACCCTCGGAGGGGCAGCCGTGTCTTGGAAATCTGCCAAGCAAACGTGTATCTCGAGATCAACGATGGAATCTGAGTTTATTGCTTTAGATAAAGCAACTGAAGAAGCTGAATGGCTTCGCCAGTTTGTTGAGGATATTCCACGTTGGCCGAAACCTGTGCCAGCTATCGGTATTCATTGCGATAGCCAATCAGCGATTGGTTGGGCACAGAGTAATATGTATAATAGAAAGTCTAGACATATCCGCCGTAGACATAATTCCATACGACAACTACTCTCAAATGGAGTTGTCTCTCTAGACTATGTCAAGTCTAAGGACAACATTGCGGATCCGCTAACCAAAGGGTTAACTCGAGAGTTAGTAGAAAAGTCGTCAAGAGGAATAGGGTTAAGGCCTTTAATAAAGGTTACCGGAACGGAAAACCCAACCTAGTTGACTGGAGATCCCAAGATCTAGGTTCAAAGGGACAACCTAACTTCATGTAACGGGTGAGTAACTGAAGAGGTAAATCCTCTTGCCCATTCCTTTATACAGTGATGCCCTGTGGGGGTGGAAGGTTAGGCTAATGCTTTTAATGACCTTAGTGATGTGGTATAATGAAATACCGTATCTAGGTCACCTATGTGAGTGCGAAGTGGGGCCGCGTCTTTAAGAATTGCCAAGGCCGAATTCTTTAAAAACACTCACAGAACCAGGCTAGTGTTCCAGGGCCATACCGGACACACCAGTGAGAACAAGAACAATGGTTGGACTAACTCCTGTGCGAGGTCTATTGTCTCGGTTTACATAAACGGCAGAACAGTTCAAGACATCACGTTCACTGGTCAACCAGTAAATCCGATAGGCTTTCACTACGAAAAGTTCAAGGTCAACAGCTACCTTTTCTGATGCAGGGTTAGTCTGTGTGCTCTCTCTCTTTCCGAGTCTTTGTTGATAAACGTTGAGCGTTTGCTGTATTCGGTCAATTTTTATTCATGTGGGGGATTGTTGGAGAAAAATGGTTGAATGAGAAATTGCCTCATAAATGTGTATATAACTCACACATTTAAGGCTCATCAGTTTTACAAAATTGATTGGGCAGTTTTGCTAGCATTAGTTAGCATTAGTTGCCAGCCTTGATGGCTAGAGGCTCCTCCTCTCTCCCCCATGGTGTATAAAAGAAGGCCCTATTCCTTGAAAAGAGATATAGAATTTTTTCTTGGCATCCATACACTGTCAGTCTACTTCTCCTATAATTTTCTTCCTGAGAGAGAGTGCTGCCGTTGTCCGTTCGCTAAGCTAATCAGAAGGTGCTTCTGTTGTAGTTGGTAAAAACCGTCGTATCCTGGGAAGTAGACGCCGGCGTACCTCCAGCACCCAACGGTGAGGCGGCGAATCTATTTTAAGAAGACTGTGGTATCACACAGGCTTCGGTTTGCTTCCTTTAACCATTTTATATTGTATCTGTATTTTATTCAGTATGTTATATTTTCTGGAATAGAAGGTTTGTTTTGTTCATCTCCTAATTTTGCGATATGCAATGTGAAATTATGTAATGTGAATAGTCTTTCCCAACAGTTTCTTGAATGAACTTCCATTTCTTATTTTTTGCAACTTCCATTTTTATTTTTATTCAACTTCCATTTTTATTCAATTTCCTTTTCTATTCAACTTTCTTTTTTATTTAATTTGCAGATCGATCGTTAAGGTATAATGGTTTCTTAAATGAACTTCCATTGTTAATTTTATGCAAGTTCCATTTTTATTTTTATTTAACTTCCACTTTTATCCAATTTAATTTCTATTCAACTTCCTTTTTTATTTGATTTCCAAATAGATCGTTAAGGTATAGTGGTTTCTTGAATAAACTTTCATTGTTAATTTTATGCAACTTCCATTTTTATTTTTATTCAACTTCAATTTTTATTCAATTTCCTTTTCTATTCAACTTCCTTTTTTATTTAATTTCCAAATAGATCGTTAAGGTATAGTGGTTTCTTGAATGAACTTCCATTTTAATTTTATGCAACTTCCATTTTAATTTTATGCAACTTCCACTTTTATTTTTATTCAACTTCCATTTTTATTCAAATTCCTTTTTTATTCAACTTCCTTTTTTATTTAATTTCCAAATAGATCGTTAAGGTATAGTTGTTTCTTCAATGAACTTCCATTGTTAATTTTATGCAATTTTCATTTTTATTTTTATTCAACTTCCATTTTTATTCAATTTTCTTTTCTATTCAACATCTTTTTTTATTTAATTTCTAAGTAGATCGTTAAGGTATAGTGGTTTCTTGAATGAACTTCCATTTTAATTTTATGCAACTTCCATTTTTATTTTTATTCAACTTCCATTTTTACCCAATTTCCTTTTCTTTTCAACTTCCTTTTTATTAAATTTCCAAATAGATCGTTAAGGTATAGTGGTTTCTTGAATGAACTTCCATTGTTAACTTTAAGTAACTTCCATTTTTATTTTTATTCGACTTTCATTTTTATTCAATTTCTTTTTCTATTCAACTTCTTTTTTTATTAAATTTCCAAATAGATCGTTAAGGTATAGTGGTTTTTGAATGAACTTCCATTTTAATTTTATGCAACTTCCATTTTTATTTTTATTCAACTTGCATTTTTATTCAATTTACATTTCTATTCAACTTCCTTTTTTATTTAATTTCCAGATAGATCGTTAAGGTATAGTGGTGTATTGAATGAACTTCCATTTTTATTTTTTGCAACTTCCATTTTTATTTTATTCAACTTCAACTTTTATTCAATTTCCATTTCTATTCGACTTCCTTTATTATTTAATTTCCAAATAGATCGTTAAGGTATAGTGGTTTCTTGACTTAACATCCATTTTTAATTTTTTGCAACTTCCATTTTTATTTTTATTCAACTTCCTTTTCTGTTCAATTTCCTTTTCTATTCAACTTCTTTTTTTATTTAATTTGCAAATAGATTGTTAAGGTATAGTAGTTTCTTGAATGAACTTCCATTGTTAATTTTATGCAACTTCCATTTTTATTTTTATTCAACTTCTATTTTTATCCAATTTCCTTTTCTATTCAACTTCCTTCTTTATTTGATTTCAAAATAGATCGTTAAGGTATAGTGGTTTCTTGAATAACCTTCCATTGTTAATTTTATGCAATTTCCATTTCTATTTTTATTCAACTTCAATTTTTATTCAATTTCCTTTTCTATTCAACTTTTTTTTTATTTAATTTTCAAATAGATCGTTCAGGTGCAGTGGTTTCTTGAATGAACTTCCATTTTAAATTTTGATGCAACTTCCATTTTTATTTTTATTCAACTTCCATTTTTATTCAATTTCCTTTTCTATTCAACAACCTTTTTTTGTTTAATTTCTAAATAGATCGTTAAGGTATAGTCGGTTCTTGAATGAACTTCCATTTTTATTTTTATTCAACTTCCATTTTTATTCAATTTCCTTTTCTATTCAACTTCCTTTTTTTATTTAATTTCTAAATAGATCGTTAAGGTATAGTGGTTTTTTGAATGAACTTCCATTTGTAATTTTATTCAACTTCTATTTTTTTTCAATTTCCTTTTATATTCAACTTCGTTTTTTATTTAATTTCCAGATAGATCGTTAAGATATAGTGGTTTCTTGAATGAACTTTTATTGTTAATTTTACGCAACTTACATTTTTTTTTATTCAACTTCAAATTTTTTTCACTTTTTTTTTTCTATTCAACTTCCTTTTTTATTTAATTTCCAAATATATCATTAAGGTATAGGCGTTTCTTGAATGAACTTCCATTTTAATTTTATGCAACTTCCATTTTTATTTTTATTCAACTTCCATTTTTATTCAATTTCCTTTTCTATTCAACTTCCGTTTTTATTTAATTTTCAAATAGCTCGTTAAGGTATACTGGTTTCTTGAATGAACTTCCATTGTTAAATTTATGCAACTTCCGCTTTTATTTTCATTCAACTTCCTTTTTTATTCAATTTCCAAATAGATCGTTAAGGTATAGTGGTTTCTTGAATGAACTTCCATTGTTAATTTTATGCAACTTCCTATTTTATTCAATTTCCTATTCTATTCAACTTCCTTTTTTTCTTTAATTACCAAATAGATCGTTAAAGTATAGGTGTTTCTGGAATAAACTTCCATTTTTATTTTTATTCAACTTCCATTTTCATTAAACTTCATTTTCTATTCAACTTCATTTTTTATTTAATTTCCAAATAGACCGTTAAGTCATATTGGTTTCTTGAATGTACTTTCATTGTTAAATTTATGTAACTTCCATTTTTATTTTTATTCAACTTTCTTTTTTATTTAATTTCCAAATAGATCGTTAAGATATAGTATTTTTTTTAATGAACTATGATTGTTAATTTTATGCAACTTCAATTTTTATTTTTATTCAACTTCCTTTTTTATTTAATTTCCAGATAGATAGTTAAGGTATAGTGGTTTCATGAATGAACTTCCATTTTTATTTTTATTCAATTTTAATTTTTATTTAATTTCATTTTCTATTCGACTTCCTTTTTTATTTAATTCCCAAATAGATCGTTAAGGTATAATAGTATTTTGAATGAACTTCCATTTTTAATTTTTTGTAACTTCAATCTTTATTTTTATTCAACTTCCATTTTTATTCAATTTCCTTTTCTATTCAACTTCCGTTTTTATTTAATTTCTAAATAGATCGTTAAGGTATAGTGGTTTCTTGATTGAACTTCCATTGTTAAATTTATGCAACTTCCGCTTTTATTTTTATTCAACTTCCTTTTTTATTCAATTTCCAAATAGATCGTTAAGGTATAGTGGTTTCTTGAATGAACTTCCATTGTTAATTTTATGCAACTTCCTATTTTATTCAATTTCCTATTCTATTCAACTTCCTTTTTTTTTTTATTTAATTTCCAAATAGATCGTTAAGGTATAGGCGTTTCTTGAATGAACTTCCATTTTTATTTTTATTCAACTTCCATTTTCATTAAACTTCATTTTCTATTCAACTTCATTTTTTATTTAATTTCCAAATAGACCGTTAAGTCATATTGGTTTCTTGAATGTACTTTCATTGTTAAATTTATGTAACTTCCATTTTTATTTTTATTCAACTTCCTTTTTTATTTAATTTCCAAATAGATCGTTAAGGTATAGTATTTTTTTTAATGAACTATGATTGTTAATTTTATGCAACTTCAATTTTTATTTTTATTCAACTTCCTTTTTTATTTAATTTCCAGATAGATAGTTAAGGTATAGTGGTTTCATGAATGAACTTCCATTTTTATTTTTATTCAATTTTAATTTTTATTTAATTTCATTTTCTATTCGACTTCCTTTTTTATTTAATTCCCAAATAGATCGTTAAGGTATAATAGTATTTTGAATGAACTTCCATTTTTAATTTTTTGTAACTTCAATCTTTATTTTTATTCAACTTCCATTTTTATTCAATTTCTTTTCTATTCAACTTCCTTTTTTATTTAATTCTCAAATTGGTCGTTAAGGTATAGTGGTTTCTTGAATGAATTTCCATTGTTAATTTTATACAACTTTCATTTTTATTTTTATTCAACTTCCATTGTTATCCAATTTCCTTTTCTGTTCAACTTCCTTTTTTATTTGATTTCCAAATAGATCGTTAAGATAGAGTGGTTTCTTGAATGACCTTCCATTTTAATTTTATGCAACTTCCATTTTTATTTTTATTCTTATTCAACTTCAATTTTTATTCAGTTTCATTTCTATTCAACTTCTTTTTTTATTTAATTTCAAAATAGATCTTTAAGGTTTAGTGGTTTCTTGAATGAACTTCCATTTTCAATTTTGTTGCAACTTCCATTTTTATTTTTATTCAACTTCCATTTTTATTCCATTTCCTTTTCTATTCAACTTTCTTTTTTATTTAATTTCCCAATAGATCATTAAGGTATAGGGGTTTCTTGAATGAACTTCCATTGTTAATTTTATGCAACTTCCATTTTTATTTTTATTCAACTTCCATTTTTATTCTATTTCATTTTCTATTCAACTTCCTTTTTTATTTAATTTCCAAATACATCGTTAAGGTCTAGTGGTTTATTGAATGAACTTCAATTTTTATTTTTATTCAACTTCTATTTTTATTCAATTTCCTTTTCTATTCAACTTCGTTTTTTATTTAATTTCCTGACAGATCGTTAAGGTATAGCTGTTTCTTCACTGAACTTTTATTGTTAATTTCATACAACTTCGATTTTTATTTTTATTCAACTTCAATTTTTATTTAATTTCCTTTTTATTCAACTTTCTTTTTTATTTAATTTCCAAATAGATCGTTAAGGTATAGGCGTTTCTTGAATGAACTTCCATTTTAATTTTATGCAACTTCCATTTTTGTTTTTATTCAATTTCCATTTTTGTTCAATTTCCTTTTTTATTTAATTTCGAAATACGCCGTTAAGGTATAGTGATTTCTTGAATGAACTGTCATTGTTAAATTTATGCAACTTCCATTTTTCTTTTTATTCAACTTATTTTTTTATTTAATTTCCAAATAGATCGTTAAGGTATAGTGCTTTTTTTAATGAACTTCTATTGTTAATCTTATGCAACTTCAATTTTTATTTTTATTTATCTTCCTTTTTTATTTAATTTCCATATAGATAGTTAAGGTATAGTAGCTTCTTGAATGAACTTCCATTTTTATTTTTACTCAATTTCTATTTTTATTGAATTTCCTTTCCTATTCGGCTTCCTTTTTTATTTAATTCCCAAATAGATCGTTAAGGTATAGTGGTTTCTTGAATGAACATCCGTTTTTAACTTTTTGTAACTTCAATTTTTATTTTTATTCAATTTCCTTTTCTATTCAACTTTCTTTTTTATTTAATTTTCAAATAGGTCGTTAAGGTATACTGGTTTCTTAAATGAACTTCCATTGTTAATTTTATGCAACTTCCATTTTTATTTTTATTCAACTTCCATTCTTATCCAATTTTCTTTTCTGTTCAACTTCCTCTTTTATTTGATTCCCAAATAGATCACTAAGGTATAATGGTTTTTCGAATGACCTTCCATTGTTAATTTTACACAACTTCCATTTTTATTTTTATTCAACTTCAATTTTTATTCAATTTCATTTTCTATTCAGCTTCTTTTTTTATTTAATTTCCAAATAGATCGTTAAGGTATTGTGGTTTCTTGAATGAACTTCCATTTTCAATTTTCTTGCAACTTCCATTTTTATTTTTATTCAACTTCCATTTTTATTCCATTTCCTTTTCTATTCAACTTTCTTTTTTTATTTAATTTCCCAATAGATCATTAAGGTATAGGAGTTTCTTGAGTGAACTTCCATTATTAATTTTTTGCAACTTCCATTTTTATTTTTATTTAACTTCCATTTTTATTCTATTTTCTTTTCTATTCAACTTCCTTTTTTATTTAATTTCCAAATAGATCGTTAAGGTATAGTGGTTTATTGAATGAACTTCAATTTTCATTTTTATTCAACTTCTATTTTTATTCAATTTCCTTTTCTATTCAACTTCTTTTTTTATTTAATTTCCGGATAGATAGTTAAGGTATACTGGTTTCTTGAATGAACTTCCATTTTTATTTTTACTCAATTTCTATTTTTATTTTATTTCCTTTCCTATTCGACTTCCTTTTTTATTTAATTCCCAAATAGATCGTTAAGGTATAGTGGTTTCTTGAATGAACTTCCATTTTTAACTTCTTGTAACTTCAATTTTTATTTTTATTCAACTTCCATTTTTATTCAATTTCCTTTTCTATTCAACTTCCTTTTTTTTTTTAATTTTCAAATAGGTCGTTAAGGTATAGTGGTTTCTTGAATGAACTTCCATTGTTAATTTTATGCAACTTCCATTTTTATTTTTATTCAACTTCCATTCTTATCCAATTTCCTTTTCTGTTCAACTTCCTTTTTTATTTCATTTCCAAATAGATCGTTAACGTATAGTGGTTTCTCAAATGACCTTCCATTGTTAATTTTATGCAACTTCCATTTTTATTTTTATTCAACTTCAATTTTTATTCAATTTCATTTTCTATTCAACTTCTTTTTTTATTTAATTTCCAAATAGATTGTTAAGCTATAGTGGTTTTTTTAATGAACTTCCATTTTCAATTTTATTGCAACTTCGATTTCTATTTTTATTCAACTTCCATTTTTATTCCATTTCCTTTTCTATTTAACTTTTTTTTTTACTTAATTTCTCAATAGATCATTAAGGTATAGGAGTTTGTTGAATGAACTTCTATTGTTAATTTTATGCAACTTCCATTTTTATTTTTATTCAACTTCCATTTTTATTCTATTTCCTTTTCTATTCAACTTCCTTTTTTATTTATTTCCAAATAGATCGTTAAGGTATAGTGGTTTATTGAATGAACTTCAATTTTTAATTTTATTGAACTTCTACTTTTATTCAATTTCCTTTTCTATTCAACTTCTTTTTTTATTTAATTTCCTGACAGATCGTTAAGGTATAGTTGTTTCTTGAATGAACTTTTATTGTTAATTTTATACAACTTCCATTTTTATTTTTATTCAACTTCAATTTTTATTTAATTTCATTTTTATTCAACTTTCTTTTTTATTTAATTTCAAAATAGATCGTTAAGGTATAGGCATTTCTTTAATGAACTTCCATTTTAATTTTCTGCAACTTCCATTTTTATCTTTATTCAACTTCCATTTTTCTTCAATTTTCTTTTCTATTCAATTTCATTTTTTATTTAATTTCCAAATAAATCGTGAAGGTATAGTGGTTTCTTGAATGAACTACGATTGTTAAATTTATGCAACTTCCGTTTTTATTTTTATTCAACTTCCTTTATTATTTGATTTCCAAATAGATCGTTATGGTATAATGGTTTCTTGAATCAACTTCCACTATTAATTTTATGCAACTTCGATTTTTATTTTTCTTCAACTTCCATTATTATTCAATTTCCTTTTCTATTCAACTTCTTTTTTTTATTTAATTTCCAAATAGATCATTAAGGTATAGTTGTTTATTGAATGAACTTCTATTGTTAATTTTATGCAACTTCCATTTTTATTTTTATTCAACTTCTATTTTCATTCAACTTTCTTTTCTATTCGACTTCCTTTTTTATTTAATTTACAAAAAGATCGTTAAGGTATAGTGGTTTCTTGAATGAACTTCCATTTTTAATTTTTTCCAACTACCATTTTTATTTCATTTCCTTTTCTATTCAACTTCTTTTTTAATTTAATTTGCAAATAGATCGTTAAGGTATAGTTATTTCTTGAATGAACTTTCATTTTTAATTTTATGCAACTTCTATTTTTATTTTTATTCAAATTCCATTTTTATCCAATTTCCTTTTCTGTCAGCTTCCTTTTTTATTTGATTTCAAAATAGATAGTTAAAGTATAGTGGTTTCTTGAATGACCTTCCATTGCTAATTTTATGCAACTTCCATTTTTATTTTTATTCAACTTCCATTTTTATTCAATTTCCTTTTTCTATTAAGCTTCCCTTTTTATTTATTTTCCAAATAGATCGTTAAGGTATAGTGGTTTCTTGAATGAACTTCCATTTTCAATTTTGATGCAACTACCATTTTTATTTTTATTCAACTTCCATTTTTATTCAATTTCCTTTTCTATTCAACTTTCTTTTTTATTTAATTTCCACATAGATCGTTAAGGTATAATTGTTTCTCGAATGAACTTTTATTGTTAATTTTATGCAATTTCCATAATTATTTTTATTCGACTTCCATTTTTATCCAATTTCCTTTTCTATTCAACTTCTTTTTTTATTTAATTTCCAAATAGATCGTTAAGGTATAATGGTTTCTTGAATGAACTTCCATTGTTAATTTTATGCAACTTCCACTTTTATTTGTCTTCGACTTCCATTTTTATTCAATTTCCCTGTCTATTCAACTTCCTTTTTTATTAAATTTCGAAATAGATCGTTAAGGTATAGTGGTTTCTTGAAAAAACTTTCATTTTTCATTTTTTGCAACTTCCTTTTTTATTTTTATTCAACTTCAATTTTTATTCAATTTCGTTTTCTACTCAACTTTCTTTTTTATTTAATTTCCACATAGATCGTTAAGGTATAATTGTTTCTCGAATGAACTTTTATTGTTAATTTTATGCAATTTCCATAATTATTTTTATTCGACTTCCATTTTTATCCAATTTCCTTTTCTATTCAACTTCTTTTTTTATTTAATTTCCAAATAGATCGTTAAGGTATAATGGTTTCTTGAATGAACTTCCATTGTTAATTTTATGCAACTTCCACTTTTATTTGTCTTCGACTTCCATTTTTATTCAATTTCCCTGTCTATTCAACTTCCTTTTTTATTAAATTTCGAAATAGATCGTTAAGGTATAGTGGTTTCTTGAAAAAACTTTCATTTTTCATTTTTTGCAACTTCCTTTTTTATTTTTATTCAACTTCAATTTTTATTCAATTTCGTTTTCTACTCAACTTTCTTTTTTATTTATTTTCCGAGTAGATCGTTAAGGTATAGGAGTTTCTTGAATGAACTTCCCTCTTCAATTTTAATGCAACTACCATTTTTATTTTTATTCAACTTCCATTTTTATTCAATTTCATTTTCTATTCAACTTCCTTTTTTATTTAATTTCCAAATAAATCGTTAAGGTATAGTTGTTTCTTGAATGAACTTTCATTGTTAATTTTATGCAATTTCCATGTTTATTTTTATTCAACTTTCATTTTTATTCAATTTCCTTTTCTATTCAACTTCTTTTTTTATTTAATTTCCAAATAGATCATTAAGGTATCTTGGTTTCTTGAATGAACTTCCATTGTAATTTTATGCAACTTCCTTTTTTATTAAATTTCCAAATAGATCGTTGAGGTATACTGGTTTTTTGAATGAACTTCCATTGTTAATTTTCTACAACTTCCATTGTTATTTTTATTCGACTTCCATTTTTATTCAATTTCCTTTTCTGTTCAACTTTCTTTTTTATTAAATTTCAAAATAGATCGTTAAGGTATAGTGGTTTCTTGAATGAACTTCCATTTTTAATTTTTTGCAACTTCCATTTTTATTCAATTTCCTTTTCTATTCAACTTTTTTTTTTTTATTTAATTTGCAAATAGATCGTTAAGGTATATTTGTTTCTTGAATGAACTTTCATTTTTAATTTTCTGCAAATTCCATTTTTATTTTTATTCAAATTCCATTTTTATCCAATTTCCTTTTCTGTCAACTTCGCTTTTTATTTGATTTCAAAATAGATCGTTAAGGTATAGTTGTTTCTTGAATGACCTTCCATTGTTAATTTTATGCAACTTCCATTTTTATTCAATTTCCTTTTCTATTCAATTTCTTTTTTGTGTATTTTCCAAATAGATCGTTAAGGTATAGTGGTTTCTTGAATGAACTTCCATTTTCAATTTTGATGCAACTACCATTTTTATTTTTATTCAACTTCCATTTTTATTCAATTTCCTTTTCTATTCAACTTCCTTTTTTATTTAATTTTCACATAGATCGTTAAGGTATAGTTGTTTCTTGAATGAACTTTTATTGTTAATTTTATGCAATTTCCATTTTTATTTTTATTTGACTTTCATTTTTATCCAATTTCCTTTTCTATTCAACTTCTTTTTTTATTTAATTTCCAAATAGATCGTTAAGGTATAATGGTTTCTTGAATGAACTTCCATTGTTAATTTTATGCAATTTCCATTTTTATTTTTCTTCAACTTCCATTTTTATTCAATTTCCCTTTCTATTCAACCTCCTTTTTTATTAAATTTCCAAATAGATCGTTAAGGTATAGTGGTTTCTTGAATGAACTTTCATTTTTAATTTTTTGCAACTTCCATTTTTATTTTTATTCAACTTCAATTTTTATTCAATTTCCTTTTCTACTCATCTTTCTTTTTTATTTACTTTCCAAATAGATCGTTAAGGTATAGGGTTTCTTGAATGAACTTCCCCCTTCAATTTTGATGCAACTACCATTTTTATTTTTATTCAACTTCCATTTTTATTCAATTTCCTTTTCTATTCAACTTCCTTTTTTATTTAATTTCCAAATAGATCATTAAGGTATAATTGTTACTTGAATGAACTTTCATTGTTAATTTTATGCAATTTCCATTTTTATTTTTATTCAACTTCCATTTTTATTCAATTTCCTTTTCTATTCAACTTCTTTTTTTATTTAATTTCCAAATAGATCGTTAAGGTATAGTGGTTTCTTGAATGAACTTCCATTTTAATTTTATGCAACTTCCTTTTTTATTAAATTTCCAAATAGATCGTTAAGGTATACTGGTTTTTGAATGAACTTCTATTCTTAATTTTCTGCAACTTCCATTGTTATTTTTATTCGACTTCCATTTTTATTCAATTTCCTTTTCTGTTCGACTTCCTTTTTTATTAAATTTCCAAATAGATCGTTAAGGTATGGTGGTTTCTTGAATGAACTTCCATTTTAATTTTATGCGACTTCCATTTTTATTTTTGTTCAACTTGCATTTTTATGAAATTTTCTTTTCTATTCAACTTCCTTTTTTATTTAATGACCAGATAGATCGTTAAGGTATAGTGGTTTCTCGAATAAACTTCCATTTTCAATTTTGATGCAACTTCCATTTTTATTTTTATTCAACTTCCATTATAAACCCATTTCTGAAGTTTGAATAAAAAATGCCTGCTTAACTGTGAAGTTCTATACACTCTGTTTTTCTAAAGCAGTTAATTAGGTACTCCATGATAATGCTAATGATATGTTGTTATTTAATTTTAATCTTGAATTTATCACATTGATTCTGTTTTTTGCACATCTACATGATGTGACTTCATCTGAAGAATTAACTTGTTTTATGATTCCTGTTATGATGTTTAGCTCTGTGAAGGATGTCACTATAAGAAGGGTGCAAAAGTCTTGGAACAAAATTGGTGGCAAGAGGATTTTAGGATTCAGAGTCTGAAGAAAGTAATCTACTGCAGCAGTTAGCAGATGCTTGCTTAGTTGTTGATGCCATGGAGCCATCTGTAAGAGAAGAGTTGGTTCAAAATTTTTGCAGCAGGGAGCTTACTTCATATCAACAGATCTTTGAAGGAGCTGGTTTGTCCAATTCTATACTTTGTTTTCATTTAGTTCATTTACCACTCGCATATATATATATATATATATATATTTCTTTTGATGACCATCATCTTGAAAGTTTTTATGTTAACTATTTCATTAGAACTAGCAAAGTTGGATAAAACTGAAAGGAGATATGGTTGGATTAAGCGTCGGTTAAGAACAATTGAAGAAATCTGGAAAATATTTCCTCCTTCATGGCATGCTCCTTATTTGCTGTGTATCCAGTTCTGCAAGTTGACAAGGTCTGCCCTCTACTACTCTTTTGTTTGTTTGAATATTCATCTTTGTGTTATGGAAGAACTCATATTGTGATCATGATACAGTAATCAATTTTAAAACAGAGGTACTATCCAAATGTAAATGTTACAAAGATTTCCACTGCATAATTTACATGTTACGATGTTTATATATATATTTCCCACCCATCCACCCCCCCCACACACACACTTAATCTCGTTCGATTATACTGCATAAATAAGCAATATATTTTCTCTAAAATGATCATTTTCTAAGGATGTGACAGTAGTTAATTAGTCCAACTCCTTGTCTTATTATGCAAGTCCTTTCTGGGAGTAATTAATTGTTTTCCTCAACACCCATATTCTAAAATGTTCACACATGACAAGTTTTAGCATGCTTTATTGTTTCTCTGAGTACACCCTGAAATGTGTAGTAATTTACGATGATTCACTATAAAGATTTCCCGGAAAGGAAGAGCTTACATTCCAACTTAGATCTAGAATTTTTCCTTGCATCTATTTAGCTTATACGAAGCATAAGTTCTTTGAGTCTAATGAAGGCATAGGAACTCAGCTTGAACATGGAAAGGGGGGTATTGAAAACTTACCTACAGATTCCACTAATAATAACCTATATCACACAAAAGGGACATAAAAACCTATATCTATAAAATTCCACTAATAATAACCATAATCATAAATATATACACACAGAACCGACATAAAAAATAGAGAACTCACCAGAAATTTCAAGAGGTTTTTGATTTCAAAAGACAAATTTGAGTAACTTCAATGGTGGTTCGGAGCTGTGAGTAACTTCAATGGTGGTTCGGAGCTGATGAAACAGGGCTTCGTTTCAGAAACAAAAGGCAAGAAGAAGGAGAAGGAGAAGGGACATGCGTGTTTGTGAAATTCAATGGGGAATGGAATAGTCGTCTCTCTCATTCATGGGTATGGATATGGGTATGGGTATGGGTATGGGTATTGGTAGAATAAAGGAGCGAATTGTATAGTATATTTTATATAAAAATCAAATTGAAATGTTTTATACAACCATACTATTTAGGAGTGTGATTAAATATATATATATATATATTCACATTTAGAAATAAAGTGTGAAAAAGTGTGAATAAGAAATAAAAAAATAAAAAATAATTATCATTTAAGAGTAAAAAATAATTATCATTTTAACTTTTCGGCAGGTTATATACATACGTATTATAGCGACCCCGGTCTTTTTCCTTTAGATTGTTGTATCCGGACTTATGTTCCGTGGATCCAGGCATTGTGTATTGTTGTTGTTGTCCTTTAATTCTTTATTTTTGAGTTATAGGATGTCTTTGGGCAGGTTTGTTTCAGGTTGGTTGCTTTTAGACACCAAGTGTTGCTGTCCAGAATTTTGGACCTTCGCTCGAGCGAGGAGTTGGTCACTCGAGCGAGCTGTTGTTTTTGTCCTTCGCTCGAGCCAGGGTTTGGTCGCTCGAGCGAGAGTCTGCGTCTGGGCTTAGGACCTGAGAGATGTGTTTCTTGGCTCGAGCGAGCTTCCTTCGCTCGAGCGAGCGAGATGTATGTTTTCGAGTCCTTCACTCGAGCGAGCTTCGGTGTTGCAGACCTGAAGCATCGAGTTTTTGGCTCGAGCAAGCTTTTCTTCGCTCAAGCGAGGTTTTCTTGTGTCTGGTCGCTCGAGCGACCAAGTCTTCGCTCGAGCGAGCCTGTCCAGTTTAAATAGGCAGCAACGGGTTTTTTATCAGTTTTTCATCTTCTTTTTTATTCCAAACCCTAGGTCCGACTTCTCTCTCTCTTCTCTCTTAGGTTTGATCTATTTAGGGTGTGTTTCTACCCTAGATCCTTTATTAAAAAGTTAGAGTGAGTCGAGAGCTTCCGTTTAATCTGAACAAGTTTGGATTTGGAGCACTTTGAGTTTGGATCTTCATCTCCATCTTCTCTTTTTGGACTATTTCCTTGAGGTAGGGATTTCCTACTCCAATGTATACGTTTTGTTCTAAGTTTTGGTATTTTAATATGTTGGGGGTATTTTGGTAATTTTGGGAAAAACCCTAGTTGTTGTATTAAATTGAATTGTAAGTTTAATTTAAGGAAAATTGGGAATAATAGTTGAATTCAGAAATATGAGGAATTATTGATTAAATGGGGTAGTTGGTTAATTTAAATCATATGCCTATTGAATTGTTGATTTGGTTATTTTCTGTTTAGAGATAACTGTTTTGGGCTATCGGTGGAGGATAGTCATGATTGTTGTAGACATTGCATGTGGATTAGGGATAACTGAAACTAATCACATTGGTTAAGTCATTAAAGTTGACCGTTGAATTAATACAGACATTATGTGTATTGATTGTGAGATGTATATGTTATGTGTTTACATACATGTATTAGTTGAGCATTGCATGTGTATATTGTGTGGGAGGAGATAGGGGATGTACTTCACGGTTAGGGGAAGATAGGGGATGGACCTCTTAACCGGATTTTGTTTGGGAGGAGATAGGGAATGGACTCCATTAGCATCACTATTATGTGTGCTTATTGATATTGAAGTGTTTTTGCATGTTATTGATACAACACTAAAATGTGTATCATATTGGAAGTATGGAAGTGTTTTGATATGAGCCTGTGTCTCATTTGTTTTGGTTGATATTGGAAGTATGTGAATATGATATATAGTTCACTGTTGTAGTTTGGCCAGGTTCTGAGCCATGTTGATAATAATGGAAAGTTGAATAGATAATGGAAAGTGAAAATGACATTTTGTGTTAACCATCTATTAAATGCTATTGCTTTATTCAATGCTTATATTTGGTTTAGTATTTTTCTACTGGGCTGTGGCTCACCCTTTATGGGAACATCATTTTCAGGTTCAGGTGATAAGCTACCTCCAAGGACTTAGCTTGGAAGGATTTGGACTTTGACGCCTTGTCTTTAGTTATTGTTTTTATTTGAATTACATGTAAACATTCAAGCCTAGGGCTTTATTTGTATTTGAGTTAGAACTCATAATTTTGTGTCCAAGTGTTGGCTTGGCAAGATGTAAGCCCGTAGGGCATTTATTATGATGTTACATGTAATGTTTCCATTTCGTAAAACTCTGATGAATGAGATAATGCAATGTTTTCTTTTAATAATGCAAGTTATTGTTATATGTATATTGGGTTAATTTTGAGGGCGTTACAACTTGGTATCAGAGCGTACCGGGTTTGAATACTTTGGGTACGTGGGAAGTGATTAGTATCACAATGGGTTCGTCTCGTTTGATAGAGACTTAGTGTAGTGTTATATTTTTGCATGATAACATGTTTATGTGATTTTGTGGGTATGGAATGTAGTTTCTAGGATGTTGATTGGACCCTTGAGTTGCTAGTAGTCTTGTTGGAAAGGCAATTGATCACTGCTGCTTCCAACCGGAACTATGGTAACGCTTTGGGACCGTTATCATCCAGGAATGAAATTCGTAGGTGCTTATGTGATTATGTGCTTACGTGGAATGAATTATTGTTATCCAATGTATTTGGACGCGAGTGTTTAGCTTCGGCACATTTATTAATGTGCTAACGTCTTTGTTTCTTGTATTAGGATGTTAGGACGAGGACGAGGTCGCGGTAGGCGTGGTAGGCCGGGTAGGCAGGAAGTGCCTGTGCCAGAGGAGATTCTCGTAGTACAGGAGATTCCGGCAGTTCAGATTCCGGCAGTGCAGGAGGGAGTAGGCCAGGCCAATGTGGCCGAGCCGGTAGGCCAGCAGGCTATGGGCGCTTTAGCCCGAGAGATAGCAGGGGCATTCAGGGAGTCAGTAGGCATTCTTCGAGCTGAGAATCAGGCTCAGGTCCATGTTGCTGATGCAGGACCTTCTTTTCTGAAGAGGGAGTTCTTCCGGTCTAATCCGGATGAATTTGTGGGTGATCCTAAAGAGCCGCTTAAAGCAGATGAATGGCTCGAACAGACAACGAAAACGTTTGAGATGCTTGGCATCGAGGATGAGGGGTTGAAGGTGACCTTGGCATCGTTCCAGCTGAAGGGGGATGCGGGTCAGTGGTGGAAGTTCACCAAAGGTCGTATCGGAGGTACTTGGGAGGCTTTTGTGAATGCTTTCCAGGAGCGGTTTTTATCTCCAGCAGTTAGGGAGAAGTTGAGAGATCAGTTCTGCCAACTTAAGCAGAACAGTTTATCAGTGGCCGAGTTTGAGGCCTCATTTACTAGTTTGTCCAGGTTTGCACCTGAGTTGGTGGCGTCGGAGGAACGCCGTTGTATTGAGTTTGAGAAGAAGTTGAGGCGTGGCCTCAAGTTGAGAGTAGTAGGGTCTTTGATTCGGGATTATGGGCGTCTGGTTGATGCTGCAGCCCATACTGAGATTATGATGCAGGAGGAGGAGGAAGGGCAGAAGGGCTCTAAGAGGAGTCAGGATGGGCAGAGTGATGGTAGGAGACAGAGAGGTTTCACTCCTCAGCAGTCTCAGGGTAGCTTTTCTAGATCGACTTTTCCAGTACCGAGTGCTAGTTCTGGGAAAGGCAGTCAGGGAGACATCACCTGTTTCAAGTGTGGTCAGTTGGGCCACAAGTCTCCAGTTTGTCCTCAGAGGGGAGGAGTACAGAGAGCAGCATCTTCTTCGGCTCGATCTCAGAGCCAGAGTCAGTGTAGAGGCCAGCCACTCTCGTGTTATCAGTGTGGTCAACCAGGGCACATGAAGAGGTATTGCCCGCAGTTGAGTGGCACACCTGGTGCATCTGGTTTGAGGCAGACTCAGAGTCAGCAGCCAGCTCAGTCGGGTCAGGCCTCGAGGGCCAATCAGGGGGCTTCTTCGTCCCAGTCTGTGCAGCAGTCTTATGCTCCTAGGGGTGAGCAGGTTGATCAGAGGCCATCTGGGCGCGTGTATGCTGTTACCGCGCAGGATCTTGTACGGCTCCATCTGTCGTGAGAGGTACCTTCTTGTTTTGCAATTCAGTTGCTAGTGTTTTGATCGATACGGGTGCATCTCATTCCTTTGTGTCTGCTGCATTTGCATCTGTTTTGGAGTTGGAGTTAGCTCAGTTAGCGTCTCCTATTTGTGTAGTGTCACCTCTTAGGGGTGAATTGATCTTGAAACAAGGTGTTAGGGGTTGTGATATAGAGGTCGATGATCATAGAATCCATTTTCCTTTGTAGTTATGCCTATGAAAGGCTTCGATGTTATTTTGGGTATGGACTGGTTATCGTCATACCGGGCAGTTATTGATTGCTATCGCCAGAGGGTCACTTGTTGTACCGTGGGCGGAGAGCGGAGAGTTTTCATTTTCTGGGGGACCGGGTTGGTAGTGTTTTGCCACCGGGGTATGGTTCACGAGGGCGGAGTGAGCTTAGTGGTCTACTTGCTAATCTTTCGATTAGTGAGGTTGATGAGACTCAGATTGTGTTGCCAAGGGTGGTTTGTGAGTACTCGGACGTCTTTCCCGAGGATCTTGTTGGGTTGCCACCGCATCGAGAGATTGAGTTCTCTATTGACCTAGTGCCCGGCACGGCGCCAATTTCTATGGCACCTTATCGTTTTGCCCCAGCCGAGTTAGTTGAGTTGAAGATTCAGCTCCAGGAGTTGCTAGATAAGGGTTATATCCGTCCTAGTGTTTCGCCGTGGGGAGCACCGGCCCTCTTTGTTAAAAAGATAGGTGGTGCTTTGAGACTATGTATAGATTACCGGAAATTGAATTGGGCTACGGTTAAGAATAAGTACCCTATGCCTCGTATAGATGATCTGTTCGACCAGTTGAAGGGTTCCCGTTGTTTCTCTAAGATAGATTTGAGATCGGGTTACCATCAGTTGAGGGTCAGGGAGGAGGATATTCCGAAGACGGCATTCCGTACGCGGTATGGCCACTATGAGTTTCTGGTGATGCCATTCGGGCTCACCAATGCACCGGCAGTGTTTATGGATTTGATGAACCGGATCTTTCGGGAATTCTTAGATCGTTTTGTAGTTGTCTTCGTGGACGACATTCTGATTTATTCACCTTCGGAGGAGGAGCATGAGGAACACTTGAGAGTGGTGCTTGAGTTACTTAGAGCCCATAAGCTTTATGCTAAGTTTGGGAAGTGTGAGTTCTGGCTAGAAGAGGTGAAATTCTTAGGCCATGTGGTTTTGGGAGAAGGGGTGTCTGTTGATACATCCAAGACAGAGGCAGTGCAAGATTGGGCACAGCCTAAGAGTGTGTTTGAGATCCGCAGTTTTCTGGGATTAGCTGGGTATTATCGCCGATTTGTGAAGGATTTCTCCAGGTTAGCTTCACCTTTGACTAGATTGACTCGGAAGGGAGTCAAATTGTATGGAGTGAGACTTGTGAAAAGTCGTTTCAGGAGTTGAAAGTTAGACTGACCACCGCTCCAGTCTTGATTATTCCGGAGAGAGGGTTGGGTTATGCAGTCTATTGTGACGCCTCACGAGAGGGTCTGGTTGTGTGTTGATGCAAGAGGGGAAAGTGGTTGCCTATGGTTCACGTCAGTTGAAAATTCATGAGAAGAATTACCTTACGCATGATTTAGAGTTAGCAGCTGTGATATTTGCCTTGAAGATTTGGAGGCATTATCTTTACAGTGAGAGGTTCGAGGTATTCTCGGATCATAAGAGTCTGAAATATCTGTTCACACAGAAAGACTTGAACTTGAGGCAGAGGAGGTGGATGGAGTTCATTGAGGATTATGACTTTGAGTTGCACTATCATCTGGGGAAGGCCAATGTGGTGGCCGACGCCCTTAGCAGGAAACCTGTTGGTGACATAGCTTGTATAGCCATTCGGGAGTGGGAGATGTTGGGTGCACTTGGGGAGTTTGATTTGCTTCTCGGCGAATCCGTTGAGGCTGCAGCCTTGTTTTCTGTTGTTGCGCAGCCTACCCTTGTGACTCGAGTGTTAGAGGCTCAGAGGGGTGACCTTGAGGTAGAATCCCTTCGAGAGAAGATCTCCAGTGGGAAGGTTGAGAAGGGTTTGACGGTGTATCCCGACCTGAGTGTGAGATACCGAGACCGTCTGTTTGTGCCGGAGTCTTGCCGAGAGGAGGTACTCCGAGAGTTTCATCATTCGCGCCTTGCGGTGCATCCGGGAGGCACTAAGATGTACCGGGATTTGGGTCGCCAGTTTTGGTGGCAGGGTATGAAGAGAGATGTGGCAGCGTTCGTGTCTAAGTGCCTTACTTGTCAGCAAGTGAAGGCCGAACATCAGAGGCCAGCGGGTTTGTTGCAACCCTTGCCTATTGCCGAGTGGAAGTGGGAGCATGTCACTATGGACTTCGTTGTGGGTCTTCGAGGACTCAGCGGGGTAGTGATGCTATTTGGGTGGTGGTAGACCGGTTGACTAAGTCGGCGCACTTCATTCCTATGCGCGTGAGAGATTCGGTAGACCATCTTGCCGACTTGTACATTCGGGACATAGTGAGGTTGCACGGGGTCCAGTGACGATCATCTCAGATAGAGATCCTCGTTTTACTGCTAGGTTGTGGTAGAGTTTGCAGAGTGCCTTAGGCACTAAGTTGACCTTTAGCACGGCTTATCATCCTCAGACTGACGGGCAGTCCGAGCGTACTATTCAGATCCTTGAGGATATGCTTCGGGGTTGTGTTCTTGATTTCAGTGGGTCGTGGGAGAGGCACTTGCCTTTGGTGGAGTTTGCCTACAACAACAGTTTCCAGTCTAGTATTGGTATGGCACCGTTTGAGGCCTTGTATGGCCGACCATGTAGATCTCCCGTTTGTTGGGCCGAGGTGGGTGATGCACCTCTATTGGGTCCGGAGTTGGTGAGGGAAACGACGGAGAAAGTTGAGCTTATCCGTAAGAGACTTGTTACAGCCCAGAGTCGTCAGAAATCTTATGCCGACCGTAGGAGGAGACCTTTAGTGTTTGAGGTGGGTGATCGTGTCTTTCTGAAGATATCACCTAGACGGGGATTGATGAGGTTTGGGAAGAGCGGGAAGTTGTCCCCTCGGTTCATAGGTCCTTTTGAGATCCTTGAGAGGATTGGCGAGGCTGCTTATCGTTTAGCTTTGCCACCGCAGTTGTCCGGAGTACATGACGTGTTTCATGTGAGTATGCTTCGGAAGTATGAGCCGGATCCATCACATGTGTTGGATTGGACTGATTTAGTGGTTGACGAGGATGTCTCATATGAGGAGAGACCAATTCAGGTTTTGGATAGGCGGGATCAAGTTTTGCGAGGCAAAACCATTCCTTTGGTAAAAGTTCTGTGGAAACATCACGGGGTGGAGGAAGCCACTTGGGAACGTGAGTTGGAAGTCTGCGAGAAATATCCGGACATGTTTGTTGATTTGTAATCTTGTATTTAGATTTTGTAATATTGTTGAACTTAAGAGCTTTACTTATGTCTTAAGTTGGAAAACATTGAGAATGTTTCGGTTTAATATTAGTAGTTTGAAACTTGCTTCATAATGGAAGTGGAATGTCACATTTATAGATTGAATGTGTTTTATATATCATGGAATTTAATATGATATGGAAATGGAAATCACGTATATTGAAATTGTTAAGATTGAAAGGAAAAATGCATAATATTGACGCAGGTTGTAATATATGTTATTTTATATACATATTGTGAGATGCCTCTTGATAAGAGATGAGATGACCAGTATTGGGTCAAGTTGTTCATTATTGTAATGTCATATTGATAGAATTTGAGAAAAAAAAAAAAAAACTTGTTTTCGAAAACTTATGCTTAATTTCGGGGACGAAATTCTTTTAAGGGGGGAGGTTATAGCGACCCCGGTCTTTTTCCTTTAGATTGTTGTATCCGGACTTATGTTCCGTGGATCCAGGCATTGTGTATTGTTGTTGTTGTCCTTTAATTCTTTATTTTTGAGTTATAGAATGTCTTTGGGCAGGTTTGTTTCAGGTTGGTTGGGTTTAGACACCAAGTGTTGCTGTCTAGAATTTTGGACCTTCGCTCGAGCGAGGAGTTGGTCGCTCGAGCGAGCTGTTGTTTTTGTCCTTCGCTCGAGCCAGGGTTTGGTCGCTCGAGCGAGAGTCTGCGTCTGGGCTTAGGACCTGAGAGATGTGTTTCTTGGCTCGAGCGAGCTTCCTTCGCTCGAGCGAGCAAGCTGTATGTTTTCGAGTCCTTCGCTCGAGTGAGCTTCGGTGTTGCAGACCTGAAGCATCGAGTTTTTGGCTCGAGCAAGCTTTTCTTCGCTCGAGCGAGGTTTTCTTGTGTCTGTTCGCTCGAGCGACCAAGTCTTCGCTCGAGCGAGCCTGTCCAGTTTAAATAGGCAGCAGCGGGTTTTTTATCAGTTTTTCATCTTCTTTTTGATTCCAAACCCTAGGTCCGACTTCTCTCTCTCTCTTCTCTTTTAGGTTTGATCTATTTAGGGTGTGTTTCTACCCTAGATCCTTTATTAAAAAGTTAGAGTGAGTCGAGAGCTTCCGTTTAATCTGAACAAGTTTGGATTTGGAGCACTTTGAGTTTGGATCTTCATCTCCATCTTCTCTTTTTGGGCTATTTCCTTGAGGTAGGGATTTCCTACTCCAATGTATACGTTTTGTTCTAAGTTTTGGTATTTTAATATGTTGGGGGTATTTTGGTAATTTTGGGAAAAACCCTAGTTGTTGTATTAAATTGAATTGTAAGTTTAATTTAAGGAAAATTGGGAATAATAGTTGAATTCACGAAATATGAGGAATTATTGATTAAATGGGGTAGTTGGTTAATTTAAATCATATGCCTATTGAATTGTTGATTTGGTTATTTTCTGTTTAGAGATAACTGTTTTGGGCTATCGGTGGAGGATAGTCATGATTGTTGTAGACATTGCATGTGGATTAGGGATAACTGAAACTAATCACATTGGTTAAGTCATTAAAGTTGACCGTTGAATTAATACAGACATTATGTGTATTGATTGTGAGATGTATATGTTATGTGTTTACATACATGTATTAGTTGAGCATTGCATGTGTATATTGTGTGGGAGGAGATAGGGGATGTACTTCACGGTTAGGGGAAGATAGGGGATGGACCTCTTAACCGGATTTTGTTTGGGAGGAGATAGGGGATGGACTCCATTAGCATCACTATTATGTGTGCTTATTGATATTGAAGTGTTTTTGCATGTTATTGATACAACACTAAAATGTGTATCATATTGGAAGTATGGAAGTGTTTTGATATGAGCCTGTGTCTCATTTGTTTTGGTTGATATTGGAAGTATGTGAATATGATATATAGTTCACTGTTGTAGTTTGGCCAGGTTCTGAGCCATGTTGATAATAATGGAAAGTTGAATAGATAATGGAAAGTGAAAATGACATTTTGTGTTAACCATCTATTAAATGCTATTGCTTTATTCAATGCTTATATTTGGTTTAGTATTTTTCTACTGGCTGTGGCTCACCCTTTATGGGAACATCATTTTCAGGTTCAGGTGATAAGCTACCTCCAAGGACTTAGCTTGGAAGGATTTGGACTTTGACGCCTTGTCTTTAGTTATCTGTTTTTATTTGAATTACATGTAAACATTCAAGCCTAGGGCTTTATTTGTATTTGAGTTAGAACTCATAATTTTGTGTCCAAGTGTTGGCTTGGCAAGATGTAAGCCCGTAGGGCATTTATTATGATGTTACATGTAATGTTTCCATTTCGTAAAACTCTGATGAATGAGATAATGCAATGTTTTCTTTTAATAATGCAAGTTATTGTTATATGTATATTGGGTTAATTTTGAGGGCGTTACACGTATGGCTGTTTCAATTAAATTTGTAAAAAATTATTTCTAACCACTTGAAAGATAAAAATTATATTAAAATGATAATTATTTTTTATTTTTATTTCTTAACAAAATCAATTTTTAATTTTTTTTAAAAAAATTCTAAAAATCAAACTATACATAGCCTAAGAATCTTTTGATAAGTCATTTCTTACGTTGGTAACTTATTTAATTATTTGTTAATTTTACGAAATTTTTACCATCAAGCCTGTTTGGTAACCATTTAGTTTTCAGTTTTCAATTTATATTTACAAAAATTTTAAAAACTATACTAAAAACTTGTTTGATAATTTTTTTAGTTTATAAATGGTTGTCTCAGTTTGTAAATTTGAGGAAAAAACGTAAATTCAAAAAATGAGCTCACGTTGGTTTTTAAACAGAAATTTAAAACCTTTACTAACAATTTTTTTTTCAATTAATCTTTTTTTTTCAAATAATTTTTTTCCAATTAATTTTTTTTTTCAATGAATTTTTTTTCCAACTAATACTAACCAAGAGGGCAATTGGTAATGCTACTTTAAACCTTAAAGAGGGGATTGTAATTTCTAAAATGTGAGGGGTGTCAATGTAATTTACCCAATGAGGGCAAAATTGGTATTTAAAAAAATTAAATTGCGGAAGGGGAGAATCTGTAATGAAACTTTAAATCTTAGGAAGGGAGATGTAATTTCCAAAAGGTGAGGGGGCGAGCTGTAATAAACATAAACCTTAGAGGGGGTGTCAATGTAATTTACCCAAAAAAAATTAATTGGAAAAAAAATTATTTGAAAAAAATTTAATTGAAACAAAATTAATTGAAAAAAAATTTTGCTAGTAAAATTTTTAAATTTCTATTTAAAAACCAATGTAAACTTATTTTTTGAATTTACGTTTTTTTCCTCAAATTTACAAACTGAGACAACCATTTATAAATCAAAAAAATTATCAAACAAGTTTTTATGGCAGTTTTTTAAATTTTTGTAAATATAAATTGAAAACTGAAAATGAAATGGTTAGCAAACAGGCTTTAGATGGTAAAAATATTGTAAAATTAACAAATAATTAAATAAGTTACCAATGTAAGAAATGACTTATCAAAATATTCTTAGATCACATATGGTTTGATTTTTAGAAAAAAATTTTAAAAATTAAAAATTAATTTGGTTAAGAAATAAAAAAATAATTATCATTTAAGGGTAAAAAATAATTATCATTTTAACTTTTGGGCAGGTTATATACATACGTATGGCTGTTTCAATTTAATTTGTAAAAAATTATTTCTAACTACTCGAAAGATAAAAATTATATAAAAATGATAATTATTTTTTATTTTTTATTTCTTAACCAAATTAATTTTTAGTTTTTAAATTTTTTTTCTAAAAATCAAACCATACATAGCCTAAGAATCTTTTGATAAGTCATTTCTTATGTTGGTAACTTATTTAATTATTTGTTAATTTTACGACATTTTTACCATCTGAAGCCTGTTTGGTAACCATTTCGTTTTCAGTTTTCAATTTATATTTACAAAAATTTTAAAAACTGTTATAAAAACTTATTTGATAAATTTTTTTGATTAATAAATGGTTGTCTCAAATTGTAAATTTGAGGAAAAAACGTAAATTCAAAAAATAAGTTTATGTTGGTTTTTAAACAGAAATTTACAAATTTTACTAACAATTTTTTTTCAATTTATTTTTTTTCAAATAATTTTTTTCCAATTATTTTTTTTTCAATGAATTTTTTTTCCAACTAATACTAACCAAGGGGGCAATTGGTAATGCTACTTTAAACTTTAGGGAGGGGATTGTAATTTCTAAAATGTAAGGGGAGTCAATGTAATTTACCCAGTGAGGGCAAAATTAGTATTTTAAAAAAATTAAATTGTTGAGGGGGGAATCTGTAATGAAACTTTAAACCTCAGGGAGGGAGATGTAATTTCCAAAACGTGAGGGAGAATTGTAATAAACATAAACCTCAGGGGGTGTCAGTGTAATTTACCCTATATATATATAATCACACTTAATTAGAAAGTGTGATTAAAAATATATATATATATATATATATATAATCACACTTAATTAGAAAGTGACATAAAAAATAAATATTATCACACTCAATCAGATTAAGTGATTAAAAATTTGGGAATTGTATATTTTATATAAAAATCAATTTGAAATATTTTATACAATTACACCTATTTAGGAAGTGTGATTAAAAAGTAGTAATGTAGATATAATCACATTTTAATTACACGGTGTGATTAAAAAATATATAAATAATCACACTTGAATTAGAATGTGTGATTAAAAAATATATAAATAATCACACTTATTTAAAAAGTGTGATTAAAAAGTAATAGTATATATATAATCACACTTTAATTAGAATGTGTGATTAAAAAATATATGTAAATAATCACACTTTAATTAGAATGTGTGATTAAAAAATATATATATATATATATAATCACACTCATTTAAAAAGTGTGATTAAAAAGTAGTAGTGTATATATAATCACACTTCAATTAGAAGGTGTGATTAAAAAATATATAAATAATCACACTTTAATTAGAATGTGTGATTAAAACATATATAAATAATCACACTTATTTAAAAAGTGTGATTAAAAAGTAATAGCTTATATATAATCACACTTTAATTAGAATGTGTGATTAACATGTATATATATATATATCACACTCATTTAAAAAGTGTGATTAAAAAGTAATAGTGTATATATAATCACACTTTAATTAGAATGTGTGATTAAAATATATATATATATATATATAATCACATTTATTTAAAAAGTGTGATTAAAAAGTAAAAGTGTATATGTAATCACACTTTAATGAGAATGTGTGATTAAAAAAATGTATATATAATCACACTTAATTGAAAAGTGACATAAAATATAAATATTATCACACTCAATCAAATTAAGTGTGATTAAAATATCAATCTAATTTTTTTTATCACACTTTCAATAAAAATGAGATTTTTTTTTTTTTTTTTGTCAAAGTGTGATCTTTAACTATTTTTGTAGTAGTGATTCAATTTCCTTTTCTATTCAACAACCTTTTTTTTTTTAATTTCCAAATAGATCGTTAAGGTATAGTGGTTTCTTGAATGAACTTCTATTTTTAATTTTTTGCAACTTCCATTTTTATTTTTATTCAACTTCCATTTTTATTTAATTTCCTTTTCTATTCAACTTCTTTTTTCGATTTAATTTGCAAATAGATCGTTAAGGTACAATGGTTTCTTCAATTAACTTGCATCGTTAATTTTATGCAACTTTCATTTTTATTTTTATTCAACTTCCATTTTTATCCAATTTCTTTTTCTATTCAACTTCCTTTTCTATTTGATTTCAAAATAGATCATTAAGGTATAGTGGTTTCTTGAATGACCTTAAATTGTTAATTTTACGCAACTTCCATTTTTATTTTTATTCAACTTCAATTTTTAATCAATTTCCTTTTCAATTCAACTTTATTTTTTTATTTAATTTTCAAATAGATCGTTAAGGTATAGTGGTTTCTCAAATGAACTGCCATTTTTAATTTTGATGCAACTTCCATTTTTATTTTTATTCAACTTCCATTTTTATTCAATTTCATTTTCTATTCAACAACCTTTTTTATTTAATTTCCAAATAGATCGTTAAGGTATAGTGGTTTTTGAATGAACTTCCATTTTGAATTTTTTGCAACTTCCATTTTTATTTATATTCAACTTCCATTTTTATTCAATTTCCTTTTCTATTCAACTTCCTTTTTTATTTAAATTTCAAATAGATCGTTAAGGTATAGTGGTGTTTTGAATGAACTTCTATTTTTATTTTTATTCAACTTCTATTTTTATTCAATTCCCTTTTCTATTCAACTTCATTTTTTATTTGATTTCCAAATAGATCGTTAAGGTATAGTGGTTTCTTGAATGAACTTTTATTGTTAATTTTTGGCAACTTCAATTTTTATTTTTATTCAACTTCAATTTTTATTCAATTTCTTTTTCTATTCCACTTCCTTTTATATTTGATTTCCAAATAGATCGTTAAGGTATACGCGTTTCTTGAATGAACTTCTATCTTAATTTTATGCAACTTCCATTTTTATTTTTATTCAACTTCCATTTTTATTCAATTTCCTTTTCTATTCGACTATTTTTTTATTTCATTTCCAAAATAGATCGTTATGATATATTGGTTTCTTGAATGAACTTCCACTGGTAATTTTATGCAACTTCCATTTTTATTTTCATTGAACTTCAATTTTTATTCAATTTCCTTTTCTATTCAACTTCCTTTTTTATTTATTTTCCAAATAGATCGTTAATGTACAGTGATTTCTTGAAAGAACTTTCATTTACAATTTTGACGCAACTACCATTTTCATATTTATTCAACTTTCATTTTTATTCAATTTCATTTTCTATTCAACTTCCTTTTTTATTTAATTGCCAAATATATCGTTAAGGTATAGTGGTTTCTTGAACAAACTTTCATTGTTAATGTTATGCAATTTCCATTTTTATTTTTATTCAACTACCACTTTTATTCAATTTCCTTTTCTATTCAACTTTTTTTTGTTTAATTTCTAAATAGATCGTTAAGGTAAAGTGGTTTCTTGATTGAACTTCCATTTTAATTTTATGCAACTTCTTTTTTTATTAAATTTCCAAATAGATCATTAAGGTATAGTGGTTTCTTGAATGAACTTCCATTGTTAATTTTATGCAACTTCCATTTTTATTTTTATTCAATTTCCATTTTTATTAAATTTCTTTTTCTATTCAATTTCCTTTTTTATTTAATTACCAGATAGATCGTTAAGTATAGTGGTTTTTTTGAATGAACTTCCATTGTTAATTTTATGCAACATCCATTTTTTTTTTTATTCAACTTCAATATTTATTCAATTTCCACTTCTATTCGACTTCCTTTTTTATTTAATTTCCAAATACATCGTTAAGATATAGTGGTTTCTTAAATGCACTTCCATTTTTATTTTTATTGAACTTCAATTTTTATTCAATTTCCTTTTCTATTCAACTTCCTTTTTTATTTATTTTCCAAATAGATCGTTAAGTTATTGTGGTTTCTTGAATGAACTTCCATTTTCAATTTTGACGCAGCTACCATTTTTATTTTTATTCAACTTCCATTTTTATTCAATTTCCTTTTCTATTCAACTTCTTTTTTTATTTAATTTCCAAATAGATCGTTAAGGTATAGTTGTTTCTTGAATAAACTTTCATTGTTAATTTTATGCAATTTCCATTTTTATTTTTATTCAACTACCATTTTTATTCAATTTCCTTTTCTATTCAACTTTTTTTTATTATTTAATTTCCAAATAGATCGTTAAGGTATAGTGGTTTCTTAAATGAACTTCCATTTTAATTTTATGCAACTTTCTTTTTCATTAAATTTCCAAATAGATCGTTATGGTATAGTGGTTTCTTGAATGAACTTCCATTGTTAATTTTATGCAACTTCTATTTTTATTTTTATTCGACTTCGATTTTTATTCAATTTCCTTTTCTATTCAATTTTCTTTTTTTATTAAATTTCCAAATAGATCGTTAAGGTATAGTGGTTTCTTGAATGAACTTCCATTTTAATTTTATTCAACTTCCGTTTTTATTTTTATTCAACTTGCATTTTTATTGAATTTCCTTTTCTATTCAACTTCCTTTTTTATTTAATCACCAGATAGAACGTTAAAGGTATAGTGGTTTCTCGAATGAACTTCCATTTTCAATTTTGATGCAACTTCCATTTTTATTTTCATTCAACTTCCAATTTTATTCCATTTGCTTTTATATTCAACAACCTTTTTTATTTAATTTCCAAATAGATCGTTAAGGTATAGTGGTTTTTTGAATGAACTTCCATTTTTAATTTTTTTTCCACTTCCATTTTTATTTTTATTCAACTTTCATTTTTATTCAATTTCCTTTTCTATTCAACTTCTTTTTTTATTTGAATTCCAAATAGATCGTTACGGTATAAATGTTTTTTGAATGAACTTCCATTTTTATTTTTATTCAACTTCTATTTTTAATCAATTTCCTTTTCTATTGTACTTCGTTTTTTATTTAATTTCCAGATGGGTCGTTAAGGTATAGTGGTTTCTTGAATGAACTTTTATTGTTAATTTTACGCAACTTCCATTTTTATATTTATTCAACTTCAATTTTTATTCAATTTCCTTTTCTATTCAACTTCCTTTTTTTATTTTATTTCCAAATAGATCGTTAAGGTATAGGCGTTTCTTGAATGAACTTCCATTTTTTTTTTATTTAATTTCCATTTTTATTCAATTTCCTTTTCTATTCGACTTCCGTTTTTATTTAATTTCCAAATCGATCGTTAAGGTATAGTGGTTGGTTGAATTAACTTCCATTGTTAAATTTATTCAACTTTCTTTTTTATTCAATTTCCAAATAGATCGTTAAGGTATAGTCGTTTCTTGAGTGAACTTCCATTGTTAATTTTTTGCAACTTCCTATTTTTTTCAATTTCCTTTTCAATTCAACTCCCTTTTTTACTTATTTTCCAAATAGATTGTTAAGGTATAGGCGTTTTTTGAATGAACTTCCATTTTAACTTTATGCAACTTCAATTTTTATTTTTATTCAACTTTCATTTTTATTCAATTTTGTTTTCTATTCAAGTTCCTTTTTTATTTAATTTCCAGATATATCGTTAAGGTATAGTGGTTTCTTGAATGAACTTTCATTGTTAATTTTATGCAACTTCCATTTTTATTTTCATTCAACTTCAATTTTTATTCAATTTCTTTTTCTATTCAACTTTTTTTTTATTTAATTTTCAAATAGATCGTTAAGGTATAGTGGTTTCTCGAATGAACTTCCATTTTCAATTTTGATTGAACTTCCATTTTTATTTTTTTTCAACTTCCATTTTATTTCAATTTCCTTTTCTATTCAACAACCTTTTTCATTTAATTTCTAAATAGATCGTAAAGGTATAGTGGTTTCTTAAACAAACTTCCATTTTTAATTTTTTGCAACTTTCACTTTTATTTTTATTCAACTTCCATTTTTATCTAATTTCCTTTTTCTGGCAACTTCCTTTTTTATTTGATTTCAAAATAGATAGTTTGAGGTATAGTGGTTTCTTGAATGACCTTCCATTGTTAATTTTATGCAACTTCCATTTTTATTTTTATTCAACTTCCTTTTTTATTTCATTTCAAAATAGATCGTTAAGGTACAGTGATTTCTTGAATTACCTTCCATTGTTAATTTTATGCAACTTCCATTTTTATTTTTATTCAACTTCAATTTTTATACAATTTTCTTTTCTATTCAACTTTCTTTTTTTATTTAATTTTCAAATAGATCGTTAAAGTATAGTGGATTCTCGAATGAACTTCCATTTTCAATTTTGATGCAACTTCCATTTTTATTTTTATTCAACTTCCATTTTTATTCAATTTCCTTTTCTATTCAACAACCTTTTTTTTTATTTAATTTTCAAATAGATCGTTAAGGTATAGTTGTTTCTTGAATGAACTTTTATTGTTAATTTTATGCAATTTCCATTTTTATTTTTATTTGACTTTCATTTTTATTCAATTTCGTTTTCTATTCAACTTTATTTTTTACTTAAATTCCAAATAGATCGTTAAGGTACAGTGTTTTTTGAATGAACTTCCATTTTTATTTTTATTCAACTTCTATTTTTATTCAATTTCCTTCTCTATTCAACTTCATTATTTATTTAATTTCTAGATAGATCGTTAAGGTATAGTGCTTTCTTGAATGAACTTTTATTGTTAATTTTACGCAACTTCTATTTTTATATATATTCAACTTCAATTTTTATTCAATTTCCTTTTCTATTCAACTTCCTTTTTTATTTGAGTTCCAAATAGATCTTTAAGGTACAGGCGTTTCTTGAATGAACTTTCATTTTTCTTTTTATTCAACTTCCATTTTTATTCAATTTCCTTTTCTATTCAACTTCTTTTTTAATTTAATTTCCAAATAGATCATTAAGGTATAGTGGTTTTTTGAATGAACTACCATTGTTATATTTATGCAAGTTGCATTTTTATTTTAATTCAACTTCCATTTTTATCCAATTTAATTTCTATTCAACTTCCTTTTTTATTTGATTTCCAAATAGATCGTTAAGGTATAGTGGTTTCTTGAATGAACTTCCATTGTTAATTATATGTAACTTCCATTTTTATTTTTATTCAACTTCAATTTTTATTCAATTTCCTTTTCTATTCAACTTCCTTTTTTATTTATTTTCCAAATAGATCGTTAAGTATAGTGGTTTCTTGAATGAACTTCCACTTTCATTTTTTATGCAACTACCATTTTTATTTTCATTCAACTTCCATTTTTATTCAATTTCCATTTCTATTCAACCTCTTTTTTTTTTTTTTTTAATTTGCAAATAGATCGTTAAGGTATAGTGGTTTCTTGAATGAACTTCCATTGTTAATTTTATGCAACTTCACTTTTTATTTTTATTCAACTTCAATTTTTATTCAATTTCCATTTCTATTCGACTTGCTTTTTTATTTAATTTCCAAATAGATCGTTATGGTATAGTGGTTTATTAAACGAACTTTCATTTTTAATTTTTTGCAACTTCCATTTTTATTTTTCTTCAACTTCCGTTTTTATTCAATTTCTTTTTCAATTCAACTTATTTTTTTTCTTCAATTTGCAATTAGATCGTTAAGGTATAGTGGTTTCTTGAATGAACTTCCTTTGCTAATTTCATGCAACTTCCATTTTTATTTTTATTCAATTTCCATTTTTATCGAATTTGCTTTTTTATTTAATTTCCGAATAGATCGTTAAGGTATAATGGTTTCTTGAATGAACTTCCATTTTAATTTTATGCAACTTCCATTTTTATTTTTATTCAACTTTCATTTTTATCCAATTTCCTTTTCTATTAAACTTCCTTTTTTATTTCATTTCAAAATAGATCGTTAAGGTATAGTAGTTTCTTGAATGACCTTCCATTGTTAATTTTATGCAACTTCCATTTTTATTTTTATTCAACTTCAATTTTTATTCAATTTCCTTTTCTATTCTACTTTCTTTTTTTATTTAATTTTCGAATAGATCGTTAAGGTATAGTTGTTTCACGAATGAACTTCCATTTTCAATTTTGATGCAACTTCCATTTTTGTTTTTATTCAACTTCCATTTTTATTCAATTTCGTTTTCTATGCAACGACCTTTTTTATTTAATTTCCAAATAGATCATTAAGGTATATTGCTTTCTTGAATGAACTTCCAATTTTAATTTTTTGCAATTTGCATTTTTATTTTTATTCAACTTCCATTTTAATTCAATTTCCTTTTCTATTCAACTTCCTTTTTCATTTAAATTCCAAATAGATCGTTAAGGTACAGTGGTTTTTTGAATGAACTTCCATTTTTATTTTTATTCAACTTCTATTTTTATTCAATTTTCTTTTCTATTCAACTTCATTTTTTATTTAATTTCCAGATAGATCATTAAGGTATAGTGGTTTCTTGAATGAACTTTTATTGTTAATTTTACGCAACTTCCATTCTTATTTTTATTCAAATTCAATTTTTATTCAATTTCCGTTTCTATTCAACTTCATTTTTTATTTGATTTCCAAATAGATCGTTAAGGCATAGGCGTTTCTTGAATGAACTTCCGTTTTGATTTTATGTAACTTCCAATTTTTTTTAATCAACTTCCATTTTTATTAAATTTTCTTTTCTATTCAGCTTCCTTTTTTATTTAATTACCAGATAGATCGTTAAGGTATAGTGGTTTCTTGAATGAACTTCCATTGTTAATTTTATGCAACTTCCATTTTTGTTTTATTCACTTCCATTTTTATTTAATTTTCACTTCTATTCGACTTCCTTTTTTATTTAATTTCCAAATAGATCATTAAGGTATAGTGGTTTCTTGAATGAACTTCCATTTTTAGTTTTTTGCAACTTCCATTTTTATTTTTATTCAACTACCATTTAATTTTCAATTTCCTTTTCTACTCAATTTTTTTTTTTAATTTAATTTGCAAATAGATCGTTAAGGTATAGTGGTTTCTGGAATGAACTTCCATTGTTAATTTTACGCAACTTCCATTTGTTATTTTTATTCAATTTCCATTTTAATCCAATTTTTGTTTTTATTCAACTTCCTTTTTTATTTGATTTCAAAATAGATCGTTAAGGTATTGTGGTTTCTTGAATGACCTTCTATTGTTAATTTTATGCAACTTTCATTTTTATTTTTATTCAACTTCAATTTTTAATTAATTTCCTTTTCTGTTCGACTCTCTTTTTTTTTATTTAATTTTCAAAGACATCGTAAAGGTATAGTGGTTTCTCAAATGAACTTCCATTTTCAATTTTGATGCAACTTCCACTTTTATTTTTATTCAACTTCCATTTTTATTTAATTTCCTCTTCAATTCAACAACCCTTTTATTTAATTTCCAAATAAATCATTAAGGTATAGTAGTTTCTTGAATGAACTTCCATTTTTTATTTTTTGCAACTTCCATTTTTATTTTTATTCAACTTCCATTTTTATTCAATTTCCTTTTCTATTCAACTTCCTTTTTTGTTTAAATTCCAAATAGATCGTTAAGGTACAGTGGTTTTTTGAATGAATTTCCATTTTTATTTTTATTCAACTTCTATTTTTATTAAATTTCCTTTTTCTATTCAATTTCGTTTTTTATTTAATTTCCAGATAATCGTTAAGGTATAGTGGTTTCTTGAATGAGCTTTTCTTGTAAATTTTTCACAACTTCCATTTTTATTTTTATTCAACTTAAATTTTTATTCAATTTCCTTTTCTATTCAACTTCCTTTTTTATTTGATTTCCAAATAGATCGTTAAGGTATAGGCGTTCCTTGAATGAACTTCCTTTTTTATTTTTATTCAACTTCCACTTTTATTCAATTTCGTTTTGTATTCAACTTCTTTTTCTATTTACTTTCCAAATAGAACGTTAATGTATAGTGGTTTCGTGAATGAACTTCCATTTTAATTTTATTCAACTTCCATTTGTATTTTTATTCAACTTAAATTTTTATTCAATTTCCTTTTCTATTCAACTTCATTTTTTTATTTAATTTCCAAATAGATCGTTAAGGTATAGTGGTTTCTTGAATGAACTACCATTGTTAATTTTATGCAACTTCCATTTTAATTTTATTCCACTTCAATTTTTATTCAATTTCCTTTTTCTATTCAACTTCCTTTATTATTTATTTTCCAAATAGATCATTAAGATATAGTGGTTTCTTGAATGAACTTCCATTTTCAATTTTGATGCAACTACCATTTTTATTTTTATTCAACTTCTATGTTTATTCAATTTCCTTTTCTATTCAACTTCTTTTTCTTATTTAATTTGTAAATAGATCGTTAAGGTATAGAGGTTTCTTGAATGAACTTCCATTGTTAATTTTATGCAACTTCCGTTTCTATTTTTATTCAGCTTCAATTTTTATTCAATTTCCACTTCTATTCGACTTGCTTTTTTATTTAATTTCCAAATAGATCGTTATGGTATAGTGGTTTCTTGAATGTACATCAATTTTTAATTTTATGCAACTTCCATTTTTATTTTTATTCAACTTCCCTTTTTATTCAATTTCCTTTTCTATTCAACTTCTTTTTTTTTATTTAATTTGCAGATAGATCGTTAAGGAATAGTTGTTTCTTGAATAAACTTCCTTTGTTAATTTTATGTAACTTCCATTTTTATTTTTATTCAACTTCCATTTTTATCCAATTTTCTTTTCTATTCAACTTCCTTCTTTATTTCATTTCAAAATAGATCGTTAAGGTATAGTGGGTTTTTGAATGACATTCCATTGTTAATTTTACGCAACTTCCATTTTTATTTTTACACGACTACAATTTTTATTCAATTTCCTTTTCTATTCAACTTTTTTTTTTTTAATTTAATTTTCAAACAGATAGTTAAGGTATAGTGGTTTCTCGAATAAACTTCCATTTTCAATTTTGATGCAACTTCTATTTTTGTTTTTATTCAACTTCTATTTTTATTCAATTTCCTTTTCTATTCAACAACCTTTTTTTATTTAATTTCCAAATAGATCGTTAAGGTATAGAGGTTTCTTGAATGATCTTCCATTTTTAATTTTTTGCAACTTTCATTTTTATTTTTATTCAACTACCAGTTGTCTTCAATTTGCTTTTCTATTCAACTTCCTTTTTTATTTAAATTCCAAATATACCGTTAAAGTACAGTGGTTTTTTTGAATGAACTACCATTTTTATTTTTATTCAACGTCTATTTTTATTCAATTTCCTTTTCTATTCAACTTTGTTTTTTATTTAATTTCCAGATAGATCGTTAAGGTATAGTGGTTTCTTGAATGAACTTTTATTGTTAATTTTTCGCAACTTCCATTTTTATTCTTATTCATCTTCAATTTTTATTCAATTTCCTTTTCTATTCAACTTCCTTTTTTATTTGATTTTCAAATAGATCGTTAAGGTATAGGCATTTCTTGAATGAACTTCTATTTTTATTTTTATTCAACTTCAATTTTTATTCATTTTCGTTTTCTAGTCAACTTCTTTTTTTATTTAATTTCCAAATAGATCGTTAAGGTATAGTGGTTTCTTGAATGAACTTCCATTTTAATTTTATGCAACTTTCATTTTTTTTTATTCAACTTGCATTTTTATTAAATTTCCTTTTCTATTCAACAACATTTTTTATTTAATTTTCAAATAGGTCGTTAAGTTATAGTGGTTTATTGAATGAACTTCCATTTTTAATTTTTTGCAACTTCTATTTTTATGTTTATTCAACTTCTATTTTTATTCAATTTCATTTTCTATTCAACTTCTTTTTTTTTTATTTAATTTGAAAATAGATCGTTAAGGTATAGTGGCTTCTTGAATGAACTTGCATTATTAATTTTTTGCAACTTCCATTTTTATTTTTATTCAACTTCCATTTTTATCCAATTTCCTTTTCTTTTCAGCTTCCTTTTCTGTTGATTTCAAAATAGATCGTTAAGTTAAGTGGTTTCTTGACTGACCTTCCGTTCTTAATTTTATGCAACTTCAATTTTTATTTTTATTCAACTTCAATTTTTATTCAATTTCCTTTTCTATTCAACTTTCCTTTTTTATTTAATTTTGAAATAGATCGTTAAGGTATAGTGGTTTCTCGAATGAACTTCCATTTTCAATTTGGATGTAACTTCCATTTTTATTTTTGTTCAACTTCCATTTTTATTCAATTTCCTTTTCTGTTCAACAACCTTTTTTTATTTAATTTTCAAATATATCGTTAAGTTATAGTGGTTTTTTGAATGAACTTCCATTTTTAATTTTTTGCAACTTCCATTTTTATTTTTCTTCAACTTCCATTTTTATTCAATTTCCTTTTCTATTCAACTTCCTTTTTTATTTGAATTCCAAATAGATCGTTGAGGTATAGTGGTTTCTTGAATGAACTTCCATTTTTATTTTTCTTCAATTTCTATTTTTATTCAATTTCCTTTTCTATTCAACTTCGTTTTTTTATTTAATTTCCAGATAGGTCGTTAAGGTATAGTGGTTTCTTGAATGAACTTTAATTGTTAATTTTACGCAACTTCCATTTTTATATTTATTTAACTTCAATTTTTATTCAATTTCCTTTTCTATTCAACTTCCTTTTTTATTTGATTTCGAAGTAGAACGTTAAGGTATATGCGTTTCTTGAATGAACTTTCATTTTAACTTTATGCAACTTCCTTTTTTTTTATTTTATTTAACTTCAATTTTTAATTAATTTCCTTTTCTATTCAACTTCCATTTTTATTTAATTTCCAAATAGATCATTAAGGTATAGCGGTTTGTTGAACGAACTTCCATTGTTAAATTTATTCAACTTCATTTTTTATTTAATTTCCAAATAGATCGTTACGGTATAGTGGTTTCTTGATTGTACTTTCATTGTTAATTTTATGCAACTTCGTATTTGATTCAATTTCCCTTTCTATTCAACTTTTTGTTTTTTTTAAATTTTATTTGCAAATAGATCGTTAAGGTATAGTGGTTTTTCAATGAACTTCCATTTTTATTTTTATTCAACTTCCATTTTTGTCCATTTTCCTTTCTATTCAACTTCCTTTTTTGTTTGATTTCCAAGTAGATCGTTAAGGTATAGTGTTCTCTTGAATGACCTTCCATTGTTAAATTTATGCAACTTCAATTTTTATTTTTATTCAAATTTCATTTTTATTCAATTTTGTTTTCTACTCGAGTTCCTTTTTTGTTTAATTTCCAGATATATCATTAAGGTATGGTGGTTTCTTGAGTGAACTTTCATTGTTAATTTTATGCAACTTCAATTTTTATTTTTATGCAACTTCTCTTTTTATTCTATTTCCTTTTCTATTCGACTTCCTTTTTTATTTAATTTCCAAATAGATCGTTAAAGTATAGTTGTTTCCATAATGAACTTCCATTTTTAATTTTTTGCAAGTTCCATTTTTATTTTTATTCAAATTCCATTTTTATTCAATTTTCTTTTCTATTCAACTTCTTTTTTTTATTTAATTTGCAAATAAATCATTAAGGTATAGTGGTTTCTTGAATGAACTTCCATTGTTAATTTTATGCAACTTCTATTTTTATTTTTATTCAACTTCCATTTTTGTCCAATTTCCTTTTTTGTTCAACTTCCTTTTTTATTTTATTTCCAAATAGATCGTCAAGGTATAGGGGTTTCTTAAATGACCTTCCATTGTTAATTTTATGCAACTTCCATTTTTATTTTTATTCAACTTCAAGTTTTATTCAATTTCATTTTCTATTCAACTTTCTTTTTTATTTAATTTCCAAATAGATCGTTAAAGTATAGTGACTTCTTGAATGAACTTCCATTTTCAATTATGATACAACTTCCGTTTTATTTTTATTCTATTTCCTTTTTCTATTCAACTTCCTTTTTTATTTAATTTCCAAGTAGATCGTTAAGTTATGCTGGTTTATTGAATGAACTTCCATTTTTATTTTTATGCAACTTCAATTTTTATTCAATTTCATTTTCTATTGAACTTCCTTTTTTATTTAATTTCCAAATAGATCGTTAAAGTATAGAGGCTTCTTGAATAAACTTCCATTTTCAATTATAATACAACTTCATTTTTTATTTTTATTATATTTCCTTTTTCTATTCAACTTCCTTTTTTATTTAATTTCCAAATAGATCGTTAAGTTATGCTGGTTTATTGAATGAACTTCCATTTTTATTTTTATGCAACCTCAATTTTTATTCAATTTCATTTTCTATTCAACTTCATTTTTTATTTAATTTCCAAATAGATCGTTAAAGTATAGTGGCTTCTTGAATGAATTTCCATTTTCAATTATGATACAACTTCCATTTATATTTTTATTCAACTTCCAATTTTATTCTATTTCCTTTTCAATTCAACTTCCTTTTTTATTTAATTTCCAAATAGATCGTTAATGTATAGTGGTTTCTTGAGTAAACTTCCATTATTATTTTATGCAACTCCCATTGTTATGTTTACCCAATTTCCTTTTCTTTTCAATTTCCTTATTTATTAAATTTCCAAATAGATTGTTAAGGTATAGTGGTTTCTTGAATGAATTTCCATTGTTAATTTTATTCAACTTCCAGTTTTATTTTCAGCAACTTCCATTTTTATTTTTATTCAACTTACATTTTTATTCAATTTCCTTTTCTGTTCAAGTTCCTTTTTTATTTAATTTCAAAATAGATCGTTAAGGTATAGTGGTTTATTGAATGAACTTCCATTTTTATTTTTATTCAACATCCTTTTCTATTCAACTTCCTTTTTTATTTTATTTCCTGAAAGATCGTTAAGGTATAGTGGTTTCTTGAATAAACTTTTATTGATAATTTTATACAACTTCCATTTTTAATTTTATTCAAGTTCAATTTTCATTCAATTTCCTTTTCTATTCAACTTTCTTTTTTATTTAATTTCCAAATAGATCATTAAGGTATAGGCGTTTCTTGAATGAACTTCTATTTTAATTTTACGCAACTTCCTTTTTTATTTTTATTCAACTTCCATTTTCATTCAATTTCCTTTTCTATTCAATTTCATTTTTTATTTAATTTCCAAATAAATCGTTAAGGTATAGTTGTTCCTTGAATGAACTACCATTGTTAAATTTATGCAACTTCTATTTTTATTTTTATTCAACTTCCTTTTTTATTTAATTTCCAAATAGATCGTTATGGTATAGTGGTTTCTTGAATGAACTTCCATTTTTAATTTTATGCAATTTCCATTTTCATTTTTATTCAACTTCCAGTTTTATTCAATTTCCTTTTCTATTCGAATTCCTTTTTTTTATTTAATTTCCAAACAAATCGTTAAGGTATGGTGGTTTCTTTAATGAACTTCCATAGTTAATTTTATGAAACTTCCATTTTTATTTTTATTCAACTTCCATTTTTATACAATTTAATGTCAATTCAACTTCCTTTTTTATTTGATTTCCAAGTAGATCGTTAAGCTATAGTGGTTTCTTGAATAAACATCTATTCTTAATTTTATGCAACTTCCGTTTTTATTTTTATTCAACTTCAATTTTTATTCAATTTCCTTTTCTATTCAACTTCCTTTTTTATTTAATTTCCAAATAGATCGTTAAGGTGTAATGGTTTCTAGAATGAGCTTCCATTTTCAATTTTGATGCAACTACCATTTTTATTTTTATTCAACTTCCATTTTTATTCAATTTCTTTTTCTATTCAACTTCGTTTTTTATTTAATTTCCGAACAGATCGTTACGGTATAGTGGTTTCTTGAATAACTTCCATTGTTAATTTTATGCAACTTCCATTTTTATTTTTATTCGACTTCTATTTTTATTCAATTTCATTTTCTATTCAACTTCCTTTTTTTTTAAATTTCCAAATACATCGTTAAGGTATAGTGGTTTCTTGAATGAACTTCTATTGTTAATTTTATGCAACCTCCATTTTTATTTTTATTCAACATTCATTTTTACCCAATTTCCTTTTCTTTTCAACGTCCTTTTTTATTAAATTTCCATATAGATCGTTAAGGTATAGTGGTTTGTTGAATGAACTTCCATTGTTAATTTTATGCAACTTCCATTTTTATTTTTATTCAACTTCCATTTTTATTTAATTTCCTTTTCTATTCAACTTCCTTTTCTTTTTTTTTAAATTTCCAAATAGATCGTTAAGGTATAGTGGTTTCTTAAATTAACTTCCATATTAATTTTATGCGACTTCCATTTTTATTTTTATTCAACTTCCGTTTTTATTTAATTTCCAAATAGATCGGTAAGGTATAGTGGTTTTTAGAAAGAACTTCCATTTTCAATTTTGATGCAACTTCCATTTTTATTTTTGTTCAACTTCCATTTTTATTCAATTTCTTTTTCTATTCAACTTCCTTCTTTCTTTAGATTCCATATAGATCGTTAAGGTATAGTGGTTTCTTGATCGAACTTCTATTGTAAATTTTATGCAACTTCCATTTTTATTTTTATTCAATTTCCTGTTCTATTCGACTTCCTTTTCTATTTAATTTCCAAATAGATCGTTAAGGTATAGTGGTTTCTTGAATGCCCTTCCGTTTTGAATTTTTTGCAACTTCGATTTTTATTTTTATTCAACTTCCATTTTTATTTAATTTCCAAATAGATCGTTATGATATAGTGGTTTCTTGAATGAACTTCCATTTTTAATTTTATGCAACTTGCACTTTTATTTTTACTCAACTTCCAATTTTATTCAATTTCCTTTTCTATTCGAATTCCTTTTTTTATTTAATTTCCAAACAGATCGTTAAGGTATAGTGGTTTCTTGAATGAACTTCCATTGTTAATTTTATGCAACTTCCATTTTTATTTTTATTCAACTTCCACTTTTATCCAATTCAATTTCAATTTAACTTCCTTTTTTATTTGATTTCCAAATAGATCGTTAAGGTATAGTGGTTTCTTCAATAAACTTCCATTCTTAATTTTATGCAGCTTCCATTTTTATTTTATTCAATTTCAATTTTTATTCAATTTCCTTTTCTATTCAACTTCCTTTTTTATTTAATTTCCAAATAGATCGTTAAGGTGTAATGGTTTCTTGAATGAGCTTCCATTTTCAATTTTGATGCAACTACCATTTTTATTTTTATTCAACTTCCATTTTTATTCAATTTCCTTTTCTATTCAACTTCGTTTTTTATTTAATTTCCGAACATATCGTTACGGTATAGTGGTTTCTTGAATAACTTCCATTGTTAATTTTATGCAACTTCCATTTTTATTTTTATTCGACTTCTATTTTTATTCAATTTCTTTTTCTATTCAACTTCCTTTTTTTTTTAAATTTCCAAATACATCGTTAAGTATAGTGGTTTCTTGAATGAACTTCCATTGTTAATTTTATGCAACCTCCATTTTTATTTTTATTCAACATCCATTTTTACCCAATTTCCTTTTCTTTTCAACGTCCTTTTTTATTAAATTTCCATATAGATCGTTAAGGTATAGTGGTTTGTTGAATGAACTTCCATTGTTAATTTTATGCAACTTCCATTTTTATTTTTATTCAACTTCCATTTTTATTTAATTTCCTTTTCTATTCAACTTCCTTTTTTTTTTTTTTTAAATTTCCAAATAGATCGTTAAGGTATAGTGGTTTCTTAAATTAACTTCCATATTAATTTTATGCGACTTCCATTTTTATTTTTATTCAACTTCCGTTTTTATTTAATTTCCAAATAGATCGGTAAGGTATAGTGGTTTTTAGAAAGAACTTCCATTTTCAATTTTGATGCAACTTCCATTTTTATTTTTGTTCAACTTCCATTTTTATTCAATTTCTTTTTCTATTCAACTTCCTTCTTTCTTTAGATTCCATATAGATCGTTAAGGTATAGTGGTTTCTTGATCGAACTTCTATTGTAAATTTTATGCAACTTCCATTTTTTTTTATTCAATTTCCTGTTCTATTCGACTTCCTTTTCTATTTAATTTCCAAATAGATCGTTAAGGTATAGTGGTTTCTTGAATGCCCTTCCGTTTTGAATTTTTTGCAACTTCGATTTTTATTTTTATTCAACTTCCATTTTTATTTAATTTCCAAATAGATCGTTATGATATAGTGGTTTCTTGAATGAACTTCCATTTTTAATTTTATGCAACTTGCACTTTTATTTTTACTCAACTTCCAGTTTTATTCAATTTCCTTTTCTATTCGAATTCCTTTTTTTATTTAATTTCCAAACAGATCGTTAAGGTATGGTGGTTTCTTTAATTAACTTCCATAGTTAATTTTATGAAACTTCCATTTTTATTTTTATTCAACTTCCACTTTTATCCAATTCAATTTCAATTTAACTTCCTTTTTTATTTGATTTCCAAATAGATCGTTAAGGTATAGTGGTTTCTTCAATAAACTTCCATTCTTAATTTTATGCAGCTTCCATTTTTATTTTATTCAATTTCAATTTTTATTCAATTTCCTTTTCTATTCAACTTCCTTTTTTATTTAATTTCCAAATAGATCGTTAAGGTGTAATGGTTTCTTGAATGAGCTTCCATTTTCAATTTTGATGCAACTACCATTTTTATTTTTATTCAACTTCCATTTTTATTCAATTTCCTTTTCTATTCAACTTCGTTTTTTATTTAATTTCCGAACATATCGTTACGGTATAGTGGTTTCTTGAATAACTTCCATTGTTAATTTTATGCAACTTTCATTTTTATTTTTATTCGACTTCTATTTTTATTCAATTTCATTTTCTATTCAACTTCCTTTTTTTTTTAAATTTCCAAATACATCGTTAAAGTATAGTGGTTTCTTGAATGAACTTCCATTGTTAATTTTATGCAACCTCCATTTTTATTTTTATTCAACATCCATTTTTACCCAATTTCCTTTTCTTTTCAACGTCCTTTTTTATTAAATTTCCATATAGATCGTTAAGGTATAGTGGTTTGTTGAATGAACTTCCATTGTTAATTTTATGCAACTTCCATTTTTATTTTTATTCAACTTCCATTTTTATTCAATTTCCTTTTCTATTCAACTTCCTTTTTTTTTTTTTTAAATTTCCAAATAGATCGTTAAGGTATAGTGGTTTCTTAAATTAACTTCCATATTAATTTTATGCAACTTCCATTTTTATTTTTATTCAACTTCCGTTTTTATTTAATTTCCAAATAGATCGTTAAGGTATAGTGCTTTTTTGAAAGAACTTCCATTTTCAATTTTGATGCAACTTCCATTTTTATTTTTGTTCAACTTCCATTTTTATTCAATTTCTTTTTCTATTCAACTTCCTTCTTTCTTTAGATTCCATATAGATCGTTAAGGTATAGTGGTTTTTTGATCGAACTTCTATTGTAAATTTTATGCAACTTCCATTTTTATTTTTATTCAATTTTCTGTTCTATTCGACTTCCTTTTCTATTTAATTTCCAAATAGATCGTTAAGGTATAGTGGTTTCTTGAATGCACTTCCATTTTGAATTTTTTGCAACTTCGATTTTTATTTTTATTCAACTTCCATTTTTATTTAATTTCCAAATAGATCGTTATGGTATAGTGGTTTCTTGAATGAACTTCCATTTTTAATTTTATACAACTTCCATTTTTATTTTTATTCAACTTCCAGTTTTATTTAATTTCCTTTTCTATTCGAATTCCTTTTTTTATTTAATTTCCAAATAGATCGTTAAGGTGTGGTGGTTTCTTTAATGGACTTCCATAGTTAATTTTATGAAACTTCCATTTTTATTTTTATTCAACTTCCATTTTTATACAATTTAGTTTCAATTCAACTTCCTTTTTTATTTGATTTCCAAGTAGATCATTAAGGTATAGTGGTTTCTTGAATAAACTTCCATTCTTAATTTTATGCAACCTCCATTTTTGTTTTTATTCAACTTCAATTTTTATTCAATTTCCTTTTCTATTCAACTTCCTTTTTTTATTTAATTTCCAAATAGATCGTTAAGGTGTAATGGTTTCTTGAATGAGCTTCCATTTTCAATTTTGATGCAACTACCATTTTTATTTTTATTCAACTCCCATTTTTATTCAATATCCTTTTTTATTCAACTTCGTTTTTTATTTACTTTCGAAACAGATTGTTACGGTATAGTGGTTTCTGGAATGAACTTCCATTGTTAATTTTATGCAACTTCCATTTTTATTTCTATTCGACTTCCATTTTTATTCAATTTCATTTTCTATTCAACTTCCTTTTTTTTTTTTTTTAAATTTCCAAATAGATCGTTAAGGTATAGTGGTTTCTTGAAGGAACATCCATTGTTAATTTTATGCAACTTCCATTTTTATTTTTATTCAACATCCATTTTTACCCAATTTCCTTTTCTTTTCAACGTCCTTTTTTATTAAATTTCTATATAGATCGTTAAGGTATAGTGGTTTGTTGAATGAACTTCCATTGTTAATTTTATGCAACTTCCATTTTTATTTTTATTTAACTTCCATTTTTATTTAATTTCCTTTTCTATTCAACTTCTTTTTTTTTTAAATTTCCAAATAGATCGTTAAGGTATAGTGGTTTCTTAAATGAACTTCCATTTTAATTTTATGCAACTTCCATTTTTATTTTTATTCAACATCATTTTTATTTAATTTCCAAATAGATCGTTAAGGTATAGTGGTTTCTTGAAAGAACATCCATTTTCAATTTTGATGCAACTTCCATTTTTATTTCTGTTCAACTTCCATTTTTATTCAATTTCCTTTTCTAGTCAATTTCCTTTTTTATTTAGATTCCATATAGATAGTTAAGGTATAGTGGTTTCTTGATCGAACTTCTATTGTAAATTTTATGCAACTTCCATTTTTATTTTTATTCAATTTCCTGTTCTATTCGACTTCATTTTCTATTTTATTTCCAAATAGATCGTTAAGGTATAGCGGTTTCTTGAATGCACTTCCATTTTGAATTTTTTGCAACTTCGATTTTTATTTTTCTTCAACTTCCTTTTTTATTTAATTTACAAATAGATCGTTAAGGTATAGTGGTTTCTTGAATGAACTTCCATTGTTAATTTTATGCAACTTCCATTTTTATTCTTATTCAACTTCCATTTTTATCCAGTTTCCTTTTTTTATTCAACTTCCTTTTTTATTTAATTTCCAAATAGATCGTTAAGGTATAGTGGTTTCTTGAATGACCTTTCATTGTTAATTTTATGGAATTTCCATTTTTATTTTTATTCAATTTCAATTTTCATTCAATTTCCTTTTACATTCAAATTCCTTTTTTATTTAATTTCCAAATAGATCGTTAAGGTATAATGGTTTCTTCAATGAACTTCCATTTTCAATTTTGATGCAACTTCAATTTTTATGCAATATCATTTTCGATTAAACTTCCTTTTTTTTTTAACTTCCAAATAAATCGTTAAGGTGTTGGGGTTTCTTGAATGAACTTCCATTGTTAATTTTATGCAATTTTCATTTTTACTTTTATTCAACTTCCATTTTTATTCAATTTCCTTTTTCTATTCAACTCCTTTTTTTATTAAATTTCCAAATAGATCGTTAAGGTATAGTGGTTTTTTGAATGAACTTCCATTATTAAATTTATGCAATTTCTATTTTTATTTTTATTCAACTTCCTTTTTTATTTAATTTCCAAATAGATCGTTAGGGTATAGTGGTTTTTTGAAAAAACTTCCATTATTAATTTTATGCAACTTCAATTTTTATTTTTATTCACTTTTCATTTTTATTCAATGTCCTTTTCTATTCATCTTCATTTTTTATTTAATTTCCAGATCGATCGTTAAGGAATAATGGTTTCTTAAATGAACTTCCATTGTTAATTTTATGTAACTTCCATTTTTATTTTTATTCAACTACAATTTTTATCCAATTTCCTTTTCCATTCAACTTCCTTTCTTGTTTGTTTTCCAAACAGATCGTTAAGGTATAGTGGTTTCCTGAATGACCTTCCATTGTTAATTTGATGCAACTTAGAATTTTTTTTTTATTCAACTTCATTTTTTATTCAATTTCCTTTTCTATTCAACTTCCTTTTTTAGTTAATTTCCAAATAGATCGTTAAGGTATAGTGGTTTCCTAAATAAACTTCCATTTTAATTTTTGATGCAACTTTCATTTTTATTTTTGTTCAACTTCCATTTTTATTCAATTTCCTTTTCTATTCAACTTTCTTTTTTATTTAATTTCAACATTGATCGTGAAGGTATAGTGGTTTCTTGAATGAACTTCCATTGTTAATTTTATGCAACTTCCATTTTTAATTTTATTCAACTTCCATTTTTATTTAATTTCCTTTTCTATTCAACTCATTTTTTTTTATTAAATTTCTAAATAGATCGTTAAGGTATAGTAATTTTTTGAATGAACTTCCATTGTTTAATTTATGCAACTTCTATTTTTATTTTTATTCAACTTCCTTTTTTATTTAATTTCGAAATAGATCGGTAAGGTATAGTGGTTTTTTGAAAAAAATTCCATTATTAATTTTATGCGACTTCAATTTTTATTTTTATTCAATTTCCTTTTTTATTCAATTTCCTTTTCTATTCAACTTCCTTTTTTATTTAATTTCCAAATAGGTCGTTAAGGTATAGTGGTTTCCTGAATAAACGTCCCTTTCAATTTTGATGCAACTTTCATTTTTATTTTTATTAACTTCCATTTTATTCATTTCCTTTTTAATTTCCTTTTCTATTCAACTTCTTTTTTATTTAATTTCAACAGATCGTAAGTATAGTGGTTTCTTGAATGAACTTCCATTGTTAATTTTATCACACTTCTATTTTTATTTTTATTCAACTCATTTTTATTATTTCCTTTTCTATTCAACTTCCTTTTTTATTTAATTTCAAATAGATCGTTAAGTATAGTGGTTTTTGAATGAACTTCCATTTTTACTTTTATTCAATTTCTATTTGTATTCATTTCATTTTCTTTCACTTCCTTTTTTATTTAATTTCCAATAGATCGTTAAGGTATAGTGGTTTCTTGAATGAACTTCCATTTTAATTTTATGCAACTTCCATTTTATTTTTATTCAACTTCCATTTTATCAATTTCCTTTTCTATTCAACTTCCTTTTTTATTTAATTTCCAAAGATCGTTAAGGATATGGTTTCTTGAATGAACTTCCATTTTAATTTTACAACTTCCATTTTTATTTTTATTCAACTTCCATTTTTACTAATTTCCTTTTCTATTACTCCTTTTATTAATTTCCAAATAGATCGTTAAGGTATAGTGGTTTTTGAATGAACTTCCTTGTTAATTTTATGCAATTTCATTTTTTTATTTTATTTAACTTCAATTTTATTCAATTTCATTTTCTATTCAACTTCCTTTTTTATAATTTCAAATAGATCGTTAAGGTATAGTGGTTTTTTGAATGAATTCCTTTTAATTTTATGCAACTTCCATTTTATTTTATTCAACTCCATTTTATTCAATTTCCTTTTCTTTCAACTCCTTTTTTATTAATTTCCAATAGATCGTTAAGGTATAGTGGTTTCTTGAATGAACTTCCATTGTTAATTTTATGCAACTTCCATTTTTCATTTTTATTCAACTTCCATTTTTTATTTAATTTCCAAATAGATCGTTATATAGTGGTTTTTAAGAACTCCATTTAATTTTGATGCAACTTCCATTTTTATTTTTTTCAACTTCCATTTTTATTCAATTTCCTTTTCTATTCAACTTCTTTTTTTATTTAATTTCCAATAGATCGTTAAGGTATAGTGGTTTCTTGAATGACTTCCATTTAATTTTTTGCAACTTCATTATTTTATTTTATTTTCAACTTCCATTTTTTATTTAATTTCAAATAGATCGTTAAGGTATAGTGTTTTTCTTGAATGAATTCCATTTTAATTTTATGCAACTTCATTTTTATTCTTATCAACTTCCATTTTTATCCAATTTCCTTTTTATTCAATTTCTTTTTTTTAATTTCCAAATAGATCGTTAAGGAATAGTGGTTTCTTGAATGAACTTCATTTTAATTTTATGCAACTTCCATTTTTATTTTTATTCAATTTCCTTTTCATTCAATTCCTTTTTTATTTAATTTCCAAATAGATTCGTTAAGGTATAGTGGTTTCTTAATGAACTTCCATTTTTAATTTTATCAACTTCCATTTTTATTCAATTCATTTTTCTATTAACTTCTTTTTTATTTAATTTCCAAATAGATCGTTAAGGTATAGTGGTTTCTTGAATGAACTTCCATTTTATATTTTATCACTTCCATTTTTATTCAATTTCTTTTCTATTCAACTTCCTTTTTTATTTAATTTCCAAATAGATCGTTAAGGTATAGTGGTTTCTTGAATGAACTTCATTGTTAATTTTATGCAACTTCAATTTTATTTTTATTCAACTTATTTTTATCAATTTCCTTTTCATTAACTTCCTTTTTTATTTAATTTCCAAATAGATCGTTAAGGTATAGTTTTTCTGAATGAACTTCCATTTTAATTTTAATTTTATTTTATTTTTATTCAACTTCCATTTTTATTCAATTTCCTTTTCTATTCAACTTCCTTTTTTTTTATATTTCCAAATAGATCGTTAAGGTATAGTGGTTTCTTGAATGAACTTCATTTTTAATTTTATGCAACTTCTATTTTTATTTTTATTTCAACTTCCTTTTTTATTTAATTTCCAAATAGATCGTTAGGTATAGTGGTTTCTTGAATGAACTTCCATTTTAATTTTACCACTTCATTTTTATTTTTATTCAATTTCAATTTTATTCATTTTCTTTTCTATTCAACTTCCTTTTTATTTAATTTCATGATCGTTAAGGATAGTGGTTCTTGAAGAACTTCCATTTTAATTTTGATGCAACTTCCATTTTTATTTTATTCAACTACCATTTTTATCAATTTCCTTTTCTATTCAACTTCCTTTTTTATTTAATTTCCAAACAGATCGTTAAGGTATAGTGGTTTCTTGAATGACTTCCATTGTTAATTTTATGCAACTTATTTTATTTTTATTCAACTTCCATTTTTATTCAATTTCCTTTTCTATTCAACTTCCTTTTTTATTTTAATTTCAATAGATCGTTAAGGTATAGTGGTTTCTGAATAAACTTCTTTTAATTTTATGCAACTTCTATTTTATTTTTATTAATTCCATTTTTATTCTATTTCCTTTTTATTCAATTTCCTTTTCTATTCAACTTTCTTTTTTTTTAATTTCAAATAGATCGTAAGGTATAGTGGTTTCTTGAATGAACTTCCATTTTAATTTTATGCAACTTCCATTTTTATTTTTATTCAACTCCATTTTATTTTATTCCTTTTCTATTCAACTTCTTTTTTTTTATTTAATTTCAAATAGATCGTTAAGTATAGTGGTTTCTTGAATGAACTTCCATTTTTATTTTATTGAATTTCTTTTATTTCATTTCATTTTCTATTCACTTCCTTTTTTATTTAATTTCCAAATAGATCGTTAAGGTATATGGTTTCTTGAATGAACTTCTTTTAATTTTATGCAACTTCCATTTTTATTTTTATTCAACTTCCATTTTTATCAATTTCTTTTCTATTCAACTTCCTTTTTTTATTTAATTTCCAAATAGATCGTTAAGGTATATGGTTTCTTGAATGAACTTCCATTTTAATTTTATCAACTTCCATTTTTATTTTTATTCAACTTCCATTTTTACAATTTCCTTTTCTTTACTTCCTTTTATTTAATTTCCAAATAGATCGTTAAGTATAGTGGTTTCTTGAATGAACTTCCTTGTTAATTTTATGCAACTTCCATTTTTATTTTTATTAACTTCATTTTTATTCAATTTCTTTTCTATTCAACTTCCTTTTTTATTAATTTCCAAATAGTCGTTAAGGTATAGTGGTTTCTTGAATGAACTTCTGTTTTTATTTATGAACTTCCATTTTTATTTTTATTCAACTTCCATTTTTACAATTTCCTTTTCTTTCAACTCCTTTTTTATTTAATTTCCAATAGATCGTTAAGGTTAGTGGTTTCTTGAATGAACTTCCATTGTTAATTTTATGCAACTTCCATTTTTATTTTTTTCATTCAACTTTCCATTTTTTTATTTAATTTCCAAATAGATCGTTAAGGTATAGTGGTTTTTTGAATGAACTTCCATTTTCAATTTTATGCAACTTCCATTTTTATTTTTTTCAACTTCCATTTTTATTCAATTTCCTTTTCTTTCAACTTCCTTTTTTATTTAATTCCAATAGATCGTTAAGGTATAGTGGTTTCTTGAATGAAATTCTATTGAACATTTTATCAACTTCCATTTTTATTTTTATTCAATTTCCTACGTTAATTTAGCGATCTCGGTTTTCCTTTCTTTATTTGTTATATTCCGGACTTAGGTTCCGTGGAGCTGGTTGTTGAGTATATGTCGTTTGCATCCTTTACTCCTTATATTGAATCTTTGGTTGTGTTGGGAAGATTTGGAGCAGGTTGGTTGAGCTTAGAACCAAGTCTAGTTGCCCAGATTTTGGCTTGTCCCTCTCGAGCGGGGTTTGGGCGCTCGAGCGGGGAATACACCCATCCATATTTCTCGAGTAGTGTTGGACGCTTGAGCGGGGAATTGGCCGCTCGAGCGGGAGTTTGTGTGTGCCGCTCGAGCGGGGAGTTGGCGCTCGAGCGCGGGACATGGGTTCAGCAAAAGTTCTGGGAGTGTGCTCCGTGCTCGAGCGGGACTTTTGACGCTCGAGCGAGGAGTCTGTGTCTGACGCTCGAGTGCGGGTTTCCACGCTCGCGGGGCGACTGTATATCACTTGAGATTTCACTTTTGGATCATTTTTCGTTCTATCTTCTCTTCTTATTCAAAAACTCCATGAGACTCTTCCTCTCCCTAAAACACACCTTCTCTCTAGGGATTGATCTACTTAGAGTGTATTTCTACCCTAGTTCCTTTGGAAGAAAGGTAGAGCTTCGTGAGGGCTTTCTTTTAATCTGAAAAAGAGAGGATTTGGAGCACTTTGGATTTTGAGTCGTCATCTCCATCTTCTCCATTCGAGTTATTTACTTCGAGGTAGGGATTTCCTACTCCATCTTATAAGTTTTGTTCTAAGTTTTGGTACTTGATATGTTGGGAGTATTTTGGTAATTTTGGGAAAAACCCTAGTTGTTTTAATGAATTAATTTGTATAATTAATTTAAGGAGAATTGAGGAATTTATTGATTTAATAGTGTAGTTGGATAATTTAAATCACTCGCCTATTGAATTGTTGATATATTTATTTCCAGTTTAGAAATAAACTGTTTTGGGGCTATCGGTGGAGGATAGTCGTGATTGTTGTAGACATTGCATGTGGATTAGGGATAACTAAAACTAATCACATGGGTTAAGTCATTAATTTTGACTATTGAATTAATACAGAAAATACGTGTATTGATTGAGCATTGCATTTGCATATTGTGTGGGAGGAGATAGGGGATGTACTCCACGGTTTAGGGGAAGATAGGGGATGGACCTCTAAACCGGATTTTGTTTGGGAGGAGATAGGGGATAGACTCCATTAGCATCACTATTTATGTGTGCTTATTGATATTAAAGTGTTTTACATGTTATTGATACAGCACTAAATGTGTATCAAACGAGAAGATATGAAGTGTTTTGATATGAGCCCGAGTCTCATTTGTTTGGTTGATATTGGAAGTAATGTGAATATGATATATATAGTTCACTGTTGTAAGCTTGGCCAGGTTCTGAGCCATATTGATAATAATGGAAAGTGAAACGTGTCATAGACATTAGTGTCATGAGACGTATAATGATATAATTGATTATCTTGGCTTAACCATCTATTGAATGCTATTGCTTTATTCAATGCTTATATTTGGTTTAGTACATTTCTACTGGGCTGTGGCTCACCCTATAGGGAACATCATTTTCAGGTCCAGGTGATAAGCTACCTCCAAGGACTTAGCTTGGAAGGATTTGGAGTTTGAAGACTATCTTTAGTTAGTTGTCTTTTTATTTGATAGTACATGTAAACATTCAAGCCTAGGGCTTTAATTTGTATTTGAGTTAGAACTCATATTTTTTGTGTCCAAGTGTTGGCTTGGAAAGATGTAAGCCCGTAGGGCATTTAATTTGATGTTACATGTAATTTTTTATCTAGTAATCTCTGATGAATGAGATAATGAATTGTTTTCTTTTAATATTGGCATGTCAATGAT